>VWZX01002526.1:1309001-1320339 GCA_013399015.1 Galbula dea | reverse complement strand
GTGAGAGCTCGGGGGGGGGAGGGTCTGTGTGCAAGGAGTTTGGCAAGAGGTCGTTGAGGTTACATGATGCAGCATTTGTTCTTGTGGTTGTGAGGGTCCTTAAATCGGAGTCTCTGCTTTGGTCGGTATTTTTCCAAGTAGGTCAGCTGCTTGCTGTTGATGGCTCCTCTGCGCTTCCTGCAGGGACAGAGAAGGGCCAGTACAGTCAGTGGTGTGGCAGGAGAAGATTTCCACACCCCCAACCCACCCCTCTTGGGGTGCTGAATCCTCCTGCCTGCAGCAGGGAAAGGATTTGGGATGCTGCAACTGTGTCCGTCCTTCAAGGATGGAGGTGAGCACTGGGCTCCAGCAGCTTTTCTTGCTGATCCTCCCTGTGAGTTTCAGGACGTGGAGAGTTGGGCTGCAACCAGAAGCACAGTGTCTGCCAAAAGCCCCTCCCTCGGGATGCTCCCAGCTGCTGCCCTGGCCTCCTGCAGCTCTGATGGAAAGGCAAAGGGTGCTTGATGCCAGCACCTCCCTTTTCCTCCCCCCAAAGGAGAGAAAAGCAACCCTCAGGCCCCCCAAAAAAACTCCTGGGACACACCAGATCTCTTCATTCCCTTGGAGAGGGGCTGCTTTTTGCCCTGACACCAGACACTGCTTGACTTACTGTCGGATGAACTGGATGGCATCTTCATACTTCATCCCACTCTCAATCAAGGCCAACGCGACGAGGACAGGAGCTCTGAAAGGCAATGGCAGTGGTGGTCACTCCCCAGCCACATGGCCAAGAAGCTGACATCCCATCCTGGGGTGGGGGCACACCTGGCAGTCTCTAATGGAGGCATTCTGGGCAGTCACTGGTTTTCAGTTTGTCATTTCTTGCCATTTGGCTGCAAGCATTGCCCCAAAGAGTGGTTGATTTTGGAGGTAAAACCCCCAGGTGGGGCTGGCAGCTGTTGGCTGCTTTCCTCATGAGCACAAGGACTTTGGAGGCCAAATCTGATGATAAAGTGGATGCAAATATACATGCAAAACCTGACCTGCAGCAAGGGCAGCAGTAAAATGCAGCAGCTCTCCAAAAGCAGCAGCTCCTGGTTGCAGCAGGAGGCATTTTGCAGTCTTTTCACAATGAGCTCTTAGCAAAAGGCAAACCACCATGGGGCAGTGGCAGGGCAGCACCAAGCAGGCCAGGTCTGCCCTGGTTTGGTTGCAAGGAGTGTAGAGAGGAGCTCAGGCAGCAGAATCACAAAATCATAGAATGCTTTGGATTGGAAGGGACCCTTAAGGTCATTTAGTCCAAACCTCCTGCAGTGAGCAGGGATGTTTTTAACTAGATGAGGCTGCTAAGAGCCCTGTCCAACCTGACCTCAAATGTTTCCAGGGATGAGGCACCATCACCTCTCTGGGCAACTTGTTCCACAACCCTCACCAGCCCCTATTCCCACTAATGTTTTACTGCATGCACACCTTGTTCAAAGATGGACTGGGGAAGGGAAGGAGGAGAGCAGGCATGGTTTTCCCTCTTCTCCCTTCATGGGTTGGGTGGCAGGCAGGGTGCCAGGCTCTGACTTACCGTCCCAGGCCAGCCACGCAGTGCACGGCCACGCAGCAGCCAGGGTCTTCACAGAACTTGGTCTTCAACAAGTTGAGCCAATCTTCCACTATCTTGCTGGGAGGAGGTGCTCCATCATCAAATGGCCAATCCTGCAAGGTGAGGGCAAGGTTGGGGGAAAACAGAAAGATTGTCAGGCACTGAGGAGTAACTCAGGGGATTGCTTTTTACTTAAGCTGATGGCTTTTGGGACCTCGTCAGTGGGGAGACAGTGCCAGGAACCAGGCTTGCAGAGCAGCTCTGTGGGGATGTAGCAGGTTTTGCAGCAGCATCTAGAGTGCAGGAATCCCCTGGCCACTTTGGCTCAGTGTTTTCAGCCATACAAGTCTAGGGCTGGGGTTTTCCCATCCCCTATGGACAGGTTCAGCCTTCAGGAGCACCTACAGGATCTGCAACATGGCCTTCAAGTCCTTTGTCCTCTGTAGGCCAGGGTAGTCATTGCCTGCCTCCTCCCCATTTGGATGACTACACTGTGCTTTGGGCTGATGCAACTCTCATTCCTCTCCTGTCTAAATCCAGTGCTTGAGAGCTCAAGCACTCTGTAGGAAGTTGGAGCAAAGCTGGCTTGGAGATGGCTGAAATTTCAGGGCCTGATGTGGTGCTGACATTCAGTTTGCTGCAACACATGGAGGGGAAAGTGAACCCTTTCTGGGGACCCCCTAGAGAGAGCTGAAGGGAGGGAGGGAGACTCCTTCAAATGGGTCCATTTAAACAACATCCTTCAGAAAAGCTCTTAAGGGACCAAAAAAAAATAAGCTCATCTTCTTCTGAGCTTCATCCCCTAGCTGCATGGACTCAACATGGGAGCTCAGTGAGGGATGCAGCATTAAGTAACTCCCTGGCCCTGGGCTCCTCTATGAGGGAAAACTGTCTCCACCCTTCCCCTTGCCTGTGATTGCTGCAGCATTTTGGGGAAAGGATGGTGTCTTCTCCTGGTGTCTTCTCACTGGCAGCCAATCAAACCTGCATGTCTCTTCCAAAGTGGGGATTTCTCTCCCAAAAGAGAAGTGTGGCCACTGACTGTGCAGCAGTGGGAGACAGGGACACATAGGGGAGCATCCCTCAAAGGGCATACAGAATGGTGAGCCCTGGTGGATGGCAAACACAGGGCCATAATCCTTGTCTTTGAGGAATGAGTCACTAAGCTGCTGTGCTGAAGTCATCCTTGGTGTAAGATGGCAAAAATAGCTGCTGAGCTTCACTTCATTTCAGTGGTTGAACAGGTAATGTGATTTCAGTTTGGGCTCTGCTAGGAAAGGAGCATGCTGGGCTTCAGGGTATGCTAATGCTTGAGTGAGCCCAACCTGCACAGCCTGTTGCCTGTCCTGCAAGACCATCTCCTCCCTGTGATGCTCAGAAAGCACTGATTCAGCCATGAGTGCAGGTCACTGGGCTCACACCAGGGATGATGACACATCCTACCACAAAATCATCAAATCACAGAATGGTTTGAGGTGGAAGGGACTTTCAAATATTCCCTAGTTCATTCCTAGTTCCCCTGACAGTGACATCTTTTGCTCGATCAGGTTGATAGAACCCTGTCCAACCTGACCTGGAACACTTCCAGGGATGGGGCATTCACAACTTCTCCAGGCAACCTGTTCCAGTGTTTCACCACCCTCATTGTAGCAGTTTTCCTTCTCATGTCCAATTTAAATCTATCCTCTTCCAGTTCAAAACCATTACCCCATGTCCTGTCACTACTGGTGCTACTAAAAAGAATGTCCCCATCTTTTTTGTAAGCCCCCTTTATATATTGAAAGGCTGCAGTAAGGTGTCCTTGGAGCCTTCTCTTCTCCAGGCTGAACAACCCCAAATCTCACAGCTTTCTGTGGAGTAGAGGGGACAAATCACCTCCCTCAACCTGCTGGCCATGATACTTTGGATGCAGCCCAGGGTATAGCTGGCTTTCTGAGATGCAAGCACATATTGCCAGTTCACATCCAGCTTTTCATCCACCAGTACCCCCAAGTCCTTCAATCCATTCATCACCCAGTCTGTTAGGACACTGGGGATTGCCCTGACCCAGGTGCAGGACCTCCCACTTAGCCTTGCTGAACTTTGTGAGGTTTTCATGGGCCCATTCCTCAAGCCTGTCACAAGGTCCCTCTGGATGGCATCTCATCCCTCTAATGTTAGACCATACCACCCAGCTTGGTGTCATCTGCAAACCTGCTGAGAGTGCACACAATCCCACCATCTGTGTCAGTGATGAAGGTAATAAACACTGGTATATTCAACGTAGGATATCTACCCTGCAACTGAAACCTTCCCACAGTGAAACCTGCACAGCACTGGTTCTCCACCAGGATTTCTGCCCCACCTCCAACCTGCTGGAAGAGCTGCCAAGTGGCTCTCCATGCCATGGGACACTCACAACTTGGTAACTACCATCACAGCATTGAAGATTGCTTGGGATCCTCTTTGGCACACAGAGGAACCAAAAGAAGAACTGGTGTCCAAAATACCCAGGGATTGTGCCCAGGATGGGACCAGCATATGTGTCTGTGCTGTGGCTGTGGGTGCTGGCACCCAAACACACCACACCAGAGTCAGGCCTCCACTAGCTTGTGCCTATTCACCAAAAATATATATATAGGATATATAGACATGGTCTATATAGAGAGATCTGTTTGATATAGGTATATGTAGAGATATCTCTGTATCTGCATAGAATTATCTATCCATAGGTACATAAGATATCTCTCTATATGATATACCTTATATAGTCTCTATATGGCTATAGAAACTTCATATAGAAGCTGTATAGTTTTTACACAGCATCACATAGTTTCTACATCTAGGATATTGTTATCTCCCTACATAGAACATGTCATAGATATGGATCTCTACATAAGATACATAGAGAGGTATGTATATCCTGGATGCAGAAACTCAGCCTGGAGACTCCAGCCAGAAACAAGGTAAAAGGCAGAATTTGGTGTGTAAGTGAGCAGATATGATATTCTACATACACATTCTATAGCTAGGATACAGCTATCCTCCCCTGTAAGACTTAATCACATTATTTAACATAGCATCTCTCTCCAGAGAGATCTGCATCTGGAGGAGCTGTATTTAGAGAGATCTAGGATCTATTATCTCCCTATATCCCAGAGGATCTAGCATACATCAGAGCTCTTTTCCAACCATAAATGATTCTATGACTTTATGATCTCTCTCTCTATAGGATAAACACTATACAGACAGAGCTATATAGAGAGGTCCTACACACAGAGGACCACCCCAGGAGACAAGAGGCACTTCTAAACCCTTTCCTAAATAGTGAGCCTCATTCTCCAGCTGGAGCTGAGCTCCTTGGCAGGGCACTCATGCCTGACATCATCTCCAATTACTTATCAGCCAAGATACAGCCCAGGCAGCTGCCTGCTCTGCCTCCTTGCCTTTTCCTGCTTGCTGCCTCCTCCCTTTCATGCCCCAGAGCTGTACCAGCTGGCTGCTGGAAGAGCAAAAAACCCACACAGCCTCGGATAAGATAATGCCAGGGCTAACGGGAACCATGCACATCTTCCACGTGGGATCAGGCACTCTCCTCCCTGGGATGCTTTAAAGCTGGAGCAGGCAGGGACGGGAAGGCAGCTGCCGACTCAACCGGATGAGTCACAGTTTCGGGTGCGTGGGCAGCTCTTGCCTTTTTTAAAGCACCAGCCTCATCACAGCCTGGGGAGCACTGAGCTCTCCTGCTTCAACTTGAGGATGAAGTTGGGCTTCAAAACCCTGCTTCCAGGCGAGTGTGATGCTCCTTGGGTCTATCTGGAATATAGGGTGCTTAGGAGATCTGAGGGATTGGGAGAGCATCATCCAAAGCACCCATCCTGCCACTGCCCACCTACCATGACGGTGATGCCGTCCTTCTCCAGGGGGGTCTTGTCATAGGTTACTTCACACACTCGCACAACTGTGGTGGCACCATATTTCTTCAGGTCCTGGGGAGAGAAGGGGAAGGAGAGGTCTGAAAAAACTTTGCCAGTGAACCCCAGTTACCCTCAAAACACCCAAGCCCTGCTATGACCACATGGACCACTACAAAGGTAAACATAAATGTAATGTAAAAAAATGCTGTGCTCCACCTCTGGACCCTTGAGCAACTCCCCTGTGCTCCATCCAGCCTGGGAAGCACAAGGAAACATGAAATCCCAGCACACTGAAGCCATGTGGCCATGGTATGTTTTTTACTCAGCACCTTCACGATTCCTTGGAGTTACAAGCACTAATGGGGAGCTAAACACTTATTTTTAAGCCCCAATGGCCACACCAGCAGGGACTTCACACTCCAGGCAAAAGAAATGTCCCTGACACAGGCACAACTGCCCAGCAAGGTCACAACCCCTGCTGCAGAAATACATGGAGGCGGCTGGGGGAGGTCATAGTGCACCCTGACAACCATGCTCAGCATCCTCCAGACTGTTCAGAGGATCCTTCTTGAGCTCACTGCTGCATCCCACCATCACTCCAACATGTTGCAGGCTTGGGCATGGGACTTGGGCTGTTTCCAGGGTGGCTTATCGCCTGCTGTTAAGGATTGCTCCCAGATTACGTGCCAGCGTACTGGTCTCGCCAGGCACCGTGTGAGATCATCCCCTTCAATGATCCATCTCCTTCAACCCCTCTGTGAGCTCATCAGACCACGGCAAACCCCTGCACACTTGGCAGCTCAGCCAAAATTCTAAGATGATGGAGGAAAGGGGAAGTTTCCCCCTTCCCACTGGAGCCATCTCCATTGGCTCGTGCCCAGCGTGCAGGGTATGGGGTGGCTGTCCCCAGATCACAACCACCTTCCTGTGGCTCTCCAAGCCAGTGGCAGTCACACCTGGTTTTTAGGGTGTGCATTTGGGGTGGGGTCTCCTTGAGCTTGGAGGATGCCCCCAGTGCCAGCACACTGGACCTTAATGTGGTTGAGCTAAGGCAAAAAGCTTTCACCAGGCTCATGTGCAGCCCCAGCTTCCCCCACAAATGCAGTGACATAACAAAACAACTTATAAGTAGTGGCTGCTTGTGCTGACTCAATTAAACCTGTAGGACATGGTGTTCCCTCAGGCACTGTCAAAAAGAGCAAGTTAAAGCCTTTCACCCTGGACCACAGACATGAACCCATTAATCCCCCTAACTCCCAGCTGCTGCCAGTGCCAGAGGCAGTGCTCCCAGTCAGGGCACTGTTGCCAGCTCATGCAACACTGAGCCCTCCAGCTCCTCGTGCATTGCCAACATGCTCTGGGTATTGTGAAGACACTGGAATATTTGGATGAAAAGTTCTTACTGAGGTGCTGGGAGATGCAAAGGAGGCTGCATGTATTCGTGAGCATCACTGAAAAGTCCCTTGATGTCATGTGCTGGTGGATTTGGCAGGAGATGCCACAGGATTGGGGAAATTCTGCTCCTTCTTTGCCATGCCCAAACATCACACTTTGGGTCCTTCAAAGCATCCTACCCCAAAAAGCCAGTGGTGATTGGACCCACTGCCCTGGCATGCCACCAGTGGTTTGGTATCAAAGGAGATGTTCTTCTGCCTCATCCTAGACAGGACTGATCTTTGTTGCATCTCAACATTGGCTTTCAGCCCCAAAAGACACAGCTGGGCCCTGGTTTCTCTCCCTCCAGCTTCCTCTCCTTACCTCCAAGAAAGTGCTGAGTGTGGCATTGGTGGGGTTGTGGGTGATGAGGAATCTCATGTTTTTGTAGCAGACCTCCACCGGTGCAGGGCGGTTCATCCGGGCCATGGTGGGATAGGAGGAAAGTGAAGTGGTGCTGATGGTGGTTGGGGATAAAAAAACCCCAAGAAAAAGGTGGTGTGGAGGGGAAAAAAAACCAAAACCAAACAACCAAAACCTTGAACAACCACCCCTCTGGGCTTAAAAAATAAAAATAAAACAGGATTGAGAACTCAATATACAGACTTTGTGCAAATAATCCCAGCTCCTGGGAGCGCGCCGGCTTCCTCAACACACCACAAGCCCCCTGGGGGAAAAAAGCCAGATGGGGGGGAAAATAATATTAATGATAATAATAATAATTAAAAAAAAAGAAAAGAAAAATATCCCTTTGCTGTAGTGTTGGCGTCCTCTGGGGGGGTGTATGTGTGTGTGTGGGTGTGGGTGGGTGTGTGCGTGACAGCAAGCGGCTGCCACCTCCGGTGCCGTGCGCTCCCCGGCACTCTAGAAAGGCCTCTGCATATGGGGGGGGGTGGCGGTGGCGGGAGGGTGACCCCCGTCACGTTACCCCATCGGGGTATGTGGAGTACTTGGGAGCGGCAAGGGGGGCCGGGAGGCTACGGGGCGGTGTCGGCGGCGTCCGGCAGCGGTCCCTCGCGGGGGCGATCCATGCACGGGAGCCTTGAATGGTTGAGTTGGAGGATTGGGATGCTGGGCGAGACGAGGCGAGGCGGCCGGGCGCTGCTTCACGGGGCCAGCTGCTGGGGGCTGCGGGGCTCAGAGCTGCTCCTCACCACCTCCATAAATCCCAGCGGAGAGCGAGGCTGCAGGGGAGGGAAAGAGGAAAAGGGTGGTGAGAGTGTTCTCCTTCTCAGGATGGCTTCAAGGGAGTCCCCCGGCTGTGGTCAGGGGGATAAACGGTGCCCCCTGAAGGCACCAGCACCTGCTGCATCCTGTACCAGCATCCCCGACCATGCCTGTCTTTGCAGGAGAACGTAGATTGCAGAATCACAGAATATCCTGAGTTGGAAGGGACCCACAAAGATCATCGAGTCCAAGTCCTCTTTATGCATAGGACAACCCCAAAGTCACTTCATGTGTCTAAAAGCATTGTCCAGATGCTTATTGAATTCCATGAGAGTAGGTGTCATGACTGTATCCCTGGGGAGACTGTTCCAACACTCCACCACTCTCTGGGTGAAGAACCTTTTGCTAATATCTAACCTCCCTGGCACAGCTTCATGCTATTCCCCTGGGTCCTGTCGCTGGTCACCAGAGAGAAGAAATCAGCTCCTGCCCCTCCTTCNCCCCCCCGCACATATCTTGTCCCCCTAGACCTCACCTTTGCATCCCCAAAACGCACGGCGAATATTTCCACCCCGAAGGCAGCACTCTGCCCGATAACAGCCACCGCTGCCCCTAATCGGCCACATGCTCCAGGCGCTGCTCGAGCGGCTAATGTCCACCAAATGCACCTCTAATGCTCTTAGGCAAACTAAGCCACCCACAAATGAGCTTTCCTAGGGAGGGAGGGAGCAGAGGAGAGGGGTTGAGGGCGCTCAGTTTTGCCAAAGCTACTGATGGATGTGTCTCCCTGCTCACTCATCTGCATCCCCCATCACTGCCAGCACATCACTCCCTGTGAAATACCCCAGCCTTGCAACCCGCCACATCTTCATCTTCAAGGAGAAGAATTAAAAAGGAAAATCAATTCCCACTGTGGAAATGGCAAAACCTAAGAGAGAATCAGTCCATGGGGGGAGGTGAGGGTGCTGCCAGCCTTGCTTGGAGCAGAGAAACCCAGTCCTTCCCTGGACTGTTATATGCTGGACTCTTGTTTTGAAGCTGGTCTTTTCCCTGGGTCAGCAGCTGCTTAATGCCACGTGGCCAGAGCCTCAAAATAGCCCATAAGCACATAAGTAACCCGAGTCAGGCCAGCATGCACCTCCTCACCTCTCCTCCTGATGTCCCAGCACCCACAAACTTTTCCCTCTGGGTCATTTTATCCTGATGTAACAAGACAAGGTGAGAGCACAGAGGTGCACTGAGCACTGACCAGCTCATCACACCAGTTGGGTGCTGTTGCTGGGCTCCTCTGTGGTGGCTTAAATGGGAATAGGAGCTGGGAAAGGGCCCAGACTCCAAGGGTCTTCACAACTGAGCCCTCCCCAGCTCCTCTGCAGACCCTCCTATGGCCCTGTCCCACTGAGTTGCTCTGAATCCCCTTGTTAACCACATCCCATCTCTCCTAACTCACTTGGTTCAGGTAATGCTATCCCAAAGTCAGGAGGAGATCAGATAGAACCAGTTCTGTGGTTTGTGATGGTCACTCGTGCCTGAGCAGTGTCAGGCCATGGACTCCTTCTGTTGGGGTGCATTGTTTTGGGGGATTTTTGAAGGATGCTGAAGAACAATAGTAATCTGCCCTGCAAGGATGATCTGTGAAGTTCAAAGCTTGCCTGGGGTGCAGGGGATAAATGGATATCATGGGGCAGGAGGCTTCCAGACTTCTTTAAGAAAATCAGATTTTAACAGCTGGAGGCTGGAAGCTTGGCTGAAGGATGGGAGAGAGGCAAGAGCTGCCTCCCAGCAGCATATTGGGTCTGATTCAGAGCAGCTTAGGCCCCAAGTGATGCTGACCTGACCTTCCCCACTGATGTTCACCCTCTCCAGCTGGTCCACAGCAGATGTGATCTTTGCTCAAAGCTTACAATATTCCCTGCAAGATGGGATGAGAAGCCTGCTATCCTCCTGGGCTTGACAGGTTTTTTTCAGTGATGTTCCCACCCATCTCTTCACTTGTGGGGTCTGCTCCCCCTCAAGATAGGCCCACCATGGCCAGGTAAGAAATAGTATTTCTGGAGGGTAATTTTGGGCTGGTTTTGGCTATGTGGCTCCTATAGTTTCAGCTGCTGAGCTGTAGGCCAGGATGGCCACAGAAAAGAGCCAGCAACCCAGTGAGTGAAAGCTTCCCAAGAAAAACCTGCTGGGAATTCCCTCAGCAGCCTTCTTCCTTCCTTCTTAATTCACTTTAAGGAAAAAGAGATTAAAATCCTCCAAGAGGATGGGAGGTGGGAGAGATGGGCAGCCACAGATGCCTGCTCCAAGGGAAACATAAAAACATCATCATGGTTGGAAAGGACCTTCAAGATCATCAAGTCCAACCAATAGCCCTACACTACTGTTATCCCTAAACCATCACCTAAGTGCCACATCTACCTGTTTTCTGAAGACCTCCAGGGATGGTGACTCCACCACTTCCCTGGGCAGCCTGTTCCACTACCTCACCACTCTTTCAGTGAAGAAATTCTTTCTAATATCCACTCTAAACCTGTCCTGGCACTACTTGAACCCATTCTCTCTAGTCCTATTGCTAGCCACAAGTGAGAAGAGGCCAACACTTGCCTCTCCACAAGNTGAGTTGGAAGGGACCCACAAAGATCATCGAGTCCAAGTCCTCTTTATGCATAGGACAACCCCAAAGTCACTTCATGTGTCTAAAAGCATTGTCCAGATGCTTATTGAATTCCATGAGAGTAGGTGTCATGACTGTATCCCTGGGGAGACTGTTCCAACACTCCACCACTCTCTGGGTGAAGAACCTTTTGCTAATATCTAACCTCCCTGGCACAGCTTCATGCTATTCCCCTGGGTCCTGTCGCTGGTCACCAGAGAGAAGAAATCAGCTCCTGCCCCTCCTTCATCTCTGGAGAGGCAGTTCTAAACTGCAATGAGGTCTCCCCTCGGTCTCCTCTTCTCCAGGCTGAACAGACCAAGTGCCCTCAGCCATTCCTTATATGGCTTTCCCTCCAGACCCTTCACCATCTTTGTAGCCCTGGATGCTAACAACTTGATATCCCAAAACACAGACTGGAAAGTGAGGTGATATTTCACAAAAGAGCCAAAATATCAGAAAAGCTGAAATGGCACTGAAAAGCCAGGGGGCAACTCACATTTCCCTTGCAAAAGGGCAGAGCACACAGCAGGGAAGGAGCTTGCTCTCATGCCACCCAAAATCACCACCCAGCTGCTGTAGTTAAGCACCCATGCCCTGCGAGCTGATCTCCACCCCACC
>VWZX01002526.1:945498-1308887 GCA_013399015.1 Galbula dea | reverse complement strand
CATAAGTAACCCGAGTCAGGCCAGCATGCACCTCCTCACCTCTCCTCCTGATGTCCCAGCACCCACAAACTTTTCCCTCTGGGTCATTTTATCCTGATGTAACAAGACAAGGTGAGAGCACAGAGGTGCACTGAGCACTGACCAGCTCATCACACCAGTTGGGTGCTGTTGCTGGGCTCCTCTGTGGTGGCTTAAATGGGAATAGGAGCTGGGAAAGGGCCCAGACTCCAAGGGTCTTCACAACTGAGCCCTCCCCAGCTCCTCTGCAGACCCTCCTATGGCCCTGTCCCACTGAGTTGCTCTGAATCCCCTTGTTAACCACATCCCATCTCTCCTAACTCACTTGGTTCAGGTAATGCTATCCCAAAGTCAGGAGGAGATCAGATAGAACCAGTTCTGTGGTTTGTGATGGTCACTCGTGCCTGAGCAGTGTCAGGCCATGGACTCCTTCTGTTGGGGTGCATTGTTTTGGGGGATTTTTGAAGGATGCTGAAGAACAATAGTAATCTGCCCTGCAAGGATGATCTGTGAAGTTCAAAGCTTGCCTGGGGTGCAGGGGATAAATGGATATCATGGGGCAGGAGGCTTCCAGACTTCTTTAAGAAAATCAGATTTTAACAGCTGGAGGCTGGAAGCTTGGCTGAAGGATGGGAGAGAGGCAAGAGCTGCCTCCCAGCAGCATATTGGGTCTGATTCAGAGCAGCTTAGGCCCCAAGTGATGCTGACCTGACCTTCCCCACTGATGTTCACCCTCTCCAGCTGGTCCACAGCAGATGTGATCTTTGCTCAAAGCTTACAATATTCCCTGCAAGATGGGATGAGAAGCCTGCTATCCTCCTGGGCTTGACAGGTTTTTTTCAGTGATGTTCCCACCCATCTCTTCACTTGTGGGGTCTGCTCCCCCTCAAGATAGGCCCACCATGGCCAGGTAAGAAATAGTATTTCTGGAGGGTAATTTTGGGCTGGTTTTGGCTATGTGGCTCCTATAGTTTCAGCTGCTGAGCTGTAGGCCAGGATGGCCACAGAAAAGAGCCAGCAACCCAGTGAGTGAAAGCTTCCCAAGAAAAACCTGCTGGGAATTCCCTCAGCAGCCTTCTTCCTTCCTTCTTAATTCACTTTAAGGAAAAAGAGATTAAAATCCTCCAAGAGGATGGGAGGTGGGAGAGATGGGCAGCCACAGATGCCTGCTCCAAGGGAAACATAAAAACATCATCATGGTTGGAAAGGACCTTCAAGATCATCAAGTCCAACCAATAGCCCTACACTACTGTTATCCCTAAACCATCACCTAAGTGCCACATCTACCTGTTTTCTGAAGACCTCCAGGGATGGTGACTCCACCACTTCCCTGGGCAGCCTGTTCCACTACCTCACCACTCTTTCAGTGAAGAAATTCTTTCTAATATCCACTCTAAACCTGTCCTGGCACTACTTGAACCCATTCTCTCTAGTCCTATTGCTAGCCACAAGTGAGAAGAGGCCAACACTTGCCTCTCCACAAGCTCTTTTAAGGTAACTGAAGAGAGTGATAAGGTCTCCCCTCAGCCTCCTCTCCTCCATGCTAAACAGCCCCAGCTCCCTCAGCCTCTCCTCATAAGGCCTCTTCTCCAGACCCCGGATCAGCCTAGTTGCCAAAAAGAGCTGCTGGAAAGCAGGAATTGCCCCAGATCACCCCTTGCAAACTCAAGTTTCTCTGAAATGAAGGACCTGAGGACCTTTTTTTCACTGTTTTTGGCTTCTGGCTCTTTCAGCTTCCACCATGTTTAATAACCTCTTGCCTTGTTCCCCTTTGGGCTCGATGTACTAGCATGAGATGTGCTTGCAGTGCACATGGAAAAGCAGCAAAAATGAACTTTTCCCCCTCCAAACCACCTCATGTCCCATTCTAATCAGCCACAGGGTCAGCTTTCTATAAACCATGCCCACATTTAACTGTGTCCTGGATTTGACTCATCCATTAAGCAACCCTGTGGGACTGGGAGCTGCTTGGAGCACCAATGCCAGTATGGGATGCCGGAAGCGGTAGCTTGCTCCCCATCATCACCATCATCTAACTGAACATTGTTCATGCTCCATTGGTGCTCTGGATCCCATTTAGGTTTTTTTTATTGGCTTGGGTGTGCTTGTTGCCAGTAACAGAGGTTCACTGGGAGCTGTGTACGAGAACAGCCAGTGCTCCTTTCCCACAAGGTCTCTTTCTCCAGTGGAAGCGTTTCAAGTATTTTGGCAATTGCACATCCTGGCAATTCAGCCTCCAAGCTCATAAATCCCTAATGGATATTCAATCACAAATCATCCCCAGCTCTACAGGCTGAGATGCTGATCACCATATTAAGCATGGCAGAACAATGTGGAAAAGGGTAGTTCAGCTAACATGAGTAACTTGCCAAGTGGATAAATCTCCTTCTGACTTGAGCGCTATGGGGAATCTAGATGAGGCACATGAGGACACAGTAAGCAAGACCTGGATGAGGATGATGCAGCACTGGCCCTTCAGGCTCAAACTCATCAGGGTGAAGCCCAGTGAAAGAAATCCAGTATGGATGACTGGAGGAGTTGGGTACCCTTCTGCCACTGTCTTCCTGCCATGCCCAGAGAGCCATGTGGACCACCTTCCCACAATGTGCCTATCACTCCACCCTGACAGCTGCAAACTCATCTCAAAGCTTTGCCACCTCTTGCCTTTGAATCTCCAGAAGTATTAATGTGATGTGGTGGGCTGTTTCTTTACAAAGCCCCTGAAAAACACTCACAGTGTGTGAGCCAAAATGATGGGGTCTGCCACAATTGTGGAAGCTTCTGCTTCTTCCACAGGAAGTTTTGCAGCCAAGAGTTTAGCAAGGATGCAGGGTGAACACACTCCAATGTGCCAAGAGAGCAATGGAGGATGCTGTTCTGAGAGATGGGGACCACTGGCCCATGTCCTCCTTGACTCCACCCCAAACTGAAGGGGATCACAGGGCTCTCCTAATTATTCCTGTGCAATGTTGCAGCTCCATTAGACATACTTTGGCTTCCCAACTGTCCAGGGATAGACCCTGCAACACCAACAAAAGGTATAATAAAGGTCAGGTCTTTCTTGTTGCAGTTTACTAACAGGCTTGGTTGGAGCAGTGAGCAGATGACAGACCTAACAGAAGTGCTGCTGGTACCTGGGCTAGCGGGATGCAGCTGGTGAAGTTGGTTTCCCTACAGCACAGCAACTCCCCAAGCAAAGGAAAAGGAAGCTCTGCACAGCCAAACTGTTGCTCCATGGGGGCTTAAGCAGCATGACTTGGAACAAAGGCTCTTACTCACCCAAACAATATGTATCTTACCCATATATAAATATAGCTATCTCCTGAGTGAGCACATCCCACGTTCAAAGTTCACCTTCAGAAAAATCTAACAAAACACTCATCTATGTTACACTTGCTTGACCTCTCTCCCAGTTTCAGTCCACATAGCAAGACACCAACCAGCCCTTTACCCTTATGGCTGATCAAATCCTACTCTCCTTGTTCCCAGTACCACTTTTGCAATGAGCATTTCCACCACCCTGAAAATGGAATTCAAGTTTCTGAGTAGTTATTACCATGCCACAGTTCTGCACACATCTACTACCACTGCCATGTGTGACAGCAGAGAGCAGGTCTATGAGGCTTAGTGGCATGAAGACCCACCAGCACCAGCACCACCACTGTTACTACTGCCTCCACTGCCAGCAGCACCAACAGCAACACCATAGCCACCACTGCCACCAACACCAGCAGCACCACCACTGCCACTGCTGCCACCAGCTTCAACAGCACCACCACGGCCACCACCACTACCACCACCACCAGCAGCATTAGTAGGTAGGACAGGACACAGAGAGCCACAATACTGTCCCCTAGCCATGACTCCAACCAGGACTTGGCCAGAGGAAAGCCAACACACTGAGATTTCCTTGGGCCACATCTGTGTGGAGAGAAACAGGAAATGTCCAGGAGGAGAGAGACAGAAACAAAACACCCTGCAGGAGCCAGCATCTGGAGGCAGAGGTGTGAGTGGCCACCAGCACATCCTGCTCCAGGTGCAGAGTTGGAAAGAGCAGATGGGAATGTTCTGGAAAAGCTGTGCTGGGTACTGTGGGGAGGTAGTGATGGCTGTGGGTATCTGCTGCTGGGAGTGGAGCAGCACCTGGCACCATCTGCCAGGGAAACATCACAGGGTTTTTCTTCCAAGGTGGTTATTATTTTGTTCCTTTCTTTGGCTGCAGGGGATGTTTTCTGAGCAAAATGTCAAGGAGGATGAAAAAACTGCACAGGTGCAGAGAGTGATGGTGAGCTGTCAGCAGCCCACCAAAATGCACCTTCAAGATAAACCAGGTCATGCATCTTCCTCCATGTCCTTTTTGGCTCACAGTAAACACCAGCTAGCACATAAATTGGCAGAAAAAAAGTCACATGGCTCCTGATTTTATAGCTCTGGTCAGACTTCAGGAGTTTGGTGGTGTTCAGGCAGTGAGGAATGATGTTAGTGTGGAGGTTTGCATGCAGGAGGCACTCTGGAGATGGGGAAAGTGGGAGGAATGGGGAAGACAAGACAGCAAGCCAGAGAGAGAGCTAAAAAGAGCACAGCATTCCCAGCACTGTGCAAGCTGGGAATGCACTGGAGGCCCTGGTAACATGATCAACCCTTCTTTTATCTTTTATTTGCACCTTTTTCTTTGAAGAGAGGCTGAGGCACAGCATGGAAAGTGCTTAAGACAGTCCTTCAGGAGTTGTTTCTCCCTCTCCCCTGCTTTGGTGTCAGTCCACAGCCCTAATGGGACACGGACCTCATGCTGACACAATGGCTGCAGGTGCTGGGGCCACCTCTATGGTCTAGTACTCATGGGACAATACTTCAGAGGTAATGTGCATCCCTTGAAGAACCTTTCAGCTGTGACTTCAGGTTTTACCCCACCCCTCCCTCATACAACCCCAAGGAATGTCCCAATCTAGGGCAAAGTGGCCTAATTTGGGACATGCATGGATGACATTTCGTTTTCACCTAACTCCTCCTCCCATGGTAGGAGATTCAGCCACCAGAAGCAGCTCATGGAAAACACAAGAAGGCACCATATCTTCAGCACTGGAGGGGAAAAGGACCACCTCCAGCTGAAAGCAAACCCCTACCTATCCCTCCCACCCTGTCCCCAGCAGTAGACGACTCACGGGCAGCTGGTGCTGGCCCTGCAGACAGCGAGATCCTGGGTTTATGATCTGGGATATCCCTTCTGCCTTCCCCCAGCAGCCACGAGGAGCTAGCAGCCGTGGTGCTAACGTCAGAGGCTTTTCCTGGCTTGGATTTGAAGGGAAAGGAGTCAAAAAAAAACCAGGAGGGAGGCGGAAGAGGCCAACTCCACGGGGAAAAGTAATAGCAGGCTTTGGGCTGGCTGCCTCCCAAAGCTGCAGAGGGTGTGTCCCTGAGGGCTTTTTTTTGGGGGGGGGTGTGGGGGTGTGAAAGGCTCAGTCATTTTGGGACAGCTGGTCCCTCATGCTCTACAATGCCCAATGCACAGGAAAGCCAGGCACCTCAAGTACTGAGGGGCAGCTTGCCTCAATCCTTTAGGGATTTCTTTTGACCAGGGGAATCAGGAAAAAAACCCAAACGAATTCTGCATCTGATGGAGGATATCCAGGCTTCCTGCCTTGCCCAAAAGCATGCTTGGAAAGAAAAAAATGCCAAAGCACCATTCTTGCCCCAACACACACAAGCCAACTTCTGTGGTCCCCCCCTGACAACTGTCACTGCCATGTGCCTCTCCCACCCCGAATCCAGTGTGGCTGAACATCTGCTCATCTTTTCTTGTGGTTTCTCACAGCATTTCAAGCGAATTTAATACTCATGGCAGGTGTCTGAACAGCAAAACGCTGTGGGGGGAGTGATGCCTTTAAAGGGGGAAGCACCAGGAGCATGGGCAGCAGGAGCTCCCTGGGAAGGGCACACTGGGGGCTGTTGTGACCTCCCTTTTGAAGTACAGCTTGAGCCCATGCTGGGAAGGCTATTTCTGTGAGAGGTGCAGTCTGTGTTTAGTCTTTCCACTGTCTGCCAAAGCACTGGTGTTTTCGTCCCTGGTCTTCAACCACTCCATTTTCCACCAGACCTGAACTTTGCTATTTTGTATGCACCCACTCCATGGTGGCATCTCAATGTGAAGATGTCCCTATGCTGCCTGGTCCTACCTCCTTGTCAAGCCAATAGCAGCCTTGACCAAAGGACACTGGCAGCCTTCTCTGCGTCATTGGCGTGTCTTGCACAATCCCCAATGCCAACCATTTGCGGTGGCTTTGATGAACATTTGCTGACGAAGAAGGGGACTCCAGGGGACTCAGTCTACAGAACAGGTGGATTTCGACCTGCTGATAGTGTTGAAAGTACACCCTGCTCCATGACATGCTGGGGATGGCAACACGAGAGAGAAGAAAACATGCTCTGCCTGTGATGAGCAGCATGTAAAGGTCTTCCCTGGTGGCATCAAGCTATAGCCAGCACTGACCAGAGAAGACAAGCTCCGGAGAAAGGCAGCTCTTCTGAGTCAATGGCACTAGGTTGGAATGGGGTTTATAGGTCCTTGAGCTTCATCCACCATCCAGACCCTGTGCTCCCCAGGGTTGTCCTCCCAAACTACCTCACCCTTGCTCCCCAGTATTGGGTCTATACATTTCACCCCACAGAGACAGGGTCACATATTGTGAAAGGCTGCTGGGAGGTGCCAACACCATTGGCCTTCTCCCTTGTAGTGGGCACCACAGCAATTCTGAAAGCAGCCACCAGCCCATCAGGGCAGTGCTGCATGGAAAACCCTGGGATGGCTTCTCCTTGTCCTCACTAGCTCTGACCACTGTCACCCCCAGGAGAAACCACCCTTCGAAACAGCCCTTCCAGGGCTACTAATAATATGAAGAGATGCTGGGAGAAATGTGGTGGGAGTCAGTCAGGATAATTAAAAGCCATGCAGCAAGTGAAGATGGGAAAATGCCCTTCTCCTGCACAGGATGTTGCCAGGTCTGTCAACTCCTAGGCATGCTGTAGACCCCTGAGCATGCCAAGCTTCTGGCTTACCCCTCCCAGAAACCTCCTTATCTCCAGCAAAAAATCGCACCAGAACCCGCCAGTCGCTATGGGACCATTGCTCTGCAAAGGCAACATATTGACAAAGCTCTGGGGAGATAAAAGCAGGTACCTCTCAGCTGCCACTTTGGGATGCATGGCTATGGCCTTGGAGTGATCCTGTACCTCCTACTTCTGACCACTGCCAGCAGCATGGACAAACCTCTTTGGTCTGAGCCGCTGCTGCTCTTGCGCAAAAGCCCAGCGCCAAGGGACACTGTGACAGCAGACGCCAAGAGGTGCCCCCCACCCATGAGAGCTTGCAGAGCAAACAAAGGTGGTTGTCTTTCAAATAAAACATCAAAGGGGATCAAGCACCAAAGTTGCAGCTGTTCTCGTTGGCGAGACACTGGCGTCTCTGCTTGCTGTGCAGAGCCTGTCTGTTGCCAAGCCCAGGTATGTAAAGTACTGCCCCATGTCCTTGGCCCAATTTCTATCCCATCGATGTGGAATATGGGGGGAAAAAAGTGGAAGGAGGAGAAGGGAGGACTAAGCATCAATTTGGAGGAAGGTTGAGCCACTGCAGAGACTTTTTATCATGGCCTGTAGTGATAGGACAAGGGGCAATGGTTTTAAACTAAGAGGGTAAATTTAGATTGGGCATAAGGAAGAAATTCTTTATGTTGAAGGTGGTGAGACGCTGGAAAAGGTTGCCCAAAGAAGTTGTGGATGCCTGATCCCTAGAGTGTTCAAGGTCAGGCTGGTGGGACTTTGAGCAAGCTGGTCTAGTGGAAGGTGTCCCTGTTCATGGTCCCTTCCATCCCAAACCATTCTCTGGTTCTATGACTGCTTAGAGCTCTAAGAAAACATGCTGAAATCCTCACTTGCAAGAGTCCTAAAACACTGCTGTTCAGGACATGGTCTTGGGTTGCAAAAATGAGCTCCCCTGTTATAATCAAGTCTGTCTGTCACCAGGCTGTAAACCAGAAGCAGAAAGCAAGCTACTGGCATTCCATACAAGCACATTTTAATCACATCCTCACTTGCAATGCAGGGGTGCTCTGGCATGCCAAGGCTGCTCCCAGCCTCTCTTTGAGGCAAAATAGGCTAAAAAAGGAATTGATGGCCAGCTATAGAGATTCTGGTGGTTCTTGTCACTTCAACAAACTGTCTCTTGATATGAAGAGAATCATCTAATCATATTCCTGTCATTCACCAGAAGGATTTCCAGCAGTGGCTTTCTAAAAGCCAGCAAACACCCTGGCATCTCAGAAGAAGAAACTACAATGATTTGCATGAGCAAAGAACCTCTAAACAGGAGACTTCAGAGCCACCATGAGATGCTGCTATTCACTCCTCTCCCCATCCCAGAAGGGAAACCAAGGAGAAGGTTGTGCAGGACAGCCCAGCTGGCTGAGATGGACCATGCCCAGGTGATTCTGGAGAGTACTGGAGAAGGAACACATCCTCAGGGCAATAGGAGAAGAGGAGGAAACCCATCCTGCCTACAGTGTTGCTGTGGAACATCATCTGAATATCACAAGTGGAGATGCCACTTCCCATGGACTTGTATACCCAGGAAAAGCAAATTCAAGAGTGGGAGGCTGCAACCTCAAAGAACCCTTCCAGACTGATATCACTTTCAGGACAAGGTGGAGGTGGTCATTGCACAGTGCTTTTTGAGCCAGAGGAGCTTGCAGTTAGCGATGCCATGTTGCTTCCCCCTGAAATGCCAAAGGTTTGCAAGAGAGTGTCTGCCCAAGAACTGCCCAGGAATGCTTACTCATGAGCACACTTTGGTTTTGACTTTCTTTCATCAGGGTGTTTGCATGAAACCAGTGCTGCCTTTAGGGAAATGCAAATTCCCTGCAGAAAAGGAAGCCTTTGAACATGCTGGCTGCTGAAGACATGCTGGGCAGGGGAGCAACGCCTTTATCACCTGAAACCTAAATAAAGGCTGAGATGTGAAGCTTCTCCACCCTGCTCAGCAGGAAAACTTCCCCAGCTCCTATATCCAGATCCAGCAGGGATGAGACAAGCAGGACATGGTGTTTCATCCACACTGTTTCATCCATGCTCTGCACATCCTCCCCAGCCCCAGGGGTAAGCTTTAATGGCCTGGAGACATGCAAGCTGCTCCAGCTCTGCTTGGCTCCTGGATGGTTTCAGAAGTGTTTTGACACTCTGATGTGGATGGCATTTCCCAGCCACCCTTGCTGTGCTGGAGCAGGCTCTAACCAAGCTGAAGCAAATGAGTTTCCCTGGATAAATTAATTTGGAACCCCAAACTCATAATTTGTGATGCTACTAAAGATAATAAATGTTCTGGGGGATGCACATGCATGTGCTGTGCCTTTTAGGGGGGGAAAGGGAAAGGATGTGAATGAAAAAGCAACTCCAGTAACAACTAAAAAGCCAAAGTTGCTGTGCAGGGGGAAATTTAGGCTGCCTCACCACTGTCCTTTCTCCTCTCTGGCCCCATTGTGCACATCAGGCACCACCAGTCCCCTCTTCAGACTCTCGCTCACCAGGTGCTCCTGCACATATGGGCTCTGAGGGGGAGCCAAGGGATCTACTCTGGGTGTTCCCAGTCTGCCAGAAACAGAGGTCATCAGGAGCACTTCAGCTGACCAGGTTAAATACTTGCTTTGAGATCTGGCCAGAGTGGTCCCTCCCCAGAGGTTTCCCCAAGATGGTTTCTGCCTGGGGAGGGAAGCAGACAGCCATTGCCAACCCTGACTGTCATGGGAGCACTCCAGGAGGGTTTTTCTCCATCTCTTCTTCATGCTGCTTCCTGAAGAGCCAGGCTACAGAGAACAGAAAATGCAACATCAAGGAAAATCTGTGGAGACTTTGCAGACATGTAGAAACACCCAGTGCTGACTTAAGGCTGGATCAATTCCCTCATTATAAGCTCTGCTGCTAAGGAGAAGAAGCTAAATGAGGGCATTCCTATTAATATACCTGGCACCATACTGAAATCTGTCCTGTCTCAGCAGAAAATACACACCACAATGTCCTACAGGAGCTGTGCACAAGAGTACTCACAGCAGTCAGCACAAAGGACATTTTGCTGGTTTACAAATAATTTAAACTGGGCATCATAGGTGACAAGCTAACAGCAAAAAAAGCAACCTAGGAACAAGCTGTCCCACCATGGTCCAGCCCAAGGGAGCAGAGCCAAGGGCCACCAAAGATGTCACCTCCCAGACACTGGGCTCATCTGCTCCAGCACAAAGTTAGCTGCCACCCAGCTTGGCTCAGCCTGGCTGGCACAAGGGCATCAAGACATCGATGGCCACCTTGGCGAAGACATCAGAGAGAAGTTCTAGCCTTGGGAGACTTGACAAAAAAGTTTACTTTCAGCTTGACCCATTCCCAGCTTGTCCCCCTACAAACAGGCAGCTGTACTGGGGTGGCACTGTGGGCAGTACAAGGACAGGCAGCCAAGGGTTGCTAAATGAGAGCTGTAATTAAACACTGAAGCATGGTGTGAAACTCCACCCAGGAGTTTCCCAGGTGGGAATTTCCCTGGCATTTTGTTTTATCAGCTGGTTGATAAAACACTTCTGCCCCATTTCCAGATCTACCCTAAGTGTCATTATGAAACAGATGGAGTACATCCTCCCCACTCTCCTTAGCACACCCTGGGCAGGCATTTACTAGAAACACTGCAGGAGGACTTCCTTGGAGCTCTACTCTTGTGCTGCATCTGCTCCAACCCAACAGTGGCACCTGAAGGACTTTGGGGACCTCATCAAAAGGCTTCCCTGCAGGGTCTAGAAATGTCAGTTGACCTCTCCCATGTAATCATAGAATTGTTTTGGTTGGAAGAAGCCTTTAAGATCACCAAGTCCAACTGTTAACCCGACAGTGCTAGGTCACCACTAAACCATGTCCCTCAGCACCACATCTACAACATGGTCCATGAAGCTGGACCCACAGTCCTGGCCATACTCCCAGCTTGCAGCCACAGCAAGGATGAGGATGATTCCCAGCAGCTGGGACCATGAATGCATCCCTTTGATGCCAGGGTGCTGATAAAACCCTGGTCCTTGATCTGTCCACTTCAATAAAACAAACAAGAGCTCAAAGAAATCTCTGCTAACTTTAGCAGATGCCAATTTTAGCAGCTTGCAGGAGGAACTGCTGCCCAGCTGCGTGCTTGATGCCTCTTATGCATTTTTATCCCTAGCAAAGCTTCAGGCATATATCCTGGTTTTCTTTTTGCCTGAGGACAGTTTTGGGAAATGTAGAGCTGGTTTTTTTAAGTAATACAGAAAAGAAACCAGTATTTTAAAGTGAAACAGAAGGGGGAAACAAAAGCCTTATTCTGGAACAGCATCTGCAAAAAACCCTGCAATGACAAACCCCACACCCACATGTGGGGACATCCCTTTTCTAACCCCTACCCCAAAGCTATGCCATAAAATAGCAAAGCTGGGCTCTGGGCTGCCCCACTGCCCCCAGTGCCAGCCTGGCCTTGTTAACTCAAGGGGAAAGGAGTGAGCTGATGTGGCTGTCCTGTGCAAAAGCTTTTTGCACATTTGGCATCATTCAGCTGGGCCTCAATTTTTTGTTGCTGTTGTTTTTTGTTTCTTTTTCAACATCCATTTTTGGAAATGTTTTACCATGTCCCTACATTTTAGCAAAGAACAGTAAAGAGATGGAGGATCCTTGAGAGCAGCTCCAGGATCCACAGCAAGATATCTTCATGTCAAACTAACCCAGCTTTTTAAAAGATGAGATTTGGAGTTGAACTTTTAGTCTCCAAATCATGCCTTTTCCAATGAGTTCATTTTCAGGAAGCTGTCCCATACACTCGCCTCAAAAAATGTTTGTCTTTGGCTTGTGTCCATTAAACCAGATAACTGGGAGTTTAGAAGTTCAGAACTTGAAGTCAGAAAGTTTCATCTTTCATTTCCCAGAGCTGATTCACAGCCAGCCTGGCCTGAAACATGGGCTTGCTTCAAGTTCACCATCATTTCAGAGGTCACTCGCAGTGTGAAGGGATGCTCTACTCCTGCCTGATGTCTCCTGTGCTCTGCTCCTGGCTCAGCACTGGTGTTTACCAGCATGGCTTGTGTGTGCACTCCCCATTGCCTGCTTGGAGCCACCTTGATTGAAATGTCCCTGGATTTGCTGCCTTGCAATTCAAAGGAATTTTAAGAAAGGATTTTGGTCCTGGGCCTAAATATGTTCACAGAATCACAGAATTATAAAGGTTGGAAAAGACCTTTAAGATCATCAAGTCCAACTGTTAACCTATCACCACCATGCCACTAAACCATGTCCCTAAGTACCACACCTATATGTTTTTTAAACACCTCCAGGGATGGTGACTCCACCACTGCCTTGGGCAGCCTGTGCCAGTGCTTAAAACGTTCTGCCCAGTGCCCAAGCCATCATCCTTGATGCTAAGCATAGGTAGAGAGCAGGCAGAAGAGCCAGGGCACACCACTTTGGACTTGCATTTTTCTCTCTAAAGCAGACATTTGAGCTTTTCCAAATCTGAACTTTTTTTCCCCCTCCTCTCTGTTACACTAACATAAGAACTTGAGCTTCCTTCTCTGAACCTGGCTGTATTTCTGGTCTGCAAAAGTCAACAAGAAGCAAAGCCAGCTTTTTGGCTCCCTTGGAAACTCTACAGTCCAAGAAAATCAGATGAAACATTTGAATACGCTCAAGCTTGTTCGTCAACAGTCTGATTTCTTAGGGACCTGACCCCGTGTTCAGGCTGACCAATGCTGCACCATCAGCAATATTTTTGGGTCCTGTGTGAACTACTCCTGCAATGGCCCTGCTGCCAAGTCCTGCAAAAGTTCCCAGGCTGAGGGGTCTGACACTGGATGTGAGGAAGGAGCATGCATCACAGGGTTCATGTGAGTTGCTGAAACATCTCAGGTCACCGTGGAAGGGTCAGAGGTGGGGAGAGACAGGCACCATGTGAAATACAACTCAATAAAAGCACCCTAATACATATAGGCAAACACCTAACATATTGCATCAACTGTCACAGAAGGCTTGAGGTTGGAAGGGACCAATTCCAACTTCCTCAACTCAGAAAGCATCACTATATGCACCTCACCGTTGATGCCCTGGCACCTTCATGGACATCTACAGGTGAGGTGGTCACTGCACTCACAGGGCCCTGACATGCCTTGATGGACAGGAGAGATTCCTGGTCCTGGCTACTTAGATTGTGCTCCTCTCAGGAAATTTAGCATCTAAAATACATGTCTAGCATTAAAGGATATAATTTCCTCTCTCTTTGCCCTGCCCAGGGTCACTGAAGGACATGGACCCACATCCTAGCCCATTCTGGAGACACAAATTTTCCTTCCCAGATGCCTTTTCTCAGCTCCAAGCAGCACCAAACTCTTCTCTTGGGGTCCTTTGTGCAAAGGGAAAAGCACCTCTCAATTCCATAACATGGTCAGCATCACAAATCCTCCAAGGAGGTTTGTCTGCAGAGCTTGTCTGATGCACGGTGCTCAGTCATGGCCTGGGGATGAGGCATCTGGCTGAGCCTGCAAGGTGGAAAGTTCAAGTGGCTGCTGTTTATTTGGCTCTACAGAGAGCAGTCACCCAGCCTGAACATAGGCCAAGGCACCTTCCCCTTGTAGGAAGCACTGTTAGAGTCTTTAAATAACCACCAGTGGTCAGGGCTTTGGTTTACAGCTGTGCTAGATGGAAAACCATCCCTTATACCATGTCTGCTTCAGCTCTTTCTTGGGTATAAAAGGCACCTGCTCACCTCCCAACCTCCTAGGTCTTCATGTTCATACCCAGCAGGCCCATATGCTTCATGGAAGCTTGCTAGAAGCAGAAAAATATCTCCAGCTGTAGGCACATAAAACACATATGGTCTTTTCATCCCTACTGCAAGATGAATTGTATGTCCTACAGCCAAAGTTTCACCTTGCTTTCATGTAAATTAGAAGCTCCTTAGGGCTCTCCTCACCCTCCCCATCCTGCTGTTGAGGTCCACATGTAACATCTCATCACACCTCAACATCAACCTGCAGCCTTTCAGCACCACCATAAGGTGCTCCTCACCTTCTTCCTACTGGGCTGGTGAGTTGCCAGTTCATATGGCTAAAACCAAGAACAAAGAATAAAATCCTTCCCTTGGGGGAAGCAGAAAATGCCAAGATCCTCCCAAAAGGCTTTCCCATGTGTTTTCCTGAGGGACTGAAAGCCAGAAATCTTGCCAAGAACCTGGAGTGAATGGGTCACCCAGCAAATCCTGGTTTACTAATGGAAAGTTCCCTAATGTTTTCTGCTGGGAAGCCTGGCTAGTTTGGGATTGTGGCAATGCTGGCTGGGGGATAGAAATGAGGCATTTTACCTACAGCTGTCATTAACAGATTAACCTACAGTGATGAGTGGCAAGGGGAAGCTCTGTAAACAAGTGAAATAGTTTTTGTACAGTCAGAAAACAAGACCTTGCCCTGACCTCCTCTTGGATAGATTCACTGGCACACAGCAAACCACTATTTTATTTTAAACTGTGCTTGTGAAAAGTTAAAACAAAACAAAAAAAACACTTAGAAAAGCTGCTTCCTTGACACTTAAGTCAGGTAAGGACACAGCAAGTTATTCTGCCTTATAAATAGGCCTGTTCTTGTATACACATGAGTTTTAAAATAAGCTTATGAAATGTAAACACACAGGTTTTACAAAACAGAATTCAGCCTCACTGAAACCATTTAATCAAAGCTGAGCCAGGTTTCCTTTGAGACCTCAGAGATCTATGCAAGGTCCCTAACTTAGACCCCCTCCCCCCCCTTGGAGACATATATAATACTCTCAATAAACATGTAATTTCATTTCCAATTTTTGCAGCTCTCCTGTCCCTTCAAGGGGTGTCTAAAAAAATGCAGAAAGGAGCAAAAGTCATTATTTTTCCCAAGGACCATCCCTGGAGCTGCATTTCTGCTTTAGTTTTGACACATGAGGTAATAAGAAGCAGCTAGGGTGGGAAGGGTTTCTTCCAACCCCTGTATAGTGTGAGCACTTTCCATGCCATCAACCTTCACACCACTGAGATGGGTAACTTTTCTACTGGTCCCTGTCCTCTATGCATCAGGAGAAAAGCCAAACACCAGGAAATCTGGGCTGTAAAAATAAAACACAGTCTGGGCTTCAGAGGGGGCAGGTGCAAGAGGAGAAACTATTTTTAACCCTTATTCTTCAAGAAGGGAATACTGAGACCTCTCTGAGTGGGGCTTGCCCAAGTTTAGGAGATCTATTTGGAGATGGTGAAGGGGTCTAACTGGTGGCTAATCCTGGTGCTGGGTTAGTAAGGCCCTGGAAGCAGACATCAAAGCATTCCTTCATCTGCTGGGGAAATGGGAGAGGCAGCAGACAGGCTCTGCCTCCTCCCTGTGTGGCTTCTGGGGCAACAGGCAGCACCTGATGCTTGCAGCTCTCTGTGACCCAAGAAAGCTGTCAAGATGTCTGAGCAAACTTCAGGGGCTGGATGTTCTTGCTTGATTTGTTAAGTTTCCACCCTGCCACAAGCACAAGGAGAGGGGCTAGGGGTACCCAATGGGAAATAATATGACCCCAATGCAGATCCATCACTGCTACCTGCCACAGAAGGTGTGTGTGACCTTTTTCCTTGCCAGCCTGACCCAGACAAGCACCCTTCAAGCTTTGCACTTTGTTCCCTCTCTAATCACTGCAAAGAGAACCATATCTGTGGAGCTAACCAACTTCTGAAGGTATCTCCCCACCCCTTATAGTAACTATGGTGTGAGCAGGGGGCAGTCACCTCCCTATTTTAAGAGGCATGGTAGGATAACTCCCAGCCTTGGTGTGCATGCATCAATTGCACTGGTTATTTTGATCTGCTTTGGCTGAGATCTCTCTTAGGACCTTTCTATCCACCCTTCAGCACCATGTTAAAGTCCTAGACATGAAGATGGAAAACAGCAACCTGGAAGAACCAGTGCTTTGGTAGGATCCTACTTGTTGAAGAAGACAGGCACAAGAAGCATACCCCAGTAATGGAGATGGCAGAGCATTGCAAGGATACTTTCACCTCAAGTTTGACTGAGTTTAGGGGATACTGACTCTAATCTGAATAAAAGCTAGAAAACCAGTTTGCACTGAGGTCTGCTGAAAGTCTTCTGCCATTTGTTAGGGACTCTTTGTTCCCCTGTGGCAGGAACACACTGGTAAATGCAAGCATTGAGCAATCACAGACCAGCCACTCAGGAGTCAAAGAGCTGCTCCCAGGGGAGATTCAGGAACCACCAAGTTCCTTGATGGCACAGGCAAAAAGAAAATGTTACTACTCCACTCATGGTGGGCAAATAAATGCCCATGTGAAGCTGCAAGATTACCTCCCAGCAAGCTCATGAGACCAGTGCACCATGTCCCTGTGTCCGTCCTAGGACACATGGTAGAAGCTTTTCCTACTGCACTCTTGTGAGTGGGCTCTGCAGCAATCCAGGAGTTAACATTTGGCCTTGGAGATGAAGAACACATGAAGTATTTAGCAGGACCTGACATCTCATAAAGGGTGGCTAAGGTGACTTTGTCAAAGGCTGGTATTCAAGACTTCTCCATCCAAAGAGCCAAACGGCCCCAGGCAGACTGCCTTAGGGGACTTCTGGGTATACCACATAAATCTCCAACCTCATTAAAGCTCCAAAGACTACAGAATCCAGCTCCTGACCTTCTCCAGAGCAGAAAATGACAAAATGTTTCCTGTTATTTATAGCAGCTGGACAGCCTGATGGGAAAACCCCACTTGTGAAACGTGGGCCTCTTGCCATGCTTGCTCTGCAGAGAACGGTCAAGCTGCTCCAAACTCCTGCCTGAGGGGACTGCTCCACCCCTCAGGCCACCTCACCCCAGGCAAGACTGTGCTCTGCAAAAGAGGCTGTGCAAGAGGAACAGGCATATGGATCTTGTTCCCATTACTTCTCCTCACATGGCACAACTTGAATTAGGCAAGGCTGAGCAACCCAGGAGAGGGCTCTTCAGCCCTGGGGCTACAGGGACTTGGGAGCCCTTGAGGAGCACCTTTCACTTACGTGCTCCACCTAAATGTACCTTAGAGGTGACTGTCAGTTTTCTAGGGAAACTGAGGAGAGGGCAGAGTCCCTTCTCCTGTCTCCACTAGTTGCTCCCCACCTCCTCAAACTACATCAGGCACACGTGTTTGCTGGCAGCCAAACTTCCACCAACATAGCACACACCAAAGGTGCTTTCTGGCATGCTTAGTCCCACAGGTGCAGGAAACCTTGCAGCCCAAGGCATGCTTTTCCTCCAACAAGATGGGCTTTGCTGCAAGCTCATCAGGCAGAAGCCTTCCAGCACTGTCCCTGCTCAAGACAAGCATTTGCTGTCATGCTGTCGAGGAGGATTCCCAAAGCTTCTGTCTTGGGCCAGCGCCAGCGTGGGTTTTCTGCTCGCTTCCAGGCCGAGGGAAGCAAGCTGTTCATCACACGCTGCCGTGAGATGCTGTGAACCAACTTGGCAGTTGTGATAGGAGCAGCCAGCTCTGGATCTTGCTGGGCTCAGCTGCTCTTCTCTGTTTGAAATGCTGTGATGGCACCCAGGGCCGTGTACTGACCACCGCCCTCTCAACAGTCCAAAATAAGCTGCTGGGTGACAGTGAATGTCTCCCATGCCAATGTAGCAGTCAGCAGCTGCTGGGATTTAGGATGATGCTGGAAGCAGCACAGGTCACACTCCTGAACTTCACGTTCACCATAATGTGGCTCCAGTCCAGGAAATGATGCTATGGGTTGGATTCAGTTGAGAGCAGAAAGCTGAATTTAGAGACCCAGGAGTCTCATTATAGTCATCACAGAATGGTTTGAGTTGGAAGGGATCTTTAAAGGTCACCTCCTCCAACCATCCTTGCAATAAGCAGGGATATCTTCAACTAGATCAGCAGAGACCATTTCAGCTTACTCTAAAGGACTCAGCTGGTGCCTGGCTTCTTGGTGGGCTCTTCCTGCCCTTCTCGGCCACAGCTCCACTGTTGGATGCTCCTGTGGCCACTGTGGGAGACTAAGACCCCCCACACCTCATCCTCAGCAACAAAACAGAGCCATGGCCAAGAAGCTAGATACATCTCCAAAGAGTTCAGTCAGATCTTCCCCCAAGGAGATCTTGGCCCTTGGGATGGACGAGCTCCTTCTAAATAGCTCTAGGTGGATTGCCTGCAACTCCAATTAATAACACTATTTTGTTAACAAAGGTCAGCAGCAATTCATAGCTTGCACCCTACTTAACCTTTTTCCACCAAACAAGCCCAGGGATATTTTGACTCCCTGCCCTTGAGAAGTTTATTTGTCTGTCCATCCACTTACCAGCTTCCAGCAATGAAAAGACATGCAAGGAGTGTAACCACTTTCTAACAGCTGGAGAAACACTTTATGGTTGTGGCCAGGGCTCCTCAGCACCAGAGCTAGAAAAGCAGAGCACCTGCCAAAGCTGCCTGAGAAAGTCCAAGAGCCTTGTAACTAGCCTGAGACAGAAAGCAGGGTGAGTGCAATGGCCCAGACACCACCCCCAGATCCAACAAGATCTCCTGTGGAAACCTTTAGTAGGTATTCTCACTGGACTAGGGTTGTGGAGTTGCAAAAGAAGACCCAACAGAGAAGGCACATCAGAGAATATGATCCTCACTTTTAGCCCTTCCCAAGTCACATCACCTAGGAGGAGATGACTCAGCATCAAACTAGTTCAAGCTTCCCCAGTGCCCTCCACTGCCTAGCACCACATCTTATCATCTGATGCTCCCAACATTTTGAACCAACAGCAGATACCAGCCTTTGTCTGGCAAGGATTTCACACCTTTCAGAAGCTGAAGGACCAAGCAGGAAGATTTCTCCACCTTCTGCTAGAGACATGTGGGATGCATCTTTCACCCCAAGCCTGTGGGCTGCCGCAGCTCACAGATGTTTCCACTCTAGGTAGCCCAGAAACCTTCACTGTCATTCCAAAGAGCTGGCCAAAAGAGATTCAACTGAGACTTCCACGCTGCCTGGGCTCTCCTGGCAAATGATTTACAGATGCTGCAACTGGCTAGTGTGCTCTTCACCCAGACAGAGCAAGCATCTGGCAGGCCCATTATTTATGAAGCGTTACTGCCTTGCATGGAGGGTGTGTCCTGGAGAGCCTGCAGATTTATTGTCCAGATATGAAGTGACTGAGGTCTGTCCCAGGAGCACCACGAGGGAAAAGCAAAGAGTTTCTTCACAAAGGAGCCTGCTTATCATGATTGCAATTATTTGCACACCAAGGGAAGGCCAGGAGGGCAAAGGCACCCCAGGGTGACATGGGGAAGTGGCACGGGGCTGGTTCCAGTGGGCACTGCCAGCTGGAGGAGGGTATTTGGTGCAGTAGAGGAATGGCCATCCTGGAAAGGAGGAGAGAAAGCTGTGCCTTTTAACAGCAGTTGGGATATTTTCTCTAGCACATTCCTCTCCCTCCAGTAATCTTGTGGGAGCCTGGAAGGATGGGTTGTGAAACCTAATTCCTCCCTGCCAGCAGCTCTGTAGGGATGCCAGCAGTCAGAGCAGTCTTGCAAGGGGGCAGGACCTGTGTCCATCACATTGCAAATGCTGAAACACCAATAATTAAACTGAGTGGTGTGGAGAAAGCCTTTCCCACCATATACATCCTCCCTAGCCTGGCTTGTCCCTGCAGGAGGGTGGACTTGGGCAGAGCTTCTTGGACTGGGGCAAATGATACAGCACACTCAGTGCAATGCAATATTTACCTCTTGAGATTCAGGTGAGGTCAATGCATTTGCACCAGTTTGGGCTGTATTTGCTCAGGGATAGAAAGCTAAATCCTCTGGGTTTTGGAGTAAATGCCAGTTCAGAGCAGTAGTTGGAAGAAAAGCCTAATGGGATGCACTGGCTCCTGAGTAGGACCTTGTGTGGTGCCTGCTGTCTGACACCTCCATCCATCCCATTGATGGGCAGGACATCAGATTGCATCTGGCAGGGGTTCATGAGGATGCAGGTCACAGACATGTGCCTGACTAAGCTGTGCATATCCCTGTGACATGCCTTTGCCTGTCTCTGGTTTCAATTCAAGTTGCTAATAATTTTAGCAAGAAAACCCTGAACCAAGCACATCCTGTGGCTGCCTCACTAATGCCAGCCAGATGTGCTGCTTCTGGCAGGTGCCACCATGGCCACAAGCATGCAGGTGGCTTTGCAGGGGAAACTAAGAGAAAACCAAATCTATGGGTCTATCAAGTCTTCCAGATTCAGGAAAACTGAACCAAGCTGGTCCTGGATGCTTTGTGGACTGGACTTGGGTGAGGCCTCATGGCTGTAATGGTTTTATTTAAGGCGTGCAATAACCTTTGGCTCCTATTTTATTTATGCTTGCCAGAAAGACACTTGGTCTGGCTGGACTGAAGCTGGAGATAATTACATGCCAATGTCTCCTCTGGAGCCAGGAGGGGTAAAATGAGAAAAGAAAACCATCTCCCCAATTTGTGGGGGAGCAGAAATCCAGCTCATGCCCAGCGTTAGCACTTTGGAAAGTTATTGACAACTCAGCCTGAAAAAGGAGGAGATATGTGGAAATCACTCCTGGTGTCAAAATGCATTTTGTAAGGAACCAGCCATATCCCCTGAAGGACAACCTCTGCCTTGCCCAGCTATCAACCCAGGGAGCAGGGAGATTCAAAAGAGATGCTCCAAAATGCCTAGTCAAAGATGTTCCCTTTCATCTGGTAATTGGGGCTCCTGAGGGAAAAGATCTTAAGTGGTCCTCCAACCCTCCTGACTGACCCAGACACCTATTTTTGTACCTTTGGGCTTCAGAACATCTTTGATTCTGGCATCTTAGCCACCCTGCTACTCCTCCTCATACCCTCTCCCCAGCAGTTAATTGGTGGCCTCAGCCTCCTCACCAGCATTTTCACCTCTGGGGTTGGTTTACAGCCACCAACTTGCCAACAGCTGTGTGCAATCCCACTGCAAGGGGTGCCACGATGCTACCCCTGGCTACAACTGGGCATGGCCCTCAGCAGGTTGAGGGAGGTGATTCTGCCACTCTGCTCCACCCTGGTGAGACCTCACCTGGAGTACTATGTCCAGCTCTGAAGACCTCTGCACACGAAAGCAAGGAAGACATGAACATGTTGGAGGGGGTCCAGAGGAGGGCCACAAAAACAGTCATAGGAATGAAGCACCTCTCCTATGAAGAAAGACTAAAGAAGCTAGGATTGTTCAGCCTGGAGAAGGCTCCAGGAAGTCCTTACTGTGGTATTTCAATACCTAAACAGGGCTTCTAAGGAAGAGGGGGACAGATCTTTCAGTAGGGCCTCTTGTGATAGGACAAGGGGTGATGGTTTTAAACTAAAAGAGGGAGATTTAGACTAGATCTAAGGAAGAAATTTTTCAAAATGAGGGTGGTACAACAGTGGCACAGGTTGCCCAGAGAGGTAGTAGATGCCCCATCCCTTAGAAACAATCCAGGTTGGCTTGGATGGAGCTCTAAGCAACCCAATGAAGTTGAAGATGTCCCTGCTCACTAGAGGGGGGTTGGAGTAGATGACCTTTAAAAGGTCCCTTCCCATTTAAACCATTCCATGATTCTGTGGTTCTGTGGTGCAGAAAAGCCAACCTGTGGGGTGCAAAAATGGGGTGCAAAAGGCAAAACCTAAAATGTTATTTGCAGCAAGAGCCATGGTAACACCTCCAAGTAAAACTGAGCACAAAGAAATGCACCCTCCTCCAGCTGCTATGTTTATGCCCCCGCCTTGTTTTGACTTACACAAGCCTGAAGTTAATTAAGGTACATTTGCAAGGAGGATTTCCTCTTGTTCTTTTCTGTCACCATATTTCTAGCTTTGACAAATCAAGAGCCACTCTTCAAACCTCAGGCTCTTTATTGCTTGTGGTTCCTTTCCCTTCGTTTCTAAGAAATGAGCAGAAGGTTGCAAAACACACACTGTCCACCCCTGGCTTTAAAGACAGCTAGAAATCAAATAAATGAGGAGAGAGGAATGAGGAAGATCAACTGCAGGAAGAAAACGCTCACCCTGAGTGCTGGAAGCCACAGATGCTGATTTAGGCAGTGAGAAAACTGAATGCAAGAAGCAAAACCAGTGATATCATCAACAAGCACAGGGTGTGATGCACTCCAGTGCTGGAGCTGTGGCTGGGAAGGAATCACAGAATATTAGGAGTTGGAAGGGACCTCAAAAGATCATCTAGTCCAACTGGAGCCTATGGGCTACTTGGAAAAGATGTGGAGTGGAAAGTTAATGCCTGACATCATGGTTGTTTAGCCTGAGGAAGAGGAGGCTCAGGGGAGACCTTATCTCTCTCTCTACAACTACCTGAAGGGAGGTTGGAGTGAGATGGGGGCTGGTCTGTTTTCCTGGGCTACCAGTGATGGGACAAGGGGAAATGGCTTCACGTCACACCAGGGAAGGTTTAGACTAGATATCAGGAAAAACTCCTTCACAGAAATCATCTAGATGTAGTACTTAGGGACTTGGATTAGTCTTAGATGACAGTGATAGGTTGATGGTTGGAGGGGAGACCTTAGAGGTCTCTTCCAACCTTGATAATTCTGTAATTCTCTACTAAACCACCACAGCTCAGAGAAGAGGAGCTCAGGGTCAAAAAATCACTTAAGGTGGAAAAGACACGATAAGGTCTGCTTGTTTCCTCCCAGGAATCTGCTGCCAATCCTCAGTGTTGGATTAGCATCGCTTGTGCTGACAGTGGAGATGAGCATTGGGATGGAATTGTGTTCCACCAGCCAAGCAGCTTTGCTGGAAACTGTGGGAGATGAGAATAATCCTGCTAATAACCCCAGAGCCCAGCTCCTCCTCCATGATGCCAATTTACACGTTGTTTAACGAGGGTGCGGTAGGATGGAAGGACACTGCAGGGAAGTCTAAAATCCTGCCTTAAATGGACACATGCTGATGCAGCTGAAGATTAGGCAGGATCATAGACTCGTAGGATGAAAGAAAAAAAATAAACAGAAATCAGTTCTTAACTAAAAGAAAACTTAGAGGAAGTAAGCAGCTGGTGAATGATGGCACCTGGAGCATCGTTTCTTTCCATCAAAGGTACTAGCTGAGTTCTGCCTGCCAAGACGGCAGGGGTCCAAATCATTTCAGCATCTCAGCACCATCAGGAATAAGCACAGAGCTTCCAAAGAAAGCATAAAAAGGCATCAACGTGCAAGGAAAACTCATGGCAAAGATGTGGCAGGGAAAAGTACAGGTGGGAGAAATGAAACCCCAACGAGCCAAGATTCCTCTATCCAAGCAGGCTCCCAGCTACTGCCCTAAGCTCAGAGCTTTATGAGATCTCATGCATGAATCCTCAAAGCCCCTCAGTAGGGTTTTAATCAAAATGTGTCATATGCTGGATGGTGCAATGCACCCGAAAGGGGACCAAGGGTAAAGAGCCACGTGCATATTTTGCTCTGATGAACTTAAGTGTTGTAAATCCACTTCAGCCTTTGAGCAAAGCACCAGGCACAGCCCTGCACAGGAAACTTCTGCTTCAGAAGACCAGGCCTGAGATTAGCACAAGATTAGCACTGCTGGGAGGGTGACTGGTTGTGCTGCTACCCATGGTTGCCAACCAAAAGAAGAGTGAAAGGTGTTACTACAGGCTGCAGTAGGAAAAAACCCAAACTCTCATCCTCACTAAAATGGCTTCTGTATTGCAAAAGAGGAGCATGCTAATGAAATTAGATGATGGCTTTGAACCAAGGAGGACAGTTGGGGTGTCCTTCTGCAGGTTGGGACTATCCCTGCTGAGGATGTGCAGTGGTGTCCACAATAGGACAAGGCTCAATGGGCACAAACTAGAACACGGGAAGTTCCACCTAAATGTAAGGAAAAACTTATTTCCTTTGAGGGTGACAGAGAACTAGAACAGGCTGCCCAGAGAAGTTGTGGAGTCTCCTTCTCTGGTGACTTTCAAAACCCCAGGATGTGATCCTGGACTACCTGCTGTAGGTGAACCTGCTTGGGCAGGTGGGTTGGACTAGATGACCCCCAGAGGTCACTTCCAACCCCTAACGTTCTCTGATTCTGTGATGTTGAGAGATGGCACAGTGGATTTTTCTCCATCAATGGGAGGATGAGCTGCAGATATGAGTTGCTAGAGGTGTCTCCACCACAGGGATGGGGAAACCCTGACACCCTTATGCTCCATCCATCCACCCATCCTCAACCAGCACTGGGCTTATTATGTTGGCAGACCCATGGCACTCAATACAGACTGCCAGAGGATAAATTCCAGAGCAGAGAAAAGAGCCATCTGAGCTAAAAAGCCAGTGCAGGTACAAGAAGAACAAGGCCAAATGGGTACAAGTCATCCACAAACAAATTTCAGCTGGAAATGAGAGCAGTTTGTATCCATGTGAGCAGCAAGACTCTGGCAGCAGCCCTCCTGGAGGACTTGCCAGGGTCAAACGGCTCATTAGTTTTGAGAAGGAAGCCGGCAGGGGGTTTGCATCCTGGCTGCCTGTATCGCTGATGGAGACACACAGCAGACTCCAGACCAGCCAAAAATCAGTGGTGGCCCTAGGGCTGGCTTCAGCAGGATGTGGGTCTTTTGCTGCCACCCACATCCCACCCATCAGCCACACCTGCACCCGTGGGGTATGGAGGGATGCAAACTGCTCTTGGACAGAGCAAAGCTGCATGGGGAGAAATGGCTTTCCAGCTGATGGGAGCTGAAACATTGCTGGGATTTGCAGTCAGGGGCCTCTCTGAAATTCAACTTGGCTTGTCATAAGACAGCATTTCTACTCCCCAAGCACCCTACAAGCATTTCAGTAATAGCAGGAGGAATCAGACCTGCTTGTCAAGCGTGTTGCTATTTGTGCAAATGCTGTGTAACAGAGGGAAGCTTGAAGAACAAGTCCCCTTTTTATAGTGCAGTGGATGCTGGCTGCAAGCCTGCAAATGAGAAGGAATTCAGAAAGGAGCAACAACAACAACAACAAAAGCCTAAGGGGCTGGAGGGATTAGTTGTAGAGGATAAAAAAAAAACAGATAAAAAAGAAGAGAGCTGTGTGTGGTCCAGTGGATGTGACTTGGGGGCTGGGACTACACCCACTGCTGTCCCATCCATGACAAACCTCCCTGGGCAATTTGCAGGTTTCCCCACCTGTCCTTAGAAGACAGCTCTGCCATGTCCACACAGAAAAAAAAAAGTATTAAAAAAAATAAGTATGTGATAGCAAGTTAATTAAGAACTATCAGACAAGAGAACAGCCCATGAACAAAATCGTGGCTGACCCATGGCAATAAAGGATGTGTGGGGAGAAAAACCTTGCTGTAATAGGGTTTCTAGGGTGGTTTTACCCCAAACTGGCTCAGTTCATCCCCAATCCCTTTGAATCTGCACGTAGAGGTGCAAGCTCCCTGCCGTCAGCATCCCTATTGTTTTGGGGCACTGAGAGGGGCAGGAGGTGACCTGGATCATGGGTTTAATCACCAGCCTTCAGCCTGGCTGTGCTTGCACTGGTGGCAGGGCCCTGGAGAGGGACTTTGGCAGGAGCCCAGTGATGTCCTTGCAGGGAAAACTTGTCTGTCCCCACCTCAGGGTACTCAGCCTCATGGGGACATCCCCCTGACCACCAGGTTGTTCCCCCCAGTATGCATCACCCCACCATCCTGGGGAGCACCAGCACAGGGACATCCAGGATCCTTCTGGGGTGGGGATGTGGGGATGAGAAATTTTCCTGGTTGTTGACCAAACTCCCTGTTTTTCTGCCTGCCACACAAACAAGCCTAAAACTGTAATTTGCTACTGATGGGGTGCAGGAGAGGAGAGGATGCAAAGGCTGGGACAAGGCTTCCCTTAAATGCCCCCTAACGCCACCTTAAAAAATAATGAACTGAGGGCAGCAGAGGTTACTGGTTTGGTATGAGAATTTTCATAAGCATGAGGAAAAAATAAAACAAAACAGAGACCACATTGCTCCAAAGTCTCTTTTTTCAAGCAAGCTTCAGGGGCTCTGGGAGAGCAAGACTTTGTTTTCTGTTTGGGCCCACGTTACCAAGCAGAGCCGGCTGAGGAATGCGTGGTGAGGGGCACCCAGTTGGACTACACCCTGCTCCAGGTATGATGGCATGGTGAGGGTCACCAAGAATGGGTGTTGCCTGCAGCCCAGGACACTACTCAGCAACCCATCTTCCCAGCTTAATGAAAGCTTTGCTTCCAGTTCTGCTTCATTTCTGACTATCACTCTGCACACGCCGCTAGTAAATAAACACAACATTAAATATAATATAAATAAAAGTGTTTTCTAGAGGTTGGGATAATCACGGCAACCCCCCCAGTGCCTTTCCTCGGTGTGCCAGGATGCAGTGCAGTAGCCAGGAGCTCCCAAACCCTCCTCTGGAAAAGTTCAAACCCTCAAATACTTGGAATTGCTCTTTGAGGGAATTTATTTCAAAGCTGCTTTAACGGCAGCTGGGAATTACCAAGCAGGCACTTTGCTCTGCAATTTCCCAGCTGCTGACCCTATTCACATGAAGGGGGCCCCGGGTGGTCGCTCAGCACGGGAACATGTGCTTCAGCCAGCACCACCCAGCATCACAGCCCCATTTCTTCTTGTCCCAGGCTGCAGGACCAGCACCAAGAGGGCTGTTGTGCATGGCAGAAGCAAGAAAAATTAACTCTTGCATCCAGTAACAAAGGCAAAAGCTTCCTTAACTCTGATGTGGTGGGGTTACTTAAGACCCTGTTCCCATGAGGGCTGAAAACTGCATCCAAACATGTTGCTTCTTCCCTGGAGCAAAAGCAGAGCTGGGAGCTTGTGACCCTCCAAAAAAACCAAGCCAACGTCCCAACTTGCTTGTGGCACTTTGCTTTTTAAGAAGCATTTTGTTCTCAATTAAACAAACAAAAAAAGGGGTTATTGAGCAAAATCACTGATGGAATTCTTTGGCTGAGTGGTGCTAGCAGGACTAGTCCTGCTTGAAGACTGGAAGATGCCACCACTGGATCTGTGGTTGTTCCTCGTGCAAAACCTCTCTGCATCCTGTTGCCCTGTACTTACGGAGCCCTTCTCTGCTCCACATCTACACAGGGATGTCCTGGTCACCCTGGCCAGGCTATCTCACTCAAACCCTAGAGATGAGGTGGCACACCTGGAAGAGGTACAGGTAGGTGGGATGGCTCTGCTGGTGGGTAGAGGCAGCCCCATGCCCAACTGCTGCAGGATGCAAACCCACCTGCACCATGCAGCCAGACAGCAGCTGCCTAGTCACCCAGAGCGAAGGGAGCACCAAAGCCATTGGCAAGGGCTGCGCCGATAGGCATCAGCCCCCCACGTTGCTGCACCCGTGGCCCCATGCTGGCTTTCTTCTCCCTGTCATGCTCCAAAGACACTTGTGGAAAAACACAGCAGAAAGGAGAGGGTTTGAGTGGCAGGTTGGGGAAGGAGGGAGGGAGGAAGAAAACAACTTGGCAAGGAGGAAAGGACTGAAGGACACAGGCGTTTCCATTTCGGTGCAAAACTCCCAAGGGTGCTGCTCAGAGTGTTTATTGACCAACTCGCTTGCCCTCGACAAGCAAACCCTGGCAGGGAGGGACACTATTTCTGGTCAAGGCGCGTACAACAGCAACGATTTATTAACTCTATAATCAACCAGCAACATGCAGGGGACTCCAACCACAGCGTCAACAACCCTCCTGGAGACAGCTCTGGCTGGCTCTGCAGTTGTCACCCCAGTATCACACTCAGTAAAAAACCATCAAGTGGTCTTGTGCAGTGGAGGGGGTCAGAATAAAAAGGGAAGAAAAAGTCCAGAAAGTCAGGTGCAGTCTGCTTAAAAAAGCCCAACAAACAAGGGGTGTATCCATGACTCTGGTGATGCAGCAGATAGAGAGGATTGAGATGCTTCTCTCAGTGTCAGAAAGAAAAACAATCACTGTCATAATAAAATTTAAACTATTAGATGCAGCCAGGTCAGGTTCATTAAAGGTGAAAGGCAACAGTTTGACTCCTAACCCAGATGTTCTCCCCTCCTGAAAGGTTGCATTGATATGATCTTCCCTAGCGCAAGCCTGTGCAGGAACCTGTGTCCCCCCCTCCCTTTCCTTGCAACACGGTAATACACTACATCACCCTGAGCTCTCAAGTTAAAACATCTTATTAACTGCAGTGACGTAAAAGAGGAAACCTCTGAGAACTATTGCAGAGATGAGAGGGAACACAGTTACCATCGATCAGCTACGATAGCGCTGCAGACAGATCTGCATGTAAGAACGCATTCAGCCCCTTCTTCCCCCTCCTCCTCTCATCACTTCATGTCATGGGAAACTAGACCTGAACAGCCCAGATATGAGACTCACAGTTAACAAGAAACTTTCAAGATAAAAAAAAAACCAAACAAACCCAAACCCAAAAACTTGCCTTCCAGGAAACCATTTGGATACAGACCCTGCACAGCTGCAGCCACCCTCCGTGTCGCATTCATCCCTCCTGCTTCAGTTTGGAAATGAGGCAGCAGGGGGGAAGAGAAGGGGGGAAAAAAAATAAACCAAACGAAAGAAGGAGCAATATTGCAGCTGATGAGCCGCGAGAGGCTGCTGGCAAAGTGGTCCAGCAATCATCTGAAATTCAGACGGTCACGTGAGGAGCCTGTCTGCAGCTCCCGTGCAGCCCAGGCTCAGCACTTGGCCGAACTGCACACACAGCAATTTGTCGTGTCCAGATCTCCCATCCCGCTCTCACCCATTTTCCAGCCCCATCCAAAAATCCCTCAGCAGGGTTTTTGCACTGCAAAGTGACCAATGGCTTCACGCCAAAGCTGCTCCAGCCATAAAGGTGGATTCCTGCCATGCAAGTGCAGGGCATGCAGAAAAGCATTGCTAAGCTGCAAAGCCATCCAGCAGGCAGTGGTGTCTTCTCCACTGCGATGTGCATGGTGGCCATTGCCCCATTGCATGATGTGGAGCCGATGGAGGGTCCCATTGGTGTGAAGGAACATCCAGGAGAACATGCTGTACCTGCTCCAGGGACCAGCTTGACCCTGGGCAACCCAGGACATGCCCAAAACCAGTCCCCAAGCTCCCTGGGCAGACACGATTGCATCAGAGAGCAGTCGAGTTGAGCCCAGACACCTCCAGGGTGAGGTGGCAGCTGGCTTTTTTCTTTATTTAATCATACACACACACACACACACACATATATATTTGCTTTAATTTTCACCAAGGACATTGCTTCACACCCAAGGGATGCTTCAGGTTCCTGCATCACCTTGTGGTGCAGCAGTTCCCAGAGACCCATCAGGACCAAGCAGCCAAGCAAAGGTCCCTCTGCAAAAGCCATGTGGCTGCACAGAGCCAGCCTCACCACCCCACTCCCTAAAATCTTTGGGAGAGGAAAAATGACTTTTTTTCCCCACTCTGCTTGCACTCATTCTTCACCTAAATTAGCAAGAAGAATTAAGAGACTTCATGCTCCACACTGCCTTGCCTTTACCACCCAGCTGGAGATGCATTGCATTGCACTAAAGTCAGACAGATACAGTGGGACTAAAAAAAGAGTGTGGGGGTTTTTTTTGAAAGCCAGATTGCCTTTCACGGCGACTATATTTATAGGTAGAGCTGTTGAAATTTTAAGGGCTCCTTGCCACAGGAATCTGGTCCCGTCTCATGTTCACAAAGTGGTGTAACTTGGCAAAAACAAACATTTAATGGATTGATGATGGGTGCTGCTTCCCTCCTTCCATGTTGGATAAAATCAGAGGGGAAAAAGGAAAGATGCAAAATCGTGTGGGGAAGGCACGCGCAGCCCTGCCATGTGCCGCGATCTGTATTTTCCAGATTGGGAGTGTAGTGAGCATGGAACTTCACACCCACTCCTGGACCAGCACTTTCTTTTTCTGTCAATGACCCAAAAAAACCCCTTTTGTGGGTGTTTATTTTTGCTTTCAGTTTGGCTATCAGCGACATAAACGAAGCCTCCTCCACACTTTGTGTTACAGTTGAAAAACCCAAGCGAGGTTCAGCTCAGGAGTGGTAACACTCACTCTCCCCAGCCCAAAGCCACCCGGGAACGCTCTCCGCCAACACATCACAGCACATGATGCCCAGAAACCACGCGGTCTCAACCCAAAAAATTTGCCATTTCCTTACACAACAGCATGCTGTGCTGCTAAAACTCTCTTTTATTTTCATTGATGCTACAAAAGCACGTTACGCCACGTCCAAAGACGCTACCACCCCGCTGAGCATGTCTGGATGCTCAACTTGTCTTTCCCTATGGCAACGTTGTGCCTATTTAAGACAAAACCCAAACCATAATTAAAGTTATTGATAGGAGCCAATGTTTACTGTTTGCTATTTTAATATCAAGTGCTGTTGGATTTCAAGCCACTGATTTCCACCGCTTGCAGGGGATGATTAAGCTGGAAACATGCCTAAATGCTGAGGGGTTTTTGATGTTTCTGCGGGCACTTCTGCCACCAAATCAAAGAAATGCACTTAAGAGGCCGATCCCAGCGGATGCTTCTCATCAGGGACTGTCTTAACTGGAAGCTGGGGAGCAATTTTTGAGCTATCAAGACACACATAAAAATAAAACAGCCATAATGAAAGCATTTTGCTTCTGCAAGCAGCCTTCTCTATAAGCAGAGCCAACAGGGTGGAGGCTCGTGGGGGTCCGGTAACACGACTATTTTCAGCCTTGTGGAAGTTAGCAGAAGTATCACTTTCCCGAAGGAACAAATTTCAGGTTAGAGCACTTACCAAAGGTTAAAAGTCTCTTTCTTCACTTGCCCACGTGCCAAATTTGGCAGCCACTACTAGCATATGACATCCCCAAAAGGCAGCTATGTTGGGGATTGCGCTACAACAGACCCCGCTAGCTAGCGCCTGGATAGTTAACTCTGAAGCCTAATGACAACACACTATGAAGTTCCTGGATGTGTATAAGTATTGATGCAGACTATTGGTGGGTGCATAAAGCCCATAACTTTAAATCCACCTGCATCATTTTCAACATATGCTCTCAGCAATGATATGACTGATTGCTGTGAGCTGACACGATATCGGTTCCTTCACGCAATTAGCAACCATTATAACAGTGACAATTAAATCCAGCTTACAACAGGCCAAGAAGATTGATGATATTTAGTACACAAAGAAGTCACCAGCCCCATTTATCCATGCTACTCTTTTTTCCACTACTATCAACGAAAATAAGACTTCATTAAGTTTTTGTGATCTTCCTTTGGTGAGAAGGATGCACATAAAACCAAACCAGCAGCACAGTTGTCCCATTTATGTTTCAGCTCCTTTGAGCAAAAAGATAAAGCAGTATCCAAATAAACTGGATATTGGCAGCAGTACAAACTTGCCCCATTCCAGCTAATTGCCTGGATTAGTAATTCCAGTTGCATGCAAAATCCACCTCACCTACAGCAGAGGAAGGCATTCCATGGGGTGTCTTCCTGCCATGCAACCTGCCTGCTCGTGCAATGGTGCCCACCAGCCTCCCAAAGTTCCCAAGCCATAGCCAGGCCAGCAAAAGGCTCATCAACCTAATGGAAACGCACTCAAATATGGCCCAGGAGAGGTCATTCCTGCTGCAACCACTGATGCAGTGAGCGCAGCCCCGTATCTCTGATGTTGACTTCTTGCAAAGAGGTGGGAAATACCCACTGGGATGGCAAGACCGGAACGCATGGGAGTACAGTACCGGGGTTACTGCACTGGGCACTGGTTCCCTCCCATAGCTATTGGCGTTACCGCACCGGGTACCGATTCTGTCCCGCATCTACCGAGGTTATTACACCGGGTACCAATTCCCCCGGTAGCTACCGGGGTTACTACACTATGTACCGGTTGCACCCCGCCGCTACCGGGGATATTGCATGGAGCACCGGTTCCGCCCCGCCGCTACCGGGGATATTGCATCGGGCACCAGTTCCGCCCCTCCGCTACCGGGGATATTGCACCGGCCACCGGTTCCGCCCCGCTGCTACCGGGATTACTGCACCGGGCACCGGTTCCACCCCGCTACTACCGGGATTACTGCACCGGGCACCGGTTCCACCCCGCTACTACCAGAATTATTGCACCGGGCACCGGTTCTGCCCCGCCGCTACCGGGGATATCACACCAGGCACCCCTTGCACGCCCCCCGGCCGCTTCCGGGGCCACCGCATGGCTCAGCTCCGCGCTCACCGCCCACCCTCACCGGATCAGCAGCGTGCAGCTCCCTGCGCGGCCTCCCTCGCACGCCGTCGATCGCCCCGCGAACGGCCTCCCTCCCGCTACCGATCGCCTCGCTCCAAAATTCCTCGGGCTGGGGATCGCCTCGCAACAGGAGCCCCCTCCCTCCTCCTCCGCGCCCGCATTGTTGCGCGGGTGGCCCCACGTGCCGCCGCCACCACCTCCTCCTCCTCAATGCCACGGCTGCGCCCATCCCCGCGTACTGACCTGCTCGCCGGCTCCGGCCGTGCCGTGCTGGCCCGCTCCGCTCCGCTCCGCTCCGTTCCGTTCCGTTCCGCTCCACGCCCCCCAGCCCAGCCCAGCTCACCGCCCCGCCACCCGCACATGCAGCCTCCGCCGCCGCCGCCGCCGCCCCCGCAGCCGGCCCGCCCGCGCGCGCCCCCGGTCTCCGCCCGCCCCGCCCCGCCCCGCGCCGGGTCCCGCCCCCGCGCTCCGCCGCGGAGTCACGTGGCGCCCGAGAGCCAATGGAAAGGTGAGAGAAGCGAAGGCAGGGCCGGGGAGGGGGCGTGGCTATGTGACGGGGCGTGGCTATAGGGGAGGGGCTGGAGGGTGGGCGGGCCCGCGGGAAGGGGCGTGTCCTATCTGGGATCGGGCGGGGCTAGGGGAGGGGCAGTGAAAGAGGTGTGAGGGGGAGGGCATGGGAGGTGAGTGTGTCTGAGGGTCAGAGCAGTGTGGCAGGTGGAGGAAGAAGCAGAGGAAGGAGAGAAGAAGAATGAGAAGAAGGAGTAGGAAGAGAAAGAGAGAAGAAGAAGAAAGAAGAAAGAGGAGAAAGAGGAGGAGAATGAAGAAGCAGAAGAAAAGGAGGAATAACAACAAGAGGAAGAAGAAGAAAATGAAGAAGAAAAAGAATAAAATAAGTAGATGGAGAAGAAGGAGTGAAAGAAAAAAAGATAAAGAAGAAGAAGATGGAGAAGGAGGGAAGTGGTTCTTCCCCTCTATTCCACTCTTATGAGACCACATCTGGAGTACTGTGTCCAGCTCTAGAGTCCTCAGCACAAGAAACACGTGGATCTGTTGGTGCAGGTCCAGAGGAGGCCACAAAAATGATCTGAGGGATGGAAAGGCTAAGAGAATTGGGGTTGTTCAGCCTGGAAAAGAGAAGGCTCTGGGGAGACCTTATTGCAGCCTCTCAATATTTAAAGGGGGTTTATAAGAAAGATGGGGACAGACTTTTTAGTAGGGCTTGTTGTGACAGGGCAAGGGGTGATGGTTTTAAACTAAAAGAGGGTAGATTTAGACTAGATCTAAGGAAGAATTTTCTTTTTTAAATGAGGGTGGTGCAACAGTGGCACAGGTTGCCCAGAGAGGTAGTAGATACGCTATCCCTAGAAACATTCCAGGTCAGGTTGGACAGGGCTCTGAGCAACCTGATATATTTGAAGATGACCCTGCTGACTGCAGAGGATTTGGCCTAGATAACCTTTAAAGGTTCCTTCCAACCTAAACCGTGATAAGAAGACAAAGACAATGACAAGAATGACAACAAGGAGGAAGATGAAGAAGACAAAGTGAAGGAGGGAGGCTTAGAGGCAGGGGCAGGGCCAGGCAGCACAGGCCTGGGCTTGTTACAATGGCTGTCCCTCTTCCCCCAGGCAGCACAGGCTGGGTGGAGGCACGAGGGCTCCACTGTCCAGGCTAGGTGTGGAGAGAAGGCCACTCATTCCTGAAGTGTATTTAACATCTCCCTGTTAACGGTGCAGGATGGGTGCGAGGCACAGTGGTGTCACCGAGTGCGTCATCACCCCAGGAACTGACGTGATTTGGGAGCTGCCATCACTCAGCCTTTCCCACCAAGGGCTTTGCCACAGGCTGTCGACCTTTGTGGCTATAAATCCCTTCTAGATCTACGGTGTAAAGAGCTACCATAAATTCAAAGGGGTAGGAACAGAGTACTTGACGTCAGCACAAGTCACCTCTTTTCATGTATTTCTGATTTATTGAGGACTTTTTTAGCAGAAGTCACCATGGAGGCAGCCAAGGGCTCTGCAGACATTAAAGGAACAGAAGAATAAGGCTTTTTGGGGTGACAAAAAGGCACAGAGGGATGAGGTGATTCCTCAGGAGCCTTACACAAATACATAGAGAGGAAAGGAGAGCAGCTGAATCGTAGGAGATCCTCAGATGTGTTTGTGTCTCAAGGATGTTTTTTCCTCGTCTCTGAAAAGCACTAAACCAGTGTCCTCTAAACCAGAACTGTCTGACAGTTCTTTATGTTTCTGAGAACATTGTTGAAACAGTCAGGAGGCCTCTTCTTTGGCTTGACCTGTCATGACCTACAGCAAGTCCTCCACCAGAACCTGAGAAAGGCTGATTTGACATAGAGAGTGTTTCTAACAGAGAAAAAGAGGAGGAAGAAAGGAAAGGAAAGGTTCAGAATTTCTTAATGCATCATACAAAACAAAAATAAAAAGGAAAGAAGCCAATTTTACCCAGGTTTATTAGTGTGATGAACCTTATGCAACTACAGTGTATATTCTTTCTGATGACCAGTGATAGGACCTGAGGGGATGGCATGAAGCTGTGCCAGGAGAGGTTTAGGCTGGATATTAGCAAAAGGTTTTTCACCCAGAGAGTGGTGGAGCATTGGAACAAGATCCCCAGGGAAGCTGTCACAGCACCAAGCCTGACAGAATTCAAGAAGCATTTGGACAATGCTCTTAGGTAGATGGTGTGATTTTTGGCATTATCCTGTCCATAGACAGGAGTTGGACTCAGTGATCCTGTGAGTCCCTTCCAAGCCAGGACATTCTATGATTCTATAATATATAACATGGATCCTTGTTACAACTTTTGAATCTGTTGACCAGTTTCAAAGGATATTAGAGACATTCAGTGTCTGCAAGTTTGAAAACAGGCAGCTGGATGAAAGGGATATCCATCAGCCCAACTATTTCTCCCCTTCCCCTCTCATGGCAGAGGCATAGCATAAGCTCAAACTTCACTAGACATCAGCAAATTCACACCTTGCAACAGACATCTGCTGCAAACGGAACCAAAACTGTTACTTCCCTTGCTGTTGATATTTAGGTTTTGCTGTTTTGACTCCCTGCTACTTTTTCTAAGTGAGAAAATGATCTGTTATTCCCATCAACCTTTTCAATGAAATACTGAGAGTGTGCTAGAATCAGCCTGGCAATGTTTAGCAAAAGCTCTGGAGAAGTCCTCCTGCTATTGGTGGTGGTGGTGGGACTGACAGAAAAACTCTCCTGCAAATGCTTTCTTTAAAAGCAAAAAATTGCAAACTGAAACAAACCAAGAAAAAATCCAGCACAAAGAAAAACAACTTTGCAGCTGCTCTACTTGGTTGGGTATTTTTGGTCAAATCCTTTCTTGTTAAAACAGCATGACCCTTTTTCTTTCCATGGGGATTCCCAGGCATGATGGGGAACTGCATTTGGCTCTGAGGGAATACGTTTGTTTTTCTATATCCTTTCCTGTTTGTGAACATGAGAGATCCTCCTTTCTTTCAGATGCAGCAAATGCCAGTAATCTGTTTTTATTTAGTGGAGAACCTGAGAGTGGTGGCTGGCAAACTGTTCTCTGCTTACCATTTGAAATGTCACATGGTGAATTCTACCACTGGAGCACTATCTCAGCTTGACAGCTCTGGCAAAAGAAAAAGGGGCAACAGCATGAGCCTCTACCACATTGCCTCAGAAGTGCTGTCAAACCCAGCTTGATCCTTCTTGCATGGGTGAGGCTGAAGGCTTGCTGTGCCTGAGAGAACAGCTTCTCAGCCAAGGGTGTAAATTCATACCAGTTTTGCTGCTCTTCAGTAGGGGAACTTTTGCCCATTGTAAGCTAGAGGGAAAATAGAGGCATTAAAAATGGATATGCAATGCAATTGAGGAACACCTTCAGGTCTCCTGGCAAGTCTAATCCATCTTTGGTCAAGCCCTGCCTCACTTCTCAGTATTTTTTAAGAAACAGGCAAAGAGAAATGTTTCCACAATCAGGTCACTGCCTTAAGGGGATCAAATAGACTTTACATTAGCTGTAATTTCCTGATTTTAAATGGATTTTCAGCACAAATATTGACAACCTCCTGTGTGTGTTAGCATCTTTGAGCATGTTTTTCATTGTAATACATTGAAAAGCAACGTGGAAGGATTGTAACCTCTGTGCAGGCACTAATCCTAGAGGGCTGTATTTGCCTCAGTGTTAGTGGAAAGCCTGGCCATGTTTTAATGTCTGCTTCTCAAAGTGCTTGTATTACAGCTAGGACACTTTCCTTGATCAAGCCTACACAGATTCCATGTTTGCAGAAGGGATGGAAATGCAATTCCTACCCCTGCTTTGCCTGTGTAGCTGTGATCCTTTTCTTTTTTTCCCCATGGTCCTTCTCTACTCCTTCTGTTGTTTCCATTTCAGCCAAATGCAGTTTTCTCCAAGCCAGGACACCATTAACACTGAACTGATGGAAAAAATGTCTCTCCTTTTTGCCACCTGCAGGCAACATTTCTCACAGTTGCTGTGTTAGAGAGGGAAGCAGCAGAAAAGTGATAATTCAGGCTTGGAAAGATTGCAGAAGGAACTGCTCCTTCAGGGTAGGTAGTGAAACATGGATTCTTGATATGTCAGTATTGATGTTTCAGCACTGATGCACCATCCATTCAGTGCCTAAACTGAACAAATCCTCCACCAAGTTTCTCAGACAATGCAGCTCACGTCTTGGGCTCTCTACACCTCTTCCTTTGGTGAACAAAATATCACCACCAAGTTCCTCTGGGACTTCAACATCTGGATGACGTTTCCAGTCACCAGTCCTGACAGAGACATCAAGTCCACCTGCACTACAAGCAGCCTAGATTTCTCCAGCTTGCAGAGTTCCCAGAAGCTGCTGTGCATTGACTAGTGAATACTTTTTCTTTCTGGGAGAGTTAAGAATATTCAAACAAATAAGCACCAAAAAACTCCCTTCCATGCAACAGTTCTGCTTCAGATTTTATTTTATTTCTTGAAGTTAGCTTTTCCTCCAAGAGAGGCTCAGAATGGAGCACTTAACCTCTTCAAGAAGAGTCATTTAATAGCTGGACCAGCACTTGTAATTCACTTGAAGGCATTGACTAGCTCAGCACATGAGTGAAACTGAAGTTCACTCATAGGTGGTAACGCCTCTCTTTTCCCACACTCATCAAAACCTTGTTTGCCTACTTCACAAATTCCCCAGGTATTAATAGCCAATCAAGCCAATTCAGAACAGTAAGAGCTGGGCCCAGACACTTAGAGGTTGCATTTGTGTGTGAGAGGGATGGAGGAGGTTAGAAAGGGATCACTACTTAGTGCTGCAGATAGCCCGGCTTCTTGCAGCTGCCCTCTGACACAGCTGAAGCTCAATCCTGCTTTCTCAGGCACATGGCATAGCACAGGGCTTTTCACCTGGGCTGAGAATGTGATTCAATCCTTGCAGGCACTACAATCTGGAATGGCATTTGAACCACATCAGGGAAAGCAGGATGGGTCTTCTATGGCAAGGCTTCTTCACATGCAGTCCTTGTACTACTGGTGGTTCCTAGCACGCCTGAAAGTGGTCTGCAGAATGATTGCAATTAAAAAACCCAAACCTATGCACATGGCATTCCCATGCCTGTAAACCATCAATCAGAAAGGAAACAAAGTAACAGCAAGAGATAAACATTTTGAGTTTTAGGTCCTGGTGATGGTTCTTTAAATGATGCTATGGTCCTTAAGTTTTGCCCTTTTTTATCAAAGCAGATGAATTGTTCCTTTGGTTTAAGGAGGTTGGTGGGTGGTGGCTGGTTGCCCCACTTCATCTGGCACTGGAAACCTGGGCTGGTACCTGCTGCAAGAACTCTGCTGGCTGCCAGAAGTTACCTGCAGCCAACCTCATATACCTTCATTCTCCTCACTAAATGACATACTTGCATAATCTTCCTTGTATGATAAGCAGCAGTGCCCACTTTCTACCTCACACCCGGGCCTCCAGACTTAGCCAGGCCTAAGGAAAGGACTATTCTGCATAACCAGCTCTACCTGGGAGTGCAGACACATCCTAAGGACATGATACTATCCTGGTGAGGGGGAGAGGGTGTGCCCCAGGCATCCAGCAAAGACAAGCACTCTGACTGACAGTCTGGTGTGGAGACAACAATTGTGAAAGGATGAGAAACGTGGAACTCAGAAATGTCTCTGTGCCTCAGAGGATTTTCCTCCTTGGCCCTGTGAGAATTAAAAACAGATCTGGCCTTTCCAAGGAGGTTTTGTTGCATTCAGTGATGGATGTGAAGAAAACTCACGGGTTTTGGGATAGTGGAGGCAGGTGATGAATGAATCAGTTTGCAGTTGGGAGTGTGGGAGGTTACAGTGCTGGTTTTCCTTTACAGAAGTGTTTCTAGTGATCTACCACAGATCTGCACTGTTCCAGGAGATGACACTGGAGAGGTTTGTACTTTCATTCCTCATGGGCCCTGGTTTAACACTGGTGGTGGCAGCAGGGGGAGCAAGCCTTTTGCTATAGTTTCCTCTCCATTCCACAGAAAGCAGAGGCAGGCAAAGGTTAAGTGTCTTTCCCAAAGTCATGCAGGAAATTGGTAGGGCAGGAGGCTGGTCATTAGGACATCCTTTCTCCAGAATGAAACAAGACATGGACCAAAGGTGCAGAGAAAGAACGGGACTTGCCCAAGGATGCATGGTCTTCTCACCTCCTGAGGCACTTGTCCTGGCAGGAAGATTATCTCTCACACACTTCCTGTATCTCCACTGTGAGAGGTGAATGGGAAGGGGTGTGTGGGGGAAACAAGCCAGTTGCTGTTAATTCAGTTGAGCTTGACTGGACATGCAGAAGCAATCTGGAGAAGGAAATAGTTCTAGTTCTGTCTGGTTCAGCAGAAACTCCACCCACTGAAGCTTTCCGGCAGGAAATCAAGTTACAAACATGACATGATCTGAGCAAATTCTCATACACTGATCCTACCCTGGGGACAGGACACTTTTGTGAGCTGCTTATTGAGGCTGCAGTTTTAAATACCTTAACCCTTTCAGGAATGTCACTTTGAGGGCACCACAGCTTCTTGTGCTGGCCAGGCTGTAGAGATCTCAAGTGAGAAGAAGATGGATTTACAACTATTGGGGTCATTCCACATCAGTAGAGAAGTCCTGAAAGCTGTCTTTATGTGGAGGAAAGAAGGGGATAGCTGAGAAGTCATTCTTCTACTTGCTTTTCCCACTGAAAAATTCAGATCTGTCGACAATATGTTTCCTGGAACACCCTAAAGATGACCAAAAAACATGTGGTTTCTGGCAGGGGCTTGACTGTGCAAGTGAAACCTCTCAATGGAGAGAAAGGAACCAAATTGTACTTGGACTGTTTCAGATCCATTGTTTTTTATTAGCAGAAATGCCTGAAAAACAATAGGAGAAAAGCTGCCATCATAAAAATTCAGACACCTACTGCTTCAGCTAAGGGTTCTAATAAACTGGAATCTGCATGTTTAAGTGATATAATGAACCTCAAGGAAATAAACCTTGATGCTTACTAATAGCCCTGACATCTCAAACGAAAAAGCACAGAGAGGAAGGGAGCTTTTCTTCCCACAGAATAGGAAGCCAAAAGGAGCACAGCTCATATTTTTCTCTTTATCCAATTACCAGTCATGTAGATGAATGTCTGACACTGAGAAAAGAAGGAAGGTGGAAGCTGCCTGCAGTGATAGCAAGGCTGTTTTTCACATGATGGCTGTTTCTGGAGACTTGCAGTCCCTCAGCACACTGCTGGAGAGTGGGAAGGTGGGGATGGCCTTTGCTAGCAGTGCTTCCTGCCAGAGCATGGGGTGTGCTGTGTCTCAGCTTTCCTTTTTTGTTCCTCAAAGAACCAGAGCATCTCCTGTTGAAGGTCACAGCTTTGATCCCCACGGCTGGCTCCTGTGTTTATGGATGGCCATTATTAGTAACACAGGCTAGTGCATGCACTGCTCCCTGCCTGCCCTTGTCTGACTGCAAGGGAGCAGGGGCAGGACAACAAAAGAAAGTATAAATAGAGTCGTTTTAAAAGCCTGTTAAATAGAAATAGACTTTTAGGGAGGAGAGAGAAAGAATGAGGCATGTTACCATAGTAACTGCCAATGGTTTATTTAAGAAGGGCAAAGAAACAAACACCACAAAAAGGCAAAGGCTGGAGTTGGAGATTGCTGAAGGAATCTGTTAGGATACAGAGGCAAAGGGGTCAGGTAAGAGCAGTGTGGTTATACCAAAGCTGTGCTGAAAAAATTCATCTCACTTTACCTTTTGCAAAATGAGCTGGAAAATGTTACTGTGAAATGTGCTTTTCCAGTTAGGGGAACTGTGTTTCCAGCTTTTTGGGGGAGTGAAAGGTGCAGAAATGCATGAGAACAAATATCAGACTGGTGAAATCATCAGGAACAAAGGGCTGTGTTACCTCTGCCCAACTTGAGCCTGCTTAGTGCAAAGACCAACTCATGCTTTTCATTGTCTTGATGTTGGAGGAAGAGCAGAGGGCTTCCAGGAGCTTCCACAATGTCAGCTGTTAAAAAATGGGCCTTAATCTCCTTTTCTGTGTGCACTGGCAACGTAAGAATCATCTTTATTTTTCCTCTTCCCCTCATATGAAAGCTCTCACTGGGTCAGGAGCAAACACCAAAGACTGAAAATGCTGGTAGCTGTGATGGATAATGGTGCTGTCTGCCTTCCCTTATCCCATCTGCTCTCTTGCTTTCTCCCCAAGTGCTTTTGCTCAGATTATGTATTTTATAGGTAAAGCAGCTGATCATCATAATTTGTGTTCATTCTCCCTGTGCCCAGGAGGCTGCATCCTACCTGAAGACCACCTTGTGCTAAATGCTGCACGTTCACAGCACAGAAAAGATGCTCTCTGCCTCAAAGAGCTCTTAAAACCAGAAAAGAACAAACAGATAGAGAAGCAAGTGTGATGGTACCCAGAAACACCACAACAGGACTTTTCCACTCTCAACCTTAAAAGCTCAAAGACCAGAAGAAACTCGAAAATCCCTGGGGTTGGGGTGTCTTCTGCTGTTTTGTTTTCAATCCTTTGGTTTCTAAATCAGTGTAAGGATTTCCCAGTCCCTGACTCATCATTTTCAAAACCTTGGGGCAGGTACCACAGAGTTCAAACAACAGAGAAGCTACAAAGAGAGAACAAACTCCCTTGTGAGGAGAGCTAAGAATTACAAGAAAGGAAATGTTAGTTTCTTCTGAAATCTTCAGCAGCAACTTTAGCAGGGAAAGGGAAACAATTGCAAAAGTCTTCTGCCTCTCTGCAGTAGAGGTCAGACACCATGGACTTTTGCTTCAGGTTAAAGCAATACTGTGCATTCACACAGCAGAGCAGGAGACTTTCTGTTGGGTTTCTACCAAGAGGCTCCTTTCTCTCACTGAGAGGGAGGCAGATCTTTCTAAAACTCTGGACTATGAGCTGAAAGCCCTATTTCTCCTTAGAGTAATCCAAAAGATTGCCCTCCATTCCTTCTCCAACAGCTCTCTACTTAATGAGTGCATTGCAGCAGCAGTAGCACTGATCCCCTGGATGAAATCTGATGCACAGCTTGAAAGGCTGCTGCCTCTGTGAGCCCATTAACACAGACATGTTTGCCGAGGGATGGAAATGATTTCATCCAAAAGGGCCCTAGGTTACCTAACTCAGGCCAATTTTTGTGCAAAACCAAACCTACTGGTGGCATGTTTATTTTTAGGTTTTGTGCTAAATTCTCTTCATTTTCTTCCCCAGAGCAAGAGGCTAATCAGAACCCGACTGCTCCAGTTCCTACATTTCCCTGACCCTATGGAGAGTTATCCCATATGCCCACCCATGCATGAGAAATTCAGGGTGAGCATTTGGGGAAGGTTTCACACAGCCTTTGATGTCTCCTAGCCTGGGAAATTGGTCCTCCTCCTGCTTCCCAGCTTGGAAGGTCTCAACAGTGGTATCTACAAGAGATAACACTGCCTTTTGCTGTCTGCACTCAGGGCCAGTCTGACTGTTTGCCTCTCTGCTGCAGGACTCCAAAAGGCATATTTCCTTTCAAATGTTGCAGAAAGTCCTTCTTGGAGAGGCTGGTCTGCCTGCAGAGCTGGGCAGTCCAAGCACTCCTCTCCTCTCTTCTCACAGAGATTGAGTTATGCCAGGCTTTGACCTAAGTGAAACTGCTGACGGTCACAGGGATTTGACTAATCTCCTTAGGTCACTGTGAAATTTGTGATTCCTTTTAGGGAATAGAATATTTGTATGATTTTTTTTTCCCCCCCTGTGGGCTAACTTGCAATGTAAAAATAAACTGAAGCCCACGGTGGGAGATTTATTTCCTCCCAAACTCAGGAAAGGCAGTCAGTTTAACACAAGATCCTCCTGGCCCATCCCAAGAGGATGCTGCTCCTGGATTCATTCCTGGAGACAGCTGCTGTCCGACCTTGCCATAAGACTTCCTTCCCCAGTGCTCTCCTCCTGGCTCAGCCATAACCTCATGGGGTCTGAGTGCAGCCTGTGGGCACAGCCCAAGACATTTCCTTCCCTCCTGGTTCTGCTTTGCCTCAGAGCCCTCTGCTAACAATATTTCTGAGGTTAGGGGTTGAAATGTTAGAGTCCTCATTTCTAGTTGTATTTGACCTATCTCCTAATGAAGGAAGAAACCCCATCTACCCAGGTATCCAACATCCAGTGGCTTATGAGTAACTTTGCCTCCATTCTCCAGGCTCAGAGAGCCTCTTTGCAGCTTGGCCTCTTAGCCTCCTCCCAGGGTAACTGTGCCCTTTCCATGCAGAGCACCCCACTCCTGTGGTTTCCCCATCACTCCTGCTGCCAGCATGCTCCTGTTCTTTCCAGAACATGAAGCAGTTTGCACTGTGCCTGTGATACATATACTAGCTGACCAGCATTACCCCACTCTTCTGGACTCTCTGATCCTTTGTGACCCAGATCATGTCTAAGGGCAGATTCATTATACCTTATAAACTCAATTATGGAAAGAATTGCTGTTTGGCATTGTGCTCTTGCACCTGAAATACTTCAGAAACACTAAACCCACTTTCCATACGCATGTTTGTACGTGAGTCTTTGCTGCAAAGAAGCCTCTGCAGACCCCTTGGTGCATATGGCTGCTACACAATGTTAGTGTTAGTCCAATAATTAAGAACTGGTTGCTCACACAGATGCCAGAGACTGGCTCATTTTTGCTGTGCTCCAGGGGTTCCTGTTTCTAGACATTCCCATGAATTAAGCTGAGCAAGCTGGCAGGGGAGAAACAGTCTCTGAATGTTGGCATGAAAAGCCCCACCACAAATTCAGCTGTCATTGTCCTTCTGCTTTGAAAGTTTTAAGCCCTTCAATTAGGGAGAAATGACAATACCCAGAGTGAGATTCCTTTGCTCTTATTTTGGCATGCAAAATTGAGATGTTTAACTTCAGCTGAACTAGTCACCGTCGGCTCCTTTATTGTTGATGCAGAGAAATAGGAAGAACCAGAGTGTGATTCAATCTACAATAGTATCTGAGAGAGGTCAAATGAGCCACAGACTGTGAAAGAAGCTGAAGCTGCATGGCCAGACATAAGACTCTATGTTTTAGATGTCTAAATTTAAGTGAGATGAATTCCACTTCTGTGACTCAGGTGGTTGATAGCACAATGCAATGACAAGCTGACCATACTGAGTGACTGGCTCTGATTTCATGACTTACCTTCACCCCTGACTGTTTTCCTGCCTGTGTAGAGATGCATCTTGATTCATTTCTTACCCATCAGTGGCAGGACTATGCAAGCCAACACTTATATGGCCTCTGAGCCTGTGCCTGTTTTCTGAGGGAGGAATCATGTGTTCTTACCTTGTGCTTCCAGGTTCCTGTATTTTCTCTCCTCCCAGACAAGGCATCTTTGAATTAACAAAAGTGCAAAAGGGTGAAGTCACAGGCAAAGTCTGAAGAGCTGAAGACTGCAATTCTGAGAGGTCAGAAGCAGGCTGAGGGCTCATACTGGCTGGGGAAACTGGGGAAGAGGGCCTGGGATTGTAGAATCGTAGAATGGCCCAGGTTGGGAACATTAAAGATCAGCTAGTTCCAAGACCCCTGCCATGGGCAAGGATGCCACACATTAGACCAGGCTGTCCAGGACCACAACTAGCCTGGCCTTGAACACTGTCAGGGATGGGGCAGCCACAACCTCTCTGGGCAACCTGTTCCAGTGCCTCACCACCTCCTGGATGAAGAGCCTCCTTCTGTTTTCCAGTCTAAATGTCCCCTCCTTCAGCTTATGTCCATTCCCCCTTGTCCTATTGCAATCTGACCAGCTGAAAAATCTCCTCCCCTCTATCTTGTAATCCCCCTCCAGGTACTGAAAGGCTGCTATGAGATCTCCCTGAAGCTTTCTTTTCTCCAGGCTGAACAATCCCAGCACTCTCAGCCTATTTTCATAAGGGAGATAAGGGCAAGGGGGGAATGTTGGGATGAACATGTGAAGATGAATGATTTCAAAGGTGAGCAGCACCTAGCACAGGATAAGATAAGAAACCCCTAGAATCATGGGAGATGGAGCTGCAAGGTGGACTTAGAGGCACCATGGAATCTAGCCCAACATAAGAAGGCACATCTAGGTTTCTGATGCTAATGAAGGAAAGAGAGAGGTGATTTTGCTACAAGGGTATAGAGACTCTCCTGTTTGTTTCCTGATGCTTTGGATCTGTGTCTTGTGCTTCACTTAGATTACGGTGCAATGAGCAGCACTGCCTCCCTGTGAGCTGCACTGCTGAGGGTTTTATTCTCACAGTACATTGCTAGAAGTTCTTTTAAAGTTTTCCCTAGAATTCCTTGGCTAGGTTATCCCTAGATATCACCAGCTGGGGAGCAGGATGAACAAGCACTCAGGTCCTCCTTTTCTGAACCTCAAGGGCATGTCATTGACGCCACACTACTCTCGGACCCTGCTTCCCCAGTGGGAATCTGTTTCTCATTTCCTTTGATATATGGCAATCCTCTGCATTTGAGATCTGAAATAGATGTGCCAGACTGTGACAGGGAAAAGTGCCTTGGGCAGGACAGGCTGGAGAAAGCTGGCAGAGACCAGAGCCACAGGATGGCTCTAGGGTGCGTCTGTACCTCTCTTGCGTGTTCTAACAGGGAGAAGAGGACACAGATCAGGGCTGTGCTTCTCTCTCTGAGCCAAGGACATGGAGGAGCTGAGCACATGCCTCTGGGGATACAGTTCCAGCTGTACAGTTGACATCAGTGTATAGAGCAGATACAAGATTGTGCTTGCTGTAGAGGAGAGGACAAGAGAACCTGGCTAGGCAATGGTAGTGGTAGGTAGCACTGTCCAGGAAGGGAAGATGACTTTGCAACCCTGCATGAGGAGCTCAAATTGAGATGTATCCTGCTCAGGGAGAAACCTCTGGTAAGGTGGAGATCCCTTGGTGCAGAACAGTATGCAGATACAGCCAGGTTTCCAGATGGAATTGGAAAAGTCCTTTCCTGGCTAGAGCCAGCACTGCCTATAGGTCCTTGAGGTGCATTGTACTTCTTTGCCCATCATCTGGGCTAGCTCCTGCTTAGAGGTCACATAGCAGAGTAAGTGCAGTCATTTGCCTTAAGTGCTCAGTGCTGAGAGACAGAGCCTGCTGGGCTAGGAAGCTGCTACACCCATCTCTTCTTCTGAGGTCCTTGAAAAACACAAAAGACTTGCTTCTTTCACAAAGCCTAAGAGACCCCGAATACTTTAAATCATATTAGTGCAGCAATAATTAAATAATGATGAATGCTCCAGTGGGATGTGTTCAGTAGCTCCATGACCTTACTGCTAGAAATTATCTCCTCCTTTCTACTTGTAACCCTGGTGTTGTTCCAATTAACCTTTGAACTACTGAATAGATCCTAATAATCCCAAAGAGATCTCCATGCCAATCTGGTGGAGACTTATGGGAAAGAGTAGGGCCTTAAATTGCAAGCTGGTTGGGGTGGGGAAAACTCCATTCCATTTCCTCATTCTTTGTAGCTTTGAGACACTGAATGTTTGGTCTAAACATATATTAGGTGGTACCTTAGCCTGTGGTGGTGCCTGAACTTTATCCTGAAATACATATGGCATGAGAGGAGCATTATTCATCCCTATACGCCATACCTGATGGTGTGGGCACACCTTGTTTTGTCAGTGGGTGCTGAAGGCATGAAACAGTGAAGAAATTTGGATTCTGGAGGAATAGCTCAACCTCACCTGAAGTGCTGATGGTTTGTGGTACTCCACACTACCAATTTAACTTCAGTCACCTGACATGAACTCTGTTCTTAGGCTGCTGAGATGCTGAGACCTTTTACCACATCTCATGGTAGCCAGCAAAACGCCCAAGGCTCTCTGGAGGTTTGGACTCTATGTCCAAGGTGAGGGATAGGTGATGTGCCTTTAAAAGACATCAAGGTCCAGTTCCAAATTCTCTTCTCTCACAGTAGTAAATCTGTGTGACTGTTGCTGGGATTGTTTTGTTGACTACAGGAAAGCAGGATCAGGCCCACAGGGAAGGCTGAGATATCCATCTCCACCTGAAGGTGTCAGCCCAGGCAGAGAATTTAAGCTGGCAGGAGAATTTGCCTTGGTGAAGGCAATGAGTTGCACGTAGATATTTGGAGCAGTTCAGCCTCTGCTCTCGTGTGTTTGTGTCTCCCCTCAGTTCCCACGCCTCTGCACTTCCTTGTTTAGCCCAGGCCCGGAAACAGAACTGCTGAAATGCAAGGAGGAAAGTTATTCTCATGATGTTTCCAGCCCAAACAGAACCAGGATGGAGAGAGGAAATCTCATGAGAAAGCTTGACAGATTTCCAGCCCAGTCCCACTCAGGGCCATGAAGCTTCTGGTGTTTCATCTGAGCCTCTGGGTCTGGAGCTCTCACCACATTTCCATGTGCCTAGAACTCCCACAGCACCAGTGACAGCAGTACTGGTGTCCAGGACCTTCCTGCAGTCCCATGGATCTCAGCTTTACTCTGCTCCAGCCCAGATTCAGTGAGGAACACTATGTTTGCTGTTAGTTCCTGCCGTGGATGAGGATGCTGACACTGTGGCTGACTTCTGTAAGCCAGAGATGTTTCTGATGAAGATGAAACTCCTCCTTTCTTCCTACTCTGGCAGGATACTCAGGAGTTAACCAGAGACTGTGTAAGAAAGCAAGCTCTGTGCTGGAACAGGAAACTTCAAGGCATCTTCTTAGGTGCCTCCACATTTCCCTGGGAGAGATGTGTAGTCCACCAGGGACTGGGAGGTTGGATGGCTGGACTGTCCCGGAGCAGTTGTTTCAAATGCAGAGTCCTAGAAGTTGACACCAGTGCAGCCTCTCCTGTCTTGCTGATGCTCCATCAGCTGTGCATCACAGAGAGGCCTCCTGACTCTGTGGGATTGGAGAACATCAGGGAATAAGATGGATGCTGCACCCAGGCACTGTCAAATATCATGCTAGGATGTGATAAGAGCAAGAAGCTCCTTGCTGGTCCTTGGATGGTGTCTGGTGATGCCAAGAGGGTCAGCTCTGGCTATTGCTATCTCAGTGCAACTCTCATCTCCATTCTTGTTCAGGCTTTCTGGATGCCTGGTCCAGTTTGCCTTGATTCTCATCCCAGCAGCAGTCTGTGCTGGTTAATTGCAGACTAAATTAAAAGTGTTTCCTTCTGTGTTTGGCTTTAAATGTATCAGCCCTTGCTGCCACTGAATGCTGGTGGTATTGAGGAGCTTGCTGCATCCCCAGCTTTATTCTGCAGTGCAGCCAATGCAGCAGCAGTTAATCCACTGGCAAACACAGGCAAGGTGGATACAGCAGTGCTGGGGACAGAGATAGTTCTTGGGATGATTTATAATTGCAAAGCCATGCCTAGAGTAGGAGAGACCTCTGGGAGTTGCTTTGCTTTTTATTTCAGAGGGAAGGCTGACTGACAGAGGTTTGGCCTTGGCTGGCTTGTTGGTCCTGTTGTTTGCATTGGACCACTTCCATTTTCTGGCACTGAGGGAAGGGCTCTGGGATGAATTTTGTCTCCCTTTAGGAAAGCTAAGCAGCCTGAAGCAGGTCTCAGTTGAGCAGTGGGAGAAACGGAAGCTCTGATTCCTTCTTCTTGTTGCTGTAAGCAACTTGCCCCAAAAACAGAAGAGAGAAAAAAAAAAAAGCACAGAAACCAACAAGAGGAATAAGATTCATCCTTGATATCTTATGGATCCCTAAAGAAGCTCCAGGAGTGATGCTTTGCCTTTTCCATGGTTGTATAAGGACCCTAGGGAGCTGCCTTTTAATGTAGGTGCTTCAGTCAGTGTGCAATTTTCTTTAAGGCTGCCTTAGAATAGAATAGAATCACAGAATCAATTTGGTTGGAAAAGATCTCTAAGATTATCAAGTCCAACTGTTGACCCAACACCCCCATGCCCACTAAACCATGTCATGAAGTGCCACATCTATCTGTTGGTAGCAGTCATTAAGGACTGGTCAAGAAGAAACTTTCAGATCAAATTCTTTTTTGTGAGTCTTTCTGGAAAGAGGATCCACAGTAGCTGCCATGTACTTTGGCTCCAGCAAGTCTTTCATCACAGATCTTCTCCTTAAACAGCTAAAGAACATGATTCAGATGCTTGTTAATGTGGCTTCCAAGTTGGGAAGGTGATGATGAGCATGGGTCTAGAGGGTGGACGAATCAATACACAGGAGGATTATTCAGTCTTTAGGGCATGCAGAGTCAGGAAGGACTGAGAATGGCACTGGAGGATGAAACTGGGATGGAGGAGTAGCCTGTCAAAGTGGGAGATGCATGGGGTGGAACAAGGCAGGGACATCCAGCTGCACAAATACAGAATGGAGAACAACCGGTTTGGGCGATGGGTTACCAGGGAATGTGAGTCAGGAAATCCACCCTCTTCTGGAGACAGCAAAGAGCATACTGGAAGGCATAAACAAGTATATATCCTAGCCTGAAACTCAAAGTTTAATATTCAGAAGTGGATGTCAGTCTAGAATAGTGTGACAGAAAGATTTGTGAAATCTGACCTAGGAGGAAAGGTTTAAAGAGCTGTGGTTTTTATCTTGAAGAGGAGAAACACAATCTCCTTTGGTCATCACAATGTTTTTTTTGTGTTGTAAAAGGCTGCTCTAAACCAAAAAGAAATGTCAATACTGTCTGTTGAGTTTCTACTAAAAAAATGTATGTTGAAAACTCCTGAGTTTAAATAAAGCTCAGTTAATTGAAGGGGACTTCCCTTCTGGGATCTGGAATCATATACACTTAATTAATGATAATGAACACTGCAGGATATAAGAGCCTGCACAAAGGTTTTGACTGCAAGGTGTTCCAGCAACACTTGACTCAGTGTGGACATCAGTGATTTGTTAAAGTGCTTACCAAACAGGGGAGGAGAGAAGTGCTAATTATACAGACTACAATAACTTCTACTCCTGCCTGTGTTCAACATGATCTTCAGTGTCAGCTGAAATCTTTTGGGAACTTTGCTGTTTTCTTTCATGGAATCTGGCTTTTTAACAGCTATTGAAACAGAGCTATATTGTTCATTCTGAAATGGCATGTCCAGTAAATGAACTTATATTTTTCTTTAGGTCTCCAAGTCAGTCTGTTTATGAATTAATTTACAGTTCTAAATGGCTTGAATAATATGAGGCAATGATTTTGTAGGTGAGTTGTTTTTTTTCTGCCTGTCTGTGTCCCTACAGGTATGAATAGATAAATCAGGCTGTGGAGTGTGTGTTCTCATTGGTCAAGTGAAATGGTGAGGATAGGGAGTAGCTGTGAATACACTAGATGTATTGTTGAGTAGTGCTTCTCTTTAGATGCTTAGGAGTGCATGGTCTTCACCGAGGATGTAACCAAGGACATACAGGTTTGCAAGTCTGAGCCTTGCACTCTGAGACAGCTCTTGGGCTGCTGTAAGGCTGTTGTCCCTAATGAAATGGAGTAGGAAATGCTGCCCAAATCCTGCTCAGGTGGTATCAGCAGAGGACACCCTCATGGTGCCTAGTCTCAAGAGCTCTTTGCCGTTCTAGGATGTGTCATAGGGGTGTCCAACACCTTCTCATTGAGGAAGAGCATCTTCAAGCTCTTGCCAAAGCCTCTGATAACCTCAATGGGCAAGTGGCATCTCGGTCCTGGAAGTGGTGGCAATGGCAGTAGATTCCTCAGATGTTTGGGCTGCTCTGCTGCCAGCCTTTAAGACATCCAGGGGAACTGCACAAGATGACAGCCCTCAGATGAATAAGAGCGCAACAAATGAATGGTGTTCAGAAATCAGTGCAAATTGATTTTAAGACAACTAAGTATCATCTTTCTGCACTGTGAGCTGTTGGGTCATGAGGCTGACCTCAGCTGCCAGAAACAGAAGCTTTGTTGTGCACCATGCTGTGATTAACACTGGATGTGTGCAGAAGAGCAATGCATTTCTCTCTTTGCTGGTGGACTTCACCCACTGAGCTACTCTGAGATAGTAGCACGGGGAGAAGGCTCCAGCCCCTCCTGCATCTCATATGGCTCAGTGTAACAGCAATGCTGTGCTCTGGATTTCATTTGCCAGTGGCAGTGGAGAGGAGTTGACAGAGCCTTGGCCTCATCTGCCTCCTCCTTCTCCCATCCTTCATCCCCAGGAGCTGGGACTTCCTGTGGTTTGGCAGGAGCTCTGTAAACATGTTCCCCAAAGTGCCTCCCTCTGCCTGCCACCTCCGCATGCCCTCAGAAGAGAGGAAACACTGCAGCCAGGAATGTGCAAGGGGATTTCCATGGACTTTAGTGAGGTCGGCTTCCTTCATCCATCCACGGGGTGAGGGATGTTGGGATTCCTCCTGCTGGCCCCTGTCAGTCCTGGGAGAGATCCTGCCCCACTTTGTGTAGGGCTGGGACAGCACCCAAATAGCACCAGGGGTGGTTCCCAGCATGAGGCTGCTGAACTGGCTCCATTCTGGCTTTGCAGCTTGGTGGCCACCGTCCAAGTCCTTTGCCTCCCCTCTTTTTACAAGGGAGCAGGAGGGCAAAAGCAGCCCTTGGAGGAGAGGTCATGTGAAGGAGACCTTCAGCTGAGGCAGTATGGTTTGGGAGGGGTTCAGAGCACCCTGGTTGCCCTACAGAAGAGGGGTGGTCCAGGCACCTCTGTGTCATCTCTGGCTACGGTTGCCTCTGGGGACTCATGCCCTGCACATGGAAGTGTGGCACAGGATATCTAAAATCCATACAACTGTACACTCCTCTTGCTGAATTAGAGGTGTGTCCCAGTGGGGACCTATCTCCAAACTCTTCAGCCCCCCAAAAGGGTGACCAGGCATTAACAGTGCTGGCTGGCACAAGTCACGAATTGTGCAGTGTTAAACATCCGCCTCTTGGACCATCTCATGAATCCTGGCTCTGCTGGGTTATAGCCAAACACCTAACTTTACCCCAAAAGGCCAGGGGGATGGAGATATGGTTCTCCTATCCCACCTCTTCCAGGTTGAGGTGTCAGACCTTGGGCTCTGGGCATTTCTCCTGGCACTGAGAGCATCCCCAGGTGCCTGGATGGTGTGACCTCCTGAGACTCCCTCAGCTTGGATCACCAGTCCTGGGGTGTGAGGGAGAATGGGCAGCATATGACTGTCCCATGTGGGGACCAGGAGGGGGCCGGGCAGTAAATGCAGTGCATGGGTGACATCTAATGTCATATTGGGGTAACACAGGCTGGTTTTTCAAGCTCATTCCTACTAACTGTAGGGGCTTTGGAGTGAGCAGGAGCATCAAACCTGCCTGGCACTAAAGAGGCACTTTTTTCCCTGGAGGAAGGAAGGATCTTTTTCTTCCAGGCAGCAAGAGATGGCTCACACCATTTCAATCCCAGCTTCATGCTGCAAACCCATCATCCTGTTCTACATACAGCTGATCTGCTTTGCACTTCTACTCTTCTAGTGGGACCTGCCCCAGATTCTCCTACCAGGGGATCATCACCCTTCTTCAGTGACACCTTAGTTATACCAAGGCTGCTTCTTCCTTTCCACTTCTTTCTCATTGTCATGTCCACCAGCCCCTGTCCTTCATCTGTAGCAGCACTTAGCTCATCAGGGCTAGTTTTTCATTGGTAGAAGACAAGAGACCTCACCAACTTGTTTATGAGGGAGGGTGTGCTTGAATGGCTCTCCCACCTCCAAAACACCCTGGAGAGGTGAGAAGGGGCTTTGAAGGCTTTACTTAAAGTTTTGATCTGTAAGTGACTTTGCACAAGTACAGCTCAGGTTGTATTTTGAAAGGCAGTGTTTTTAAAGGCAAATTTTGAGTTTTAAAGTAATTTGATTGATTAGATCCACTTTTCAGACACTAATAGTTGACTCTGCCTTGCTTTGTACATATGCATGGATGCTTATGTACATAGACAAGTAATTTCAAAAACTCTTGCAATAGAGGAAAGAGCTGTGAAAGAGAACTCTCTCATGGTGTCTCTTCCCAGGGCTGTGTGAACAGCTCCTCAACTTTAACAGCACCAGCCTGGAAAATGTCCAGACCAAGGACTATTCCCATCTCCCTGCCTCGTTAGGTCTTCACAAATAGACACTAATCAGCAAGGCTATTTCTTTCCAATTGTCTAATTGTGGAATGCAATTAAATCTGAGCTGTGGTTCCCAGTCTGCACTTAGCCTGAACTTGGCTATTTCTCTTTCAAACCTGAAGAAAGCCTTTTTTCTTGGGCTGCAGGCTCTGGTGGTGTCATGCTGCTGAAGGATGGTGTCTCTGCCTGCCTTTTGTGCATCTTCCAGGAAAGGCTCTGCAGATGATGGACCTCTGCAGATTGCAAACCTCAGCGTGTTTGTGGAGCCCACTATCATTTCTGGCTGAACTCACACTGATTTATTGACCTGGCAGCTTCTCATGTAAAAGCTGAGGATGAGAGAGGAGATAGTATTCTCCTCCATAGATAAATATTTACGTGGGCATATTGTAGCTTGGATTCTCTATTCTGTAATAGCTCTGTGCTTGCCAAAGGTCTGTCTGCCACCAGAATTCCCTTCTCCATGGATGAATTTGGTAATGTACATATCTCTGATCCCTCCCTAAACCATTCCTGTTTTTTTTAGCTAGAGGCTGATTTTTGGCCAGAAGGTCCATGGCACATCTCAGCTCTTGTTGCTTAGGTTAAGTCCTTCCTTCTCCTTCCCTCCCTCCAAAACCAGCTTGTTTCCCCCATCCTGGATCATTGATCAACCCATCCCCATTTCCCTGCTCCCAGGGCATGACTTCAGGTGCTGCATCAGTGCCACCATGATCACCCTGCCCTTGCTGGTTTGATCACATCAGATTTTCAGGGCAAATCAAAAGGTGGATGGAAATGTACAGCTGAGCCCAAGCACTTGATCAGCCCAGAATAACAGAAATAACATTTTTTTTTTTTAACTTCTCCCCAGTGTGCCATGCTGAGTGGAGGCTGGAGCCTTCACCTTCCCAGAGGCTGTTGGAGAGCTAAATTAATTTGTTAGTGTTTGTAATTTCAGCAACTGCTGCAGAGCCTTGGGGAGCCACTTCCAGCCACATCAGTGCCTCATTGATGCAGTGGCTCATTGAGCCCAGGAAAACAAGCACCATGAGGACCAAAGCAAACCCTGACTGTTCCTCTCCTGCATAATGATAGCAATTAGTGCTTGCTGGTACTTTGCAAGCATTAGTTAATTATTCCTTAGAGCTTCCTCTGGGAGAGGACTCTGCTATTTTTAGTGTGTTTTCCACACAGGGAAACTGAGGCAGCAGATTTAAGGTTGTTGCAGAAGGGATGGAGATAGGGACAGAGGGAAGTGTTGTGACTGCAATCCTGGAGATGCCAACTGTTATTTCCTTTGCTCTAAGTCCACTGAAACATGTTTCATCTTGCACATCAAATCACATATTTCCTAGCACTGGCAGGCTTGTTTGGATTGGAAACATCTTTTATGTATTTATCTATTTATTCATTTTTAAATGGGGTATTTGCCTTAACCCACCAAACAAAACATATTTTTCCCCCTCTTCCAAACTGGCCATGAAAATCAAGGATATTTTTGGCTTTCCCCTTGCTGCTGTCTTATTCCATGTTTTCAAGGCAAAACTGAAGAAATTGAGAAAAGGATGTAAATGAAAATGACCAAATACACACACACAAAAGAAAGAGGGCTAAAAATGTTTCATGTGCAGAAGGTCATTGGGATGAAAACCACTGTTCCCTCAAAGCCTGCAGACTGAAATCAGCTATAAAGCTCCTTAACTCCTCCCTGGTGGTTTTTAAGCAGCTCCAATATTTTGCAAGGCATGGTTTGGGGGTTTTTTTGTTTGTTTTGGGTTTTTTCTTTGTTTGTTTGTTTGTTTGTTTTTAAAGTCAATAATTGTTCCTTATCTAGGTTTATTCACTGTGGTTTTACTGTCCCTTAGTTGCTGGAGAAAACAGATGTTTGGTTGATTTGTCTAGGTAAGTGGAATAAATACATATATATATATACACATACACAAGCTTTACAAAAAGCTGCCAGGCACAACACTGTTCTTGTGTAATTTTACTGCTGGTTTTGCTATATATGAAGGTTTTTCTGACACATCCAGCTCCTAGGACCCTCTAAGACATGATCTTTTCAGGCTTCCTGATCAAAAAGGAAATTCTAGCTGAGAAATGCAAGGTGGAAATAGAGCAGAAAGCCAAGGGTAAGACACAAAGGTTGTTGCTGCTGCTATTCTTGTTATTCATAAATGTCAAAGTGGGTTTTCAAGAAATACATGTGACTTTGAAGGCCTGACTCAGGATTTTTCAGTGTCTGGAACTGACTGGAGTACCTCTAAGTGCCAGTCACCATGGTGGGAGCAAGCAGCACAGCCTAGAACAGGTTCTAGTTTTGCTTGGCCCAGAGGCTGATCAATATGACATTTCTGATCAGTAATAAAACATCTACAGACAGAGAGCTGCAGAATTTCTACTGACCTGGGTGTGCTCACCAAAGAAGCAGCCTAACCTAGGGCTTGCTACAGATATCCAAAAGTGTAGAAGATTTTCTGTGAAGTTAGGTTTTTGGTTTATTAACAGGTGATGGCATTTTGATGAAATTATTGTCCATGCAAGACCACCCTCAGGCAAATCCACTCAGGATACTGTGTAGATGTTTATCTCCTTTCTGTGCTCTCCAGACCTCTGGTGCATAAGTGTCTGTCAAAGTCCTTGAATCAAACATCTGCCTCCTCAAGAAAAATCAAGACCAAGCAAGGAGTAAATTGTTTTATTTGCTTTGCAAGTGTCTCATCTCTTTTCAATGGGCTGCAAAAATCCCTGAAGATGGGAAAACACTGCAGATGGGAGTGGTTAATTGCCAGGATCATTTATGGACTGCCCAGTGAATCTTGGAGCTGATTTTTGTCTCTCTATCCCTGTTTCAGAAGTGGTGTTTTCAGGTTGTTTCTGGAGACCTGTGCAGTAGGGTAAACAGGCTAAGTTTACACATAGGTAAAACACAGTCCAGAGTTATTCTCTGAGCAGGTTCAGGGATTCAGCATTTCCAAGTGAGATGCTTTGGAAGGGGGACAAACTTTCACAGGCAGGACCTGGAGCTGTGCCCAGGAACAGGGCCGGGTGGACGTCAGCAGTTTTGGTTCAGGGAGGAAGGTCGTGTGAAACTGCCTCTGGGATCTGCCCACCCTTGCACTCTCTGTCGTTTGTGGCTGAACCCAAAGACCTGCAGGGAAGGGCAGAGTTTCACCCATGTAGTGCCTGGCATTTACATCCTCTGCTGGGAGCCTGCTCCTGCAGGAAGACCTGCTGCTTGACAATGTCTGTGATCACTTAGCTCCACAGAGAGCAGGTTGACCTGTTCTTAGAGCACATCCTTTGAGGTATACCTCTCTGGTTTGTAGGGGTCCTCAAGCAGGTCTTGTACAGCCCTCTTCTTCCCCAGGAAGATCTCTGCCCTCCCCCAGTTTCACAACACTATTATGCATAAGTGAGTGCCTGCTGGGCTGGTTCCTCTTCTCACCTGTTTTCCTAACTAATAAATTCCACTGCTAACTTAGCAGCCACTGGCTCCTTTTTACACCTTTACCAGGTGTTGCTGGTTACAGCTCAGAGTACTTAAAGGGCACAGCAGCTGGAAGGTGAGTAGCAACTAAGAGGGTGTTTTGTGGTTGCAAGGTTTGTTGGCTGTATTCAAGGGGAGAGACATGGGAAGTGTGCAGACATCTATTGTCCCTGGGTGAGTACTTGGCAATGCAGTGGCTTGCTTTTCTCTGAGATGAAGTTGGGAAGCTGCAAAGTAATATTTTTATTATGATGGCTATTTTTCTCTGTTATTAACTCAATATACCCAGTTTATTGCTGAGTAAAAGGGAATGTGCTCTTTTCCCTCTTTTGATTAGCCAAATGAGATTTATTTGCCAGACAAACCTTTGTGATTAAAACAAATTATATTTGATATAGATTTCCACTTCCAGTAATTGATCTATAATCTGATAAAAAATATGCAAACCTTTCATCAATATGAAAGGGAAAGGCATATGTTTCTTTCTGTAACACATGAAGGAATTTCTCCCTTATGTGTCTGCCTAATGTACTGGTCATGTCTGTTTAGGCAAAGTATAACAAAGAGTATGAAGGAGGCATCCAGTAGAGTTGTCTTTTGCTGTGTAAGGGAAGAAGTTCAGCATGTTTTTTGGAGATGGAGAGAGGGAGACATCCAGATCAACCCCACAAAGTCTGATTCTATAATGCAGATGTCTCCATCTGCTGTTGTAGTCAAGCCTGGGCAAGTCTGAGCATTGGGCTGGAAGGATGGAGATATCTGGCTGTGGGAGCTGGACCTCAGACTCTGCAGATACACAATGTTGTCAAGCCCAGGTCCTATGTGAGACATGCTGGATGCTCCACTGGAGGAGCTTATCAACTAGGTACTCAATGACCTGCACACAGAGGCTTCTGATGTTCTCTCCTGTCCCCTCATCTCTGCCACTGCTGGGAAAAAGCCTTATTTTGCTTGCTGCTATTTTAACCCTTTTCAGAACATTATTAGCTCTTACCAGCTTTGACTCATTAGTAACTTAGTGATCTCTTCAATTGCAATTTAATTGCAAGTTTTCCCTCCACGATTTGCTCCTGTAATGTAAAGGCTGTGACTTGTGTGACTCAGTGTAGAGAGGATGACTTAGATGGGGAGGAAGGATGGTGTAACAAATAACCCTGAATGTGCTGGACAACAGTAGCTCCTGCCTCTCCTCACACCTCAGTGTGCACCCAAAGCTCTCTCTGTATAAGGAATTCTATTGCATCTGCTGTTGCAGGTGAGATTTAAATAACAGATTTTGCTTGCAGGCTTTTGCTTGCTGGCAAAAACTCTCCAGCATTGAAGCAATGACTTGACATAAAAGCACAATCTTCAGAGGTGACTTCTACACCCCTGGCACTAGCACACATTAATCTTAATGCTTAAAAGTGGCATTTTTCACTAGGCTTTGTGGGGTCTTGTTAAGTTGTTTGCTGGAGGAGGTGGGGACCAGAGGTGGGAGAGAGAAAGACAGGAGGATTTAGATTTGTTGAGGAGATGCTCTATTATGTTTTGTAAATGTGAAAGCTCAGATCTCTGGGCTTTGTGCCTTCCTCTTTGAGGAAGGGAGATCTAGATTAGATATAAGGAGGAAAATTTTCATAATGAGTGTGGTGAAACACTGGCACAGACTACCCAGAATGGTGGTGGATGCTCCACCCCTGGAACCATTCCAGTTTAGGATGGACAGGGCTCTGAGCAATCAGATCTAGTTACAGGTGTCCCTGCTCACTGCAGAGGGATTGGACTAGATGACCTCTAAAGGTCCCTTCAGACTCTAAACATTCTATGATTCAAAGCTTTTGCTCCAGAAACACAGATCCTCTATCCACTCTGTATTTGTATGTAGCTATGTGAAGTCTATTGGGCATGGGCTAAGAGGTCCTGTTTCTGTCCCATGAAGGGCAGTGCTGCATGTCTCCATCATTCAATTATACACCTACAGCATTATTCAGAACATGCAGTGCTCTTCAAAATGCAATGTTAGATCCCTGTTTAATCATTTCAGGAAGATTCATTTTTGGAGGGTTCTACAAACTATTTAAATTAGGAATCACATCCACTTTTCATGCCTGAGGATTCATTATAAGAACAACGACAGCTCCCAGGCACAAATAAGGGCACAAGTGAATTTCTCATCATGAAATTACTACTGAGGTTGTTATTGACTAGTTTTTGGGGTTTTTTTTCTGGTCATTAATGTTGTTCTGCTTCTGTGGACAGCTTATTGGCAAGGAGCTCCATTAGCATCCTCTGCAGCAAACACATGCAAGAGGCAATATAAATGTAAAATGAGTTAAGTGAAATGCTGTTATTTAATGCAGACTTGCAAGCTTAAAATGTCAGGTAGGAATTCTGTTCAGGGAAAAGAAACAATTACTGACCCAAAAGGATGGATTTGTTTACCAACTTCATTACACCTCCCAGGATCACTTCCATTGGCACTAGGTATGATTCCTTTTTGGAAGGATTTTGTTAGTGTAAATGACAGCACAAAGGTAGGATTTATTTGCCAAAAGGCATCCAAAAATCACCATGGGCCAAGTAGAAGTGGTAGAAAACTTATGAATGACTGACCTTTTCCTGGATTGGTAGCTCAAAGGCATCTATGTTCTAGTGAATTATTCCCCATGTTCAGCAGACCCCCAGATTCACCAGTAGTAGAAGGACTTGGTTTTTATGGGCTTCTAGTGCCATTTGACATAGCCCATGGTACCCACAGTTTACATGGGACTGGTGAAGAGATCAGAGGTCATACAGAAGAGATGTGCCTGGCTGAAGCTGTAGTTGGAGGCAGATAGAATTGTTTAGGGCAATCCAGTGTTAAAATGACACTAGAGACCTCTGGTTAAGCAACATAATCTCTGTTGCTTTCAGTGGGAGCTCAGCCACTAGGACACAGGCACATGCCAACACCTCCATGTGGTTATCCTAAATCTGAGTGCTACCTGTGATGCTAGGTGACTGGGAAAGCCCTAGGTTTTCTTTTAGTCAAGGCTGGTTTGATAGAGCCTGACTCAAACCCATATGCAATCACCAAGGATCTGCTCATGTGGCAAGTTCAGGGTGCATTTGAGTCCAACCTCAACCACTGTTTACATTTCTTATTTGAATGCTGAAATACAGATGGTCTGACATAGGTTGAGGGGGATGTGAGGTCCAAGTGCCTGTTTGTGCAGCATGGGCAAATGAAGCACAACCCAAGGGCAGCCTGTGGAAAGGTGTCTGAACTTGGCTTTCTGTAAGAGTGATGTGTCTGCTTTGATTCTGGGCTACAGTCAGTCCAGTCACTTCCAGTGTAGACCTGGCCAGGTCATGCTCATGATCAGATCTTCTCTTCATCTTGCAGTTTGTACAGACTCCTCTGGATCTTGGCATAAGGGCTGGAAACAGGCTTAAACCTCTCCCAGTTCCATTACTGGGTAAATCTGAGCAGATCTGGAGTTTGTAAGTGAGTTGGGATGGGAGACTGGAGGGAGAAAGCTTTTTTTTCTCATGAAATTAACAGGTGAAATTTTCAGCCTTTAGCTACCCATTAGTTTTAGGTATTTAGGTGGTAACTGTAGCTAAAAACACATCACCATTAAGGAAGATCTCATTAATCATCTGGCCTGCCAGTGTTAAGTAGATATGCTATCTATCCTTACTCAGGACAGATTGGTGTTGCACAGTCTGGCCACCACTCACAGTAATTTGATAAGGAGAAGGAAAACATTTATCTCAGTGGCAATGAGATGTAAATTGGAGGAATTCTCCTCTTTGACCCCACTCACAGGCTCTCAAGTGTTTTCCCCCAATTATTTGCAAATAGCAGCTTATTCAATTAAGAAGCAGAGCTGAAAATAAACCCTTGCTCCTCTCTTGAATCTCTCTCTTGGTTCCTTTTGTGTGGTACCAGAGATAAGTGAAGACCTTTCTCCTTACAACAGCCTTCTGGGTCAGCAGCATTAACTTTGTTTTATAGGGGCAGATCTAAAGGACACAAAGATCAAGCAACTTTCTCAGAGCTGTAGAGGGAAAAGGAGGTGGCATGAATGTCTGAACCTGCTTCTCAGAGGGCTGGAATTGCCTGTCAAATCAGCAGAAGACTTTTTTTGCTTCCTTTGTAATTTGCAAAGTGATGATAACAAGCTGCTCTGCATAGACAATTGGAAATTCCTGGAGGTGGTAGTGGCAGAAACAGATTTCCCCTGTTTCTTCTTGACTGAAGGGAAAATCAATGTCAGTGGCATAGCTATATAGTGATGTGCTAAGCTCTTCCAGTGCTGTCCTACCCACTTAGTACATATATCAGGGGCAGAGTTTCACTGTTCATTGAGCATGCAACAACCAGGAATGCAGTGCAAATGACAGCAGCATGCTTGTCTAGCCCTGTCTAACTCTGCCTATACTTGAAAGCAATCCACAGAACTGTTTCTTCGGCTTGCCAGTGCTTTTTAAACCCTTGAGCTACTTGATGTGCCCTGTGGTTGAAAGAAGGTCAAATCCTGGGGCAGAGCTCTCTGCCTTTACTGTTGCATGGTAGGTGTTTGAGTCCCCTGAATGCTCCTCACCTCTTCCTGAGAGAGTCACAGCTGGAAGGAGTCTGAAGGGTGCACACTGTCATTCAAGGGGAGCAACCTGCAGTGTACCAGGCACAGTGTGGCTGTGAGTTGAAATATGTGGCTATTTCTCACACATCTGGAGTGGTGGAACTGCCCCAGGGATAATTCACAGGCAGGACAGGGCACAACAAAGTGGCATTAGGGTGACATTGCCTGGGCTACAGCTACTGAGGTCCAGCAGCCACCTAGGCTGGTTGGATTCTCCATCCTGTCCCCTTATCTTCTACAGTGACCAAGGGCTCAGATACCTTAGGAGATTCTGGCAGTTTGGCAACACTGCAGGGTCAGGGATGTAGCATGTGAGCCATTTCTGGACTGTGTGAGGAGCAAACAGTCTGGCAGCTGCAGGCTGTCTGTGCCTATTCTAACAATGCCTGAGCACAGCTATTGTCTGCAAGGGCATACACCATCAAATCCCTTCTCCTCTTTGCAGCTCCCTGGGTTCTTGCCATGTGTTTAAAAGTCACTTTCCCAGAGTAGGGTAACAAACACAAAGCCAAATGCTCTTCTGCTTGCAGAATGGGAGGAAAAGTGCAAGAGCTTCTCCTTTCCTTTTCTTGTGAAAGGACAGATGTGGATATAGTGTATAACTCCATGGGAATGCAGCTGTAATTTCACATGAGCTAACACCCACTTGTGATACCAGCTCCTAGAGAGGAGAAAGGATCCTTCTAGCTGCTTTCAGCAGATACATGGCTGCTCAGTTTTCATTTGTTTTCCTGGTGGCAAGATCCTTTACCACTTGTGTGTGTGCAATTAGAGATGAAAAGACCATCTAGCATTTTGTTGGCATGTGCTGGATGGATGGATGCAGAAGGAGCTATGGCAAGGCAGGATGTTCTTGAAGCTGGAGTTTTTCTTGGATGGCAGCCTAGGATTTTTTGGAAGGGGAATCAGTTTTGCTGAAAGGTTCATGAACTCTTGAGTACTGGGCCCAGATTTCCTCTGTCAAAGCTCCACACAACTCTACTGGGACAGTCTGGAGCATAACATAATTGTAACCATTCCAGGAGAAATTTTGGCCCTGCAGAGTTCAACTTTGCTCTATTTGGCTATCATTTCTGCAGGTGAAATAGAACATCAGCACACTGGGGAAAAGGGCTTCAGTGCTTGTAACTGTGTGCTTTATAGTGAGGTACTTGAGTGGGATTTAATACACTCAACAAGGAGAAGTTACAATGTCTGGGGTTTTCATCACATTATGTCCTGTGTTTTATCAGCCATTTACTGCTATTCTTTCATCCCTTTCCCTGTTCCCTTCATTGTGCTCACTACTCCTCCATGGTGATCAGGACCTGTTTCCCTTAGAGCAGAACAATTTCTTTCACACTGCTTTGGGCTCTGCACTGTGGAGAATGCAAAGGCAGCTGGGACCCTGAACACCCTCTAAGGTAGGGTGGAGAAATCTATGTCCTTTGCTCACTGAGCAAAAGTTTATTGCAAAGGAGCCTGAGGTTGAAGTGATGTTTGCACATCTGAGGATAATCAGGGACTAGGGCCCTGGAGGTGATAGAGAAGATAAATTGTTTGATGGCAGGGACATGTCCAGTGAGACCTTAGTCCAAAGGTCTCTGCCTAACACTCTTGACAGTCATAAGGCTGCTCCAGGGCTGACATGAAAAGACAAAGGGTGATACTGTATACAAACCCTTCAGGTTTAACCTGAAAGCCAACACCCATTGCACAGAGGCACACAAGCCTTTGGATGGGTTCCATTTGGCTGGGGAAGAAGCAAGGACCATCTCAGGGATCCTACCACGAGCTGATGTCACATCAGCAATATCATTTGAGATCATTCTGGATGTGCCCCAAGTGGCCAGGGACAGAGAGATTATCAGACAGGGTCAGCTACTTGTCTTTGACAGCAGCCAACAGCACATACCTGGAGATGCTACAGGTAGTCCTGCCATCATGGCATAATCTGCCCATCAGGAAGTGCTCCTCCTGACCTCTATTAGTTGAAGATTGCCACATGCCCTGAAGCATGAACATTTCTCAGCCTTGACAAAGCTCTAGAGACTCTGTTGTAAATCATAAACAACAGAAGTCTGGAGTTTTCTTGTTTCTTACATAGAATGGGTTTCTAAAAAGGCCTGAGGCACTCTGGTATATTGGCAGACCTGTAGCATGTTCAGTTGCAGGAGAATCAGTAATGGCTATAGTTGTACAAGCTTTGGACATCACAACCAAATTGTTTTTTTACCATCAGACTTGTATCATCATTTCTCTGGTTATATTTATTCTTGGATTTCTAAGGTATTTTTTTCCCCCATGCTCTGTTAATTGCCAAATGGAGGAAATTAAGTTACACCATTCAAGGGAATAATAACCCCACTGCTTCATTTCCATCCTCTGAAATATACTTTATAATTTAGGCCCATGCTGAAGTTCTTTGCCAAATTATAGCTTTTCTGAGCAGAGAAAGTGCAGTTTTCTGCACTTTTGCTGTAATATGCCTCCTTGCTGGTAATACTGCTTTGACAAATAGGCCTTTCTGCTTTCTCTGATTTAACTGATTTTGCACTCAAGTTCTAACTGTGTTGAAAGAAATTACTTACTCTGGTAAGTATTTTGATAAGCTTATCAAAGAATTTTCTTACTATAGGGTTACATTTTCAGGCAACTCTAAATCTTCTATTGTCCTAAGTTCCCTGGCCCCCCACCTTTCCAGAGGGCAGTGGAATATAAATAATTATTTGTGCTGCTTATGCATGTAGTTGCTGTAGAGGTGGCAGTAAATATTAATCCTACTATCCCAGCCTTTTTTTTTTTCCTTCTTGGGAATAAAGGGATTTTCCTTAAGTATATTAAACCTTTCTCATGTTAACTCTGTGTTAATCATGTAAGCCATTATATTTTGAGCACATGACTCAATGTCTTGTTAGGCTTGTGTCTAAATAAAGGAGCTATTTATCCAAAAAAAGTGCCTTTGGGAGAGATATTTTTTTCATTTAAATTAGGATTATCCTCTTGTTTGACAGATCCTACTAAGCCCATCTACTGAACCCAAGCACAGACCTTCACAACAGTGTGAAATGGTAATAATGAGGCAAGGTTCTGTTTTCCTGACTCAGCCAAGGAGATATAGAATTAAGTGAATATACAAACTTAAGAGTTCTCTCTAATGTGGCCTATTTTGCTTTTACAAGCTCAGTTGACTCCATTCTCCCATGGCTCAATATTTCAGTGGAAATGTTAGTATCTGAATTGAAAACAAAACTGGGTTTTGTCAGTAGTTTTCTCAACCATTTATGCACTTTCTGCTTTGTGTTACCTTTTCTGTTTTAGTTTGGTGGTTCTTTGGTTTTGTTTTCTTTTTCCCCAGGGAATTCCTTAGCACTAGAAACTCCAGATATTGACCTTATCATAAGGGACTGGGTTCTTGGGAAAGATATGGAGTCATTTGGTTGTTCAGAGAAGTTAGTTTCTCTGGTGAATATATTGACCTGCAGCACACCTCTGAGTGTGTGGATAACTTGTCCATCATCTCTGTCTTGGATAGATGTCTTTTCCTGCTATGTATTACTCCACTTCTGTTTTGAAGAGAGTTTTCAGCCACTCTCACCATGAGTTTATTTTCATCCAGTGTTTTCTGGTGTCATTCTTTCTTGCTCAATCAACTCTTCTATCAAAAGCCAGTCAGTATTGCATTGGATGACTTGCCAAGGTCAACTTTCAGCTTGTTTCTCCATGACATTCATGCCCATGTCCATGTTTCTGCATCATCTAGAGTCTCTCCTCTCTCTTTATGTGGAACAAACATCACCTGATGGCTGTGTTAGCTAGGAATTCTATTCTGTGTAGGATAGCAACTTATCCTTGTTTGATCTTCTTAATGGAACTTGGATAAACACCTTCAGTGTTACTAGTTAGTAGTTTTGTTGGTTCTTTTACAAAGTGAGATGATGTAGGCAGTGGAGCTGGTTAGGAGCACCAAAGTGTGACATCAGAAGCTCCACCACAGTGGTGGCTGCAATGCTGGCAACATCTTTCTGTCCTCCTCCCTACCACCACATCTTGAGCTCCCACAAATTAAGGGAAAAGAGCAAGATGGACAAAAACTGGGAGGGAAACACCTTCACTGCTCTGAGGGCAAACATGAGCATTGAAAAATATCCCTGTAGGTGCTTCAGCTAGGGACAGTCTCCAGAAGCATTTCATTACTGCTTCTTCTGCAGGGTAGTTGTTTTATTTCCAGAGCAAGCACTTGAAGTGCTAATTCTGGCCTCTACTAATACCCTGCCTGCTGCCTCCACCACTTTGCTCCCATCAAGGAGGTTCTGCTCTGGCAAGACCTGTCATATGTATGAATGAACTTAGAATTTCCAGGGGGGCTCTGCAGTCCCCGGTTTGAGAGGTTTCGTGGCTGAGCAGGAGAGGGCAGCAAAACATAGAGATTGAGAGAGAGAGGAGGAGATTCCCACGCAGAGCTTGCAGGAGTTCATTTAACAGTTTCAGGCATAGTGCATTGGTGTGGAGTGGGATTTAGGGTTGTCCAGAGTTGGGCATGAGGCTGTTCCTGTAGATTAGACAAAGTTCAGGGGAGGTTTGGGTTGGATATTAGAAAAGATTTCTTCACAGAAAAAGTTGTCAAGCCCTGGAACAGGCTGCCCAGGGAATGGGTGGAATCACCATCCCTGGAGGGATTTAAAAGTTGCATGTTTAGGGACATGGTTTAGTGGTGACCTGGCAGTGTTGGGTTAGTGATTGGTCTTGATAATCGTAAAAATCTCTTCCAAGTCTCTGGGCTGGGCAAATTTGCTGTAGCTCACACTCAGATCAGTCCTGTGGAGAGAAGTGATCTGTACCAGGCTGAAGAATGAGTGTTCTTGCTCCTTAGAGGATGCTCAGAGTTGTGAAAAGCTTGATGCTCTGTAGAGAATGATGACATGTAAGAGCCAACTGCCCCAGAAAACAGCAATATTTTCATTAAGAAATATGAATACCTGTCCCTGGAGAATGAGGTGTCTCAATTCTTTCTTGTCCCACAACATGCAGCCAAAAGCTTCCAAACTGCTGCTAAAGGGGAGAAGATAAGGGCAAAAGTCTGAACAAAAAAAAAAAAGACCAGGATCTTGGCAACAGTGGGAACAAACAGAGTCCATACAAAAATCAGTGTGGAACAAATCAGGAGTTTTGAGGAATGCAGTTACTGTGGCAACTTGGTAATAATAGATAACAGCAGTACAGAGGTGGAAACAGAAGTGAGAACAAGGAAAGCATCTAGAAATATGGATATGTGAGTGAAAATCTGGAGTAATAAAAACACTGCCAGAGCATTAAACCTGAAACTATGCAACAGCATTGTTATGCTGCTGGTGTTTTATTTGGCAGAAGTATGGGCAGAGAGAACTGCTCCTGAATAAAACAGCAGGGTTTTTATGCATGGTATGTATGAAGAATGTTAAGAGTTAAATGGGGAGAAATGGTTATAAATCTGAAAAGCAGAGGAAAGATCAAGATGGACAGGAGAGCATCCAGAAATCACACCCCTGAGCATCAGGAAGCACCAACTGGGCTACACAGAATAGGAAGGGGTTTATTGTATGGGGACTGTGGTAGAAATTAACAGGGAGATTCCCAAGGCAGTACTGACATGAGAATAACGTGGGACACTGTGTAATACATGGACCTGGCTTTGAGCTTACTATCTTAGTCATTGGATTTCCAGCTGGAGACTTAAGCTGCCTCTCCTGACTTCCAGGAATTGAGATACCAATGCCAAACCTTCAGCAAAGATCCCATTCCTGCTACAGTGGCTGAAGAGATCTTCTCTACCTCTAATTACTGGGATTTATTTGGACCTAAAACTAACTTGAGGTATCACCCTGGGGGTAAAGACTTGTGGAGCTACACTGCCACCATCTTCTAACCCCCATGAAGAAGTTGTTCAGAACCAGGCTGCTCAGCTCTCTGGAGATATATTCCTAGATTACAGGCACACCCTTGCAAGGATTAACATGAAAACCTGATTTCTGCCATGGTTTTCCATCACATCAAACTGGGAGTCAAAAACTGCTTTCTGTGAACACTGTAGAAAAACAGTAGCTCATTTTCCCAGCAAGGAGGTCAGATGACTTCTTCTAATGCCAGGGTAAGGTTGTACAATGAGGACTTGTAGATCAGCAAATAAAAAGGACAGCCATGACCAGGCAGTGGGCAAATGAATTGTCCTGGCAGCTGAGTGTGATTTAGATATTGTTAGTGTAGCACATTAGTTTTAATGGTAAATAAATGTTCTCTTCTGTGGGAAAAGCTGCCATTTTGAAAATTGTTTTTTTCAGCAAAATGAAACTTTAGTGGAATGGAGGAAAAAAAAAAAGCCATCAAAGCCATCAGTGATTGTGGAAACATTATGTTGTGAAGCAATCAATACTACTCAGAGAAAATATGAAATATACTGATTTCCTTTCATCTCAGCATATTTGCAGGTGTCCCAAGGAACTGTTACTGTAACAGGCAAATATGTAAACACAGTATTGAAAGGATTGTAATGTAAAATGAGGGTGAAATACAACAGAATAAGAAAGTCAAAATGAAATCTGTCTTCTTTACTGAAACAAAACTTTTCAATATCAGAGTGAAATGAAGAAGTCAAAATAACCTCTGGTTCTCCAATTTTCCTGTCAGTTGTTCCCCTCAGATCAACATGTTCACCACCATGTCGTCTTTCCCACTAAATGATGTTTACAGGTGGGAAATTGTTGTGTAACAAATATTCCTAACTTGCTTTAAAGATGGCACACCTGAAAAGTGGCACCTTCATACCAACAGAGTTGGATAACTTTAGGAAGGGAGTCATGCCAGCTTTCCCAGCTCAGCTACTTGTGATTTGAGGGACATGGATCAGTGGCATGGTGGTGATAGGTTGGCAGTTGGACTTGATGATCTTAGAAGTCACTTCCAACTTTAGTGATTCTGTATGTCTTAATCCTTGGGATTAAGGATCTTTGTGGATGGATTTTCCATCATTTAGCAAAGATGATGAGGCAGCAAAAGTATTCTGATTTATCAGCCTTGATGGAGTCTCAATTTAAGGATTGTCTAGTTCTAATTCCCCTCCCATTAGCAGGGATGTCACCTACCAAACCAGGTTGCCCAGGGTCACATCTAACCTGGCCTTGAACACTTCCAGGGATGGGGCAGCCACAACTTCTCTGGGCAACCTGTTCCAGTGCCTCACCACTTTCTGAGTAAATATTTCTTCCTAACATCTAATCTGAATGTCTTCCCTTTCAGCTGAGAACCCTTCCCCCTTGTCTTAGCACTAGCCACCCATGTAAAAAGTCTCTTTTTATAAGGTGTTTTTGCCTATTGGAAGTTTTTTGCTTTAGGAACTTGCACTTGCCAGAATTCCTTCAAAGGAGGAACATGTATTAGGAAAGCAGGGAGTTTCTGCTGTGGTTGATGCTGTTTCCCTGACACACTCATTTGAAATTCAGCTGCCATACTCTGCTGCTGCATTTGCAGGCAGGGAGGGAAGGGCTGCCATTTCAGCAGCAGTAATATGTAAGTGCTATCCTTATTAATAACAATCTGTATTTCAATACTGCTTGGAGGCCTCAGATAACATTTGTGGCTCATTATGTTAAGCTATATGTAAATACACAGGCACAGTGTTTTGTAAAGTAGCCTTTATCTAGGCCAACAAGGCAAAATGAGGGAGACACAGAGGAATTTTTATGACTTTGGATTTATAGAAAGAGGAAAAGTTTAGATATGGCAGGATTAGGAATCAAACTGGCCAAAGGAGACAAATTTTGGCTCTTTCAGGCCAAGGTGATCAGCTGCTTGGTGAGATTTTGCTGTTTTAAAGAGGGCTTCAAGAATATTACTTGAGGATGTTGTTAAGCCTCACTCCCCAATCTTACCACTGCAAGCAACTAGGAAACAGAGTGCTGTGGCAATGCAATGGGTGGTGTGTGGGGACATACACCCTAGTTTGGCTGTGGAGAAGGACAGGAGGTGGAGAAGAAAAGGAGGCACTCAGAAGGAAGAGGGAGACAAAGTTGCCACAACCTCTATTACTCCTCTTGCCTTTGCTAAGCTCTCCAAAGCCATATTTTTGGTGAGTACCCAGAAAATGAAACCAAATCATTCCCATCTTCCAAAAATACAATTTAAAATACTCAAAACTTCTGAGCTGTCCAAGGATGATGGAAGCTTACAGAAAAAAGGAATCCAACTCTGTGGCAGGTGAGGTTGTTCATCCTCAATCCATGATGAGTGCAGATGTTTTGGAACCATTTGTAAGCTGCAGATGTTTCTGCAAAGCAGCCAAAAGGCAAGGTGCAGATGAATCAGTTGGCTTCCTTTTAATTTTTTTGCAAAAGCAAGAAAATATCTTGCTGAAGAGACAGCAAAATCCAGTTCTGCTGCTTTTTCTGCATGCTGATATTTTGTTTTCTGCTAGTCTTGGGGGATCAGTGCAGAAAGTAAAGTTAATTTAACTAACTGGGACAAAATAACAAGTTTATTCCCTAACAAACAAAACAAAATATTCAAGCTTCTGGCTATAGCAGCAATGGTTCAAGAGGGCTTGAATCCTGGTAGAGTCTCTGGAGACAAAATTTTTCTGAAGAAACAAAAAATAGCAGCAGGCAAGAATTTCCTCTCTATAGAGAAACAACACTCCATCAGTTTTAGTAGATAAAATGTTTTCTTAACTCCTGTGGCATTTCACAATTGATGAACATTTCTAAAATAGAGATAGTTAAAATATTATCTCTTTCCCACAAGTCTTTTTGGCTTATATTCTGGTTTTGGTACAGTTGTGATCCAGGCAGTTTAAATTTATAATCTCACCTCTCCATCATCTAGTCTGAGATGTTTAATTTATGTGGCTGCCACATAGACTTGCAGGAATGGATATCTCATACCTCCACATTGTGTTTTGATGTATTTTGCTATCATGTTGAACCAGGGATCTGAAAGAAGATAAATATTGTTGTGTTAGTCAATGTTTTCATTCAGCTGAAGGAAGGCATAAATGATCTCAGGTTATCTTAGCTCCATCTGCTAATTAAAAACATAAGAATGATGCAGGATGCTTTTCTATCAGGTTGTTTCTTTGAAATGATTTATTACTAAAAACCAGATGATAGCTTTACAAGAAGGAATATGGTCAGACAAGAGATGACCAGAAATTAGCTCTGTTTTCCCCTTAACTTGTCTTCAAGGAAATGGACGCAAACCCAAGGCTTTCTCTGAAATAACACCTTCAAAGTTACCATGCAGAGAGAAGTTACAAAATGTATTTTTGGTGTTCAAAAGCAGATATCAGTGCCTGCAGGATGAAGTTTCCTCCAAGAACCTGCTTTCAGTTATGTCAAACAGAGCCTTTCCCAGATCCATGGCAGCTCCAGTCACCAAAAGCAGGAGTCTTCACCAGCAGTACTTGGTGTGCAAAACCTCTCTGGCACAAGGTCTTCAGCTTAGATTGCCCAGCAAGAGATGTTGTGCCTTGCCCACCTGATTTCTTACATTATAGCTTAGCTTATTTCAATTCTGTTTTGGGAATGTTGAAGTTGTGGGGGGAAAAAAAAATAGTCAGAGATGCCAAAAAGAAAAATGAATCCTTAATTACTTGCTTACAAGTCTTACTTCTCCTTCAGTCTCCTTTTTTCCATCTTTCCCATGCTGAGCACAACCTCTACAAGCCTGGGTTAGCCATCAGGCTCAGGTCACTTCCAGCTTCACACATTCTGGAGTTCTATGATCTAAGGTGTCTCCCCTAGCCTGGTATGCAGTGTGTTTTCTTCATGTCTTTGAAGGCCATGTATGATGCCTGCAATTTCCCAACAGTGAAGCTATCAAAGAGAAAGAACTAAAGACTGAAACTGCTGCTTTCCTTTCTATCATCTCTCCCTGAGTGGCTCTCAGGCTTGTCTTCAAGAAGGCTCTTAGGTTTGTCTTCAAGCAGGTGGGGTCAGGATTCAGTGGTGGCAACTCACAACTTTCTAAATATGGGCACACTGGAGAAGAATAAAGGTTGGAAGCTTCTGACATATAAGGACAGGCTGAGAGAGCTGGAACTCTTCAACCTGGAGAAGAGAAGGCTCAGGGGGATCTTATCCATGTGTAGAAATACCTGCAGTGGGGAGGTAATGAAGGCAAAGCCAGATGTTTCTCAGTGGTATCTGGTGCCAGGACAAGACACAACAGGCAGAAACTGGAATACAGGGAATTCCACTTAAACACCAAAAAATACTTTAAATTTAATGTAAACATGGTCAAACAATGGAACAGGAGCTCAGGGAGGTTGAGCATCTCCCTCCTTGGAGGTGATTCTGTGAAAACCAAAACTCAGCTGAGCAAACTGCTGTAGCTGACTGTTTTGGTCAGGGGGTCAGAGTAGGTGATTTCTCTGCTAACCTCAAAAATTCTGTGATCTTCCTGTAAAAACATCCCAAATTGCTTAAAAGCAAAGACTCTATGCCTGAAGATTAAAGCAGGTAAATGAGAAGTATGAGCCAGTTACAACTAAAGTTTCATCTAATGCTCTTTAATTTCTAAAAGCTCAATTTTTTTTTCCCCTTATCCTTGCTTAGTCAGACATTAAATGGGTTAGGACCATGGTAACATAATACTTTTGATGTTCCCTTCTGTACATTGACTAGAAGGTGCTTCATCTTCAGAGATAAATGATCTAAGGGCTTTTCCCCTCAGTAAATCCATGGCAGCTTCAACCTTTCAGCCCTTGAAACACTCTCCTGGAGTCAGAGCTAAATCAGAACCACTCTTTCTGCAGATGATAGCATGTCAACAATGATTTCTGGTCAAATTCCAGTAAGAGTCTGCCCAGAACCAGACAAACAAGTAAACAAACAAATATCCCACAGCTGGGTGGTTTCCTTCCTTCCTTCCTTGTCTTCAGGCCTGAATATGCATATTCACAAATAAGTGCCTATGCATGTTGCTAGATCAGTGTCCAAAAAGTTAACACTTCTCTTTATTTGAAGGTGACTGTATTCTAATGAGTGATTTAATTTAAAACCAGATAAAGTTTAAGAACTGGAGACAGGTTTTCTGCTTTTGTATCTGTTGTTAATACTCCTGTCATTCATCATCACAATGTTGTGGCAACACACAGAACGTGAAGGATTGTCTCTTCCAGTCTGCTCCTCTTCCTTTGCCTTTTCTTTTTGTTGATAATGTGAATTAATTTATCCATGATGACAGTCTTTTTCCCAGATAAATTTGGAGTCTAAGTCTCTTGCCATCACTGTTGGTAAATGTCCTGCCATTGCTGGGCATGAATTGCATCATACAACTACTTTCAGGGAATTCTAGAGTCAATAACCATCCATCATCCTGGCAAAGTCTCAGCCTTTACATCTCTCTTAACTACATCTGCTGCAGCTCTGCTGTAGAAAAATGGCCTTGCTGAGGAGGTCCAATTCATTTTTTCCAGGGACTTTCAACATGATGATGAGAGGCTAAAAGCAGAACTAGTGTTTGTGATACCAAAGCGCCAGCAGGACTTGGCCTCATCAGATGTTTTTTTTCAGTGGGGAGGTGGGATGCTGTCAATCCAAATGAGCCAGATATTCTGTGAGGACTTCATAATTAGTTCATAATTAGCAATCAAGCATGGCTCCTGGAAGCTGCTTCATGTTCTGACAATGCAAGCTCACAGTCCTCCCTTCACTTGGGGGAGAAGAGGAGCTATAGTGGGGTGGTCAGTGAGAGTCCTGTTGCCACTTGCAAGAGATGAGGATCCAAAATGATTTCAAGCAAGAAACCAGTGGTCTGACTTGAGCTTCTTTTCTGGCTAGTTACAAAGTTGACATCTGCCACAGAAAGTGATGAAATGTTGGTAGGACACCAGGAACTCTAATCTTAGCCTGAACAAATGGGTTTCAGTCCTTCCAAGGCTGTGGACAAAAGACCAAGAAGTACTGTGAAGCCAATGGATTTGTGTAGTGTGTGACCATTATCTTGACCCCTCCTGCTTCCAAGAGGAACTTTGTCCTCCAACATCACCTTTCTGAGAGGAATCCATCTAAAAATCCTCCAAAACACAAAGTGATCTGAAGGTTCAGAGTCTCTGGAATGATGGCAATGAACAGTCAGTAAGTTGAAATCTCTCTCATATGCCACTCATCTAGTATCTAGTCTTTGAAATCCAGCATAGTGTGTTCAACATTTTGTTAAGCATCAACCATGCCCAACATGAATGTCAGCCACTGGCAGAAATCTTTTCTTAAGGAATTATTTCCCCACTTTAAATTCCAACAGAAATGGAAAGATTTGGAGCTGAGAGAGACATTTGCTTTTATGAAAATGCTGTTACTGGCAGTCCTTAAAGGTGGGATCAAGGGATTTAATAAATGTAATTTACTTTTTATTACTGCTCAGAACTGGAGCTACTTTGGAGTGAAATGGGTATGTGCTCTGGGAAAGAGCTACCATAAATCTCTTCCCATCAAATGAATCTGCCCCAGAGAGGTGTTTTAGAGCAGTGTTTTCAGCTGTGATTTGCAGGAACTGTGTGTGTCTGTGCCTCTTTGCTTCTTTAATCCAGCCAATCACATCTGGTTCTTATGTCTTAGAGTTGTCCAGCAGAATTGTCTGGAAACTGTTCTCTCTGATATCTTCCTAAAGACAATTGATTAATTAACACATTTATTGAGTGTTGCTCCTATGCTGCAAAGGGTCTTTGTTGTGCAGGAGGAAGATAGGCCCTGTTCCAAGTCATGTCTTCAAAGAACCATCTGCAAATTTTCACTCTGTTAGCTACAGGCTGCAATTCTCATGCAATCAAGAGTAGATTTTTCTCCTCATTCATTCTCCACCAAAAGGTAATGTTTGCTATTTGTAAAACATAAGATTGTCCAGGAAAAACACATTGTTATTGAACTGAACACCAAGGGAAGAGATGTCTCAAAGGAAATTTAGCCTTTTTTCTTTACCACAATTCAACAAACTGCTGACAGACCTGCTCTGCTTGCAGGTTGCCTGCCAGCACCCTATGAGCAGCATGTTGGAGGGACCTGTTAGCATCTACTCTGGAGTCCTTTGCTCCAGTGCTGGTGGCTAGGCAATGAGTCAGAAAACCAGGTTTCCATCCTCTTCTGGAGAAGTAAGAAACACTGAGGTTTCATTGTGAATTTTAGCTTTCTGGAAAAGTTGAGTCTCCCATGGCACTGCATTGGGATTTGTTTTATCTTCATTGGTTCTAGCAGTTGGTCTCCAGACATGCAATAGAAAGTCAATGTACTTATGGGGTAAAAGTATTCAGTCTGGATCCTTCCCCTTTCAAACATTTCCCAACATTCTCAGAAATTTAATACTTTTAGTGCTAAAAACCTTGGAAATGGTGATGCTCTTCAGGAAGAAAGCAGGAGAGATTAAGGACATCTCCATTGCCTTGTGTCCTTGCTGTAGCCTGGAGTACCTGGGTTGTAAATCCTTGTGTGATCCTAGGAGATGAAGACTGATTCCTTTTTCCTGTGGTATTCTGAAGATCATCTCTTGGGTAAATAGAAGAGGAAGAGAAAAGGAAACTGATACTTTGAATGTCAATGGCAGTTTCACCTCAGTTCATAAGGATGCTTTAGAAAAATCCCTCCAAAGGTTTCTCTGCTTGAAATGAGACTTTTCCCTTTGTCTATCTAGCAAATAGATTCTTAGACCATCTCTTCCTGAGAAGCTGAAATGAAACACTGGTATCTTGACAGTGAGAAAATCCAGCATGGTAAAAGACTGACAGAAGAATGAACTGGAGGGGATGATGTGACCCTGACAGCCTGTCTCCCTTTCTGTGCTGCAGCTTGACTGTAGCCTGCTGATTTCTGCATTTTTCCTTGAAGGAAAAACACATACCTGCCTGTAGAAGTCATGTTAAAAGCCTCCAGATTGGCAATGATATCATATAATGAATTCTGTTTTAAGCAAAAGCTTGTGAGGATTCTCTTATTTGTAAAACTCAGACAGTATGATAGATTAGTGCTTTGAATGTTGGATCCACTGAAAGAATAAACAGACAGAAAGGCTCAGGGTGTGGAGGAAGGTGTCTTAGGTGGATACTCCACATGGTTTTGTAATCTTTCAGATTGCTACTTAGTGATTTATCACCACTCTTTTTAGAAAGATATGCAACTTTGATTAAGAGACTCAAGCAGTGGAGATTTTTCCTTCATCCCATCATAATTATCTCCAATAGTTAAATGTCCTCTGTTAAAATAAGCATCTCATTTCCATTTCAAATTTTGCAGGCTCTGATTGAAACCAGTATCTAGATCTCTGTATGATTAAGAAAGTTCCTCCAGCAGAAAGCTTCTGGCAGGGCAAAGGGTTGCAGAGCTCATCATAAAGGCTTTTCTTCCCAAAATACAAATGAAGGTCTTGTCATCTGTCTTGCCTCAAGTGCCTGCCCTAGTGGCAGAAGGGATTGCAAAGGGTTATAGTATGGGTTATAGTATGGCAGCTGCCATACTATAAGTTAGCTGGGCAGTGGTGGAAGATGAATGGGGTGATCCCAACTGAGATGAGAACATGGTCTTTGGGCTTAGTGTCACCAACATGGACACAAGAAGTCTGGGGAGGTGGCTTCCCCACTTGTACAGTAAGTTTGGAAAATGAACAGGTTTCCTTTGTTTGTATTGGCACAGAATCTAACCCAGCTGGCTCCAGATTTGTCTCTCTTTGTTATGGTGTTGAAATAGGGCAGACACACAAAGATGTTTAGCAGTGTGCCTCAGGAAATGGGAATCCTTCCCTTTCTAAACAGAGCCGGGGAGGGAACTTTGTACTGAACAAAGCAACTAACAAGCAATGAAATCTCTCTTGCACTAAATGCTATTGCAATTCTGCAGTTGAGCAATTGGAGAGCTCAGAGGTTGTCAAAAAGAATATTCAGCAGTTTTAGTGTCTTTTTGCCTCATCCCTAATATATTCATTGCTGCCTGTCAGATAACGACGTGTTCTGATTACCCTTGTAGGCAGTGTACCTTGTACAAGGAGGGGGACAGCTGGCACCACCTCTGAGCTAAGCTGCCTGCCTGTGTAGCAATCAGCTTGTGAAAGCTGAAGCCAATGAATGGCTTCCTTCAGAAGGCTCAGAAATCAGGCAGGAATGTAATTGAACAAGAGTAATAATGTACTTATTGATCCCTTCAAGGTCTCAGATTTCCTTGAAGGCAAAGGAAGTAATGAGCCTCGAGGAGCAATAATGTACCTGCAGTGTTGAAATAATGGAGCTCCCAGCTCTAAAATGTTTGATTCCTGCTGCCTCTGGAAAACTACTCCTCCCTTTGGCATGGAATAAGAGCAAGAGAGAAAAGCTAGGCTGTATATAATCAAAGATGAGCAGTTGCAGACCCTGTGTGCAAGAGTATGTGAGTTTATGACCTAAGCTGTTGAGGATGGGAGGTGGGCAGAAGGAATTGTGAGCAGGGAGATCATGAGGTCAGAGACAGTTACAGTGGTGTGAAAAATCAGTGGCTGCAAAAGCCATGAACAAAGTGCTACAGCTGATTCAAAATGATTTGAAATGAAAACTGATTCCAGACATTTCACAGAATCACAAACACAGTGTTTGGAGAAGACCTCTGAGAACACCTAGTCCAACTGTCCACCTAACACTACCCTGCCCACCACTGAACTATGTCCCCAAGCACCATATCTACATGTTTTTTGAACACTTCCAGGGATGGTGATTCCACACACAGCCTGTGCCAATATGCTTCCTGTTATATAGTTCTTTAATATAACCTTCACCATACATTGTGACCTGTGGCTCTTATTTACCATTTTTGGTCAAACTATGCTTGGATATTTGAACAGTGAAGACAAACAGCCATCCTCCTTCTTTTAGTGGTGTGTTTACAGAAAAACCACCTTTGCTTCTCAATTGTGTGCTTATGACTTCTCAAATGGTTGCTCCTAGATTTGATCTTATGTTACACTTGGTGACAATAAATGGAGGATTTCTTAAAGACAAGATGAAGTAGGAATGGCACTGGCTGCCTGCCCCTTGGCTTTTAAAAAGCTTCCTGTAAAAGGGTGTCATCTAACACATCAGCATCATCTGTATGTCTAATCTATGTCACCTTAGCTGGAAAGTTTACCAGGTTAGGGATCATCTTTCTCTTGGGTTTCTTCTGTGTCTAGCCTCTTGTCTGTACTCAGTGCAATGAGTTACTCATAGGAAGGACAATTTCCTGTGTTCTGCTTCTGCCCAATGTGGTGCCATCTGAATATCCTTCATGTGAAATGAATGCAGTAGTCTATACTTTAAGACTACATGAATTTCTTCTGCATGAGCCTCAAACAGAGATATTCTCCACCCTTTCTCTAGGATGTGACTTGGGTAATAGCAGGCAAGCCACAGTGCTACAAAATTGGGATGATGTCTGTTTCCCAGATTGACCAAGTCTTAAACATGGAAAGGGATGTCACACAGCTATTTCAAAGCTGTTGCTCAGCTACTGACTTGAAGTTTCTGGGTTGGTAATTGCCATCATCTGCACTCAGGACACCTGTCACTCAACAAGGCTCTGTGCCATATATGATCACCTCTCCTAGCCATAAGAATCATGAGATTGACCCATTCCCACACTGTAAGAATGGGAAACTGAGGATAACAAACCAGTTAGAGAGTTCTAAGCCATGACCTGCTCTTTCTTCTCCTTTAAGAGACTAACTAAACTACTTGAGGTCATAGCCTTTTGAAGTGGTAATGTTTCCTTAATTAAAGATAAGGACTCTTCAGGAAACTGGAAAAAGACACATAGTTTTCCCAATGGTGATTAGTTTTTGAAGGGCTTTTTTTTGGTTGTTGTTGTTGAGGTTATTTTTTTCCTCTTGCCTGATATTGACATTTCAATTTATGCTAATTTATCCCACTTGAAAAGCCCAAATAAATCACTCGGGCGGAACTGAAGAGAGGGTGAGTGTAAGGAAATTAGAATTATAAAGTTGATGTCTGTGCTAAGATAGCACTTGAGACACAAAGCATTTGCAATCACTGTAGCATGCATCTAGCCTGGATGATACTTAATTAGTTCTTCAACAAGTGGTATGAATTCCTTTGAAAATTTGTGGACCTTTGTTTACTGCCAAGCAGCCTCCTCCTGTCCACACAATAAATAATCATAGAACTGGGGCCATCTGGAAACCTGAAAACAGGATATTTTTCAAGACTTGATAAAGATTTAAAAAGAAACAAAAGAAGGTATCAAAATTGTCTCTCTTTTCCCCAGTTATTCCATATAGAAAGAATTGTGGGAAGTGTCTTCAGAAGGCTGGTTTGATCCACTGACTTTTCTATGGTATTAACAGTTTGCATCAGTGGTCAGAAAGGTTGAAGGAAGAGACTGTTTTCCATGGGGCCATAGTAAATATTCTGAAATTGCATCTGAACAAGAATGACCATGGGCAATAAATTTGAAAGCAGTCACAGTCCCTGGAACCCAAACTCTTGAGAAGAACTAGTCTGAGATATTGATAATGAGATATAAAGCTAGTCAAGTCCAGACTGGCAGGTGCTCATCCCAAAACTGTTCCAAACTGCAGTGATCCAATAGTTAGAGAAGATTGAGATGAATGCCTATTACCAAAGTTTCCTTACTCTCAATGTTAATTCAACTACTGAAAGAGGTTGCCAAGAAAGGCTGTAGAGTTGCCATCCTTGGAGATATTAAAATAAAGAAATAAATAAACATATATGATGAGGCCCTGAGCAATCAGGTCTAAGCTCTTTTCTGAGCAGTGATTTGGACAACAGGTTTTCTTGAGGTCCTTTCTGAATTTAATGCTCTTATGATTCTGGCAACTGTGGGCACACTTCTTAAAGGAGGATCTTAGAGTTATAGAGTAGTTTAGGTTGGAAGGGACTTTCTAGTTCCAATCCTCCTGCCATGGGCAGGACAACTTCCAGAGGATCAGGTTGCTCAAGGCCTCATCCAACCATGTCCTTGAACACTTCCAGGGAGGGAACATCCACAACATCTGTGGGCAACCTGTACTAGTGTCTCACCACTCTCACCATAAAGGATTTGCTTCAAAAGGTGCAGAAAAGGACAGTAAGGATGACAAAAAGTATGGCTTCATAGAAGGAAGCTTTTGTAGGTCAGCCATGACATACTGTTGTCCCAGATGTCTTCAGAAATCATTCCCAAACACAAAACTCTCACACTATCATGAGCAATACTTTTCTCCCATGTAGTGTTTCATTTCTGGTGTGCACAATGAGATACCTAGTACATGAAACACAAGGACCAGCAGGAGATGCAGAAGTAGCACATAGTTGTGAAAGGTGAAGGAGTTGCCCTTTGCTGAGGCAACAAGTTGTTATTTAGTCAGTCAAGTGCTGGAGATAACACATGCAGAGTGGCATTTGCTTCTTCAAATGCTTGTTTTAATTAAGAGGAATGCAAAGAATGTCACCTGAATAGAAAACAGATAAAGCAGAGCTGGAGAGGAAAAATAAATGTGTTTGAATGGTTGTGAGAGCTTACATCTGGCAACAGTGATCTACAGAGATGTGTCCTCTACAGTAAGCAATCCAGGGGAAAAGACTCTTGGTCAAGCAGAGTAACAGAGAAGTCTAAAGTAAATTAGATGAATAAAGGGGCAGAGGGAGGGAGCTCAGTGTTCACACAATAAAAAATACCTTTCCTTAATTTCTTCACATAGATTTTCTATGAATATTTTCAATTTCTTGCCACAGGTCAGTGAGAACACCATGAAACTGAGTGGAATAAGCCAGTATATAATTAATAAATAAATAATAAATAAAAAAATAAAAATAAATAATAATAAATAATAATAGTAATAAATAAAGTGGAATGGCTAATGTGTCAAAAGCTATTTAAAAGTAAAGATCACAGCTCTGTCAGAGGGAGTCCCTCATGCTGGAAAACTATCACTGTGTGCTGGCCCTGAACCAAATCATGGTTCTCAAATTATACTAGGTCTTGCTCCCCTTAGTGTCTAATGCATGGTTTAATGTGTGGTGGGTCTAAAGCTGATCTGCTGTGGAAGACATTACTCATTTCAGACCATTTTCTGGTAGTCATGTTGCATGTTGGAATGATTCCCCAGAAAAGTCCAGAGTTGAGAGGTGATGACAGTGCTCTTGTTCCAGCACAGGCAAGGAATTTTAAGTAGGAATTGACAGCTGAGGAGCTATGTCCAGGATGAGCCAAGGAGTCTGACTACAAAAATGATCAGAGGGCTGGAACACTTCTCCTATGAAGAAAGGTTGAGAGAGTTGAGATTATTCAGCCTGAAGAAGAGAAGGCTCCAGGGATACCATAGAGCAGCCTTCCAGCACTTAAAGGGAGCCTTTAGGAAAGATGGGGCCAGTCTTTTTACCAGGGCCTGTTGCAACAGGACAAGGGTTAATAGTTTTAAACTAAAGAAAAGGTAGATTTAAACTAGGTAGAAGGAAGAAATTATTTACAATGGGGGTGGTGAAACACTGAGCAAGGTTGCCCAGAGAGGTTGTAGAAGCCCCATCCCTAGAAACATTCAAGGTCAAGTTGGACAGGGTTCTCAGCAACCTGATGTAGTTGAAGATGACACTGCTTACTGTAGGGTGTTGGCTTCAATAATCTTTGCAGGTCCTTCCCAACCCAAAGTGAACAGGTTGCCTAGGGAGGTGGTGGAGTTTCCATCTCTCTAGCCATTCCAAACCTGCCTGGACCCCATCCTGTGCAACCTGCTTTAGGTGAACCTGCTCTGGTGGGGGGGTGGCCTAAGTGATCTCTAGAGGTCCCTTTCAACCCCTAACATTCTGTGATTCTACATGAATGTAATTGCTCCCCTTATACATCTCTGAATTGGGAATGGGGTGCCTCAGTGCCTTGGAGTAGCTGGATGTTAGACTGCTGCAGAAGGAACCTCAGTTTATAATCCCAAAGGAGCTGGACTGAAATCATCCCACTGGCCAAACTGAAGCTGTATAGCATGTCTTCTATTGAGTTAGAGGAATCACTCTGATGCCTTTCAACAACATTTCAGTACAAAACCTAACCCCCTTCCATGGTTATTAATCTCACATGCCAGATCTGAGCATACTTGAAAGCCTTTAGCAGAGACAACACAACCACAGAGGTTGCCCTGAGGTCAAAGTCTGCTGCTGTGGAAATGAAATATTTGCATAACCTTTTCTTTCAAGAATTTATGTGATGCACAAATGCCTTCATTCAGGCTGCTTCCTCAGTGCTTTGCTGAAGCTGCCAGACAGGGAAGAAACAACACAGTGTATTTCTTGGAAAGAATAGGATTAGCATCCTTAAATAGGCATAAGGTAGAGCTATGATAGGGAGTACTTGGCACCATTGTCCCAGAGAGAAAGCAACTAGATGTAGCCATCCCTCTCCAGGCCTGTGTTCCTAGGATAGGACATGGACATGCCTTTCATGGGTCAGTCAGTTCAACTGCTTGGTCTTTCTGGATGTGTTTGGCAGTGTGAAGAGCTGCAGTCCATGGGAAGGACCCATGCTGGAGAAGCTCATGGAGGACTCTCTCCCATGGGAGGTACTCCATCCTGGAGCAGGGGAAGAGGGCAAGGAGAAAAGGGCAGCAGAGATGAGGTGTGGTGAACTGAGTGTCAAGGGACAAGGAGCTGAGTGGGGTTTTCATTTTGCACTATGCCTTGATTCTGCACAAGTGAGAAACCAGCTTGTTGGTTCCTGAGATTTGCAGCCTGCTGCTGAGGCTTGGTGATAGTTATTCCCATCTTAATCTGTCTCCTGGGTATAAATGTTAAAAGTACTGATGCACTGAAGGCTTGGATCATGGATTCAGTGTTTGGCTAACACAGTCAGTATGACTAAATCTTTCAATGGAGGTAGTGTGAAGCAAGCTACTTATTTGGTGAAAGAATCACAAGAGCCAGAGCTCCTCTTTTCTTGTTTTCTGAGCTGTTTTTCTGTGTTGTTTTGCTGAAGGTATCCAAAGAGTTTTCCTCTGGCTTGTCTTTTTTACATTGTTCTGTTGTTCAGTGTCTCCAGCTTTCCCACCTGAAGGCAGATTTCCCACTCTCTGGCATAGATATCTCATTTAAATCCAATCCCTACCATTCAAACCTCAGTTCCCTTTGGCCTCCTGGGGTTATTAAATGTTTCAGTTTATTTTTAAAACCAAATTATTACCATCTGAAATGAAAAAAAAAAAGCAGAGGGATTTCCCATGGCTGCAATACTATACTTTGTGTGGTTCTTTTCCTGGAGTTACTGACCTTCTGATAACATCCTGCTGCTTAGAAAGACAAACATTGCTGACATTCCTGCTCTCAGGCTACTTAGTTTTGTGGTTGGTTGGTTGAGTTTGTGGTTTTTGGTTTGGTTTAGTTTTGAGGGTTTTTTTGTTTAGCTGGTTTTTGTTTGTTTTCCTTTAAACTTGTTTGTTTTACTTCCCCTAAGTTTTCTTCCAAATCTCCTGTCTGTAACTAGAGAAAGTTGCCAATCTCACCTACCCAGAAAGTGGCTATCACTGGATACATGTGTGCATTTATTATTTCCTTCTTCTTAAAACCCAAACAAACTTCCCTTTTTGGTTTGTTTTTTTTTCCCCCATTGTATTTAAGACTGCAAGGAAAAGAGAAATGTTCAACCTTCACCTGGGGCAAAAGCTGTGTGCAAAATATTGCTTTAAAAACTACCAGAAATAACAGTTGACTGCTAGTGGGTGGTCTCAGAAGCCAAGTCTTGAGGGTTAAGAGGGAGTTTCTATGCAGGTAATGTGTCAGGAACATTAAATTAATGGTTCTCCAAGCAAATGTTGGGCCAATCAAGCTACCAAGAGGGAAGAAGGCTAAAAGATGAGGCTGTGTTGTTTTAGTGCCTGATCAATATGGAAACCAGAGTTATAGGAGCAGTGAGGCACATCCAAATGGATCTTGCAGCTTTTTCTTTGGAACACAGCAACATGATTTTCCCTTTTGAATCCTCTGCATTGCTACCCATCTGTTTGCTTCCTCATGAAAGGAAAAATGTAGTCATTATTTACTTCTCTCTCTCAAATCATGTTTGGGGACTTGATTTCATGTCTTCAAAGCTTCCTTTTATGTCCTGTAGAGCTCCAGCCTCTTTTATTAAGACACATGATTCTTCTTTATCAAAAACTTGGTCAAGAGTTAAACATGGGGCAGGCAGGTATGCTAGGTTTAACTTATTAGATGAACATAGCCTAAACCCCTAAAACTCCTCCTAATGCACATCCTGGTCTTGCACAAAGTTAAGTATGAATCATTCCACTGAAGTCTAGTCAGTGCAACTGCTCTTTGCATGGTGTGAGGCAGATGCATATGTCTCAATGCATGAAGAGAAGCCAAAACCCCAGAGCTGGCTAAGGCAGGAAGGGCCAATAGACTTCTTACTGTAAACTACTCCTGTTCCCTAGCTTGAAAAATCACTTGGCTGGATAGACTCACCAGGCTTCATGGTAAATTCTCTTTTATGAGAGAACTTCTCTCTGTATGTTTTATGATAGAGAACTTCTCTGGTTTTTATGAGAGATAACTTCTCTCATAAAAATTACAGCAGCAGTGCAAAGCACTTGAGAGGAGGCCAGAGCAGGACAGTATTGATCAGTTCAGAAGAAACCTCTGCCTTGATAAAGGAGTCAAGAGAGAGGATTTTTGGTCAACAAAGTCAGTATTCTCATTCCTTTGTGCTCTTCTTGTTCTACCCTCAGGCACTGTAGTCCTCCAGCAAAAGCAGGTGCTCAGCACTGACCTTGTCATAGTCATTAGCACTTTCCCAAGAAGGATCTTTTTGTTTGCATGTTGGAATTCCACATCCTAAAGCTCTAATTAAATCATAGAAGCAACCTTTCTCGATGAAGAAGTTACACTTTGCAAATACAAGAGCCTTCTACATGAAGAAGTCAATAGTTCAATTCCAACCACTGCATTGAAGCAGAGGCAGTCTCTAAAAATCTATGTTTCAAAGCCCTGTAGAAGTCATGAGCTCAGCCTGGCTGGAGTTCATCTGGAAAATTAAAATTTTAATGAAAATATATGCAGAAAGCCAAAAAAGTCAGATTTGGTTTCTCTCTGGAAAGCTCTGACATCTTTCCTTTAGCAGCTAGCCAAAGCCAAAGCCTGTAATTTGCAAACAGCCCTTATCCTAAATTGTTTTTGCTCACTTACACAGTGCCAAGCATACACTGGACATCTGTGGGAGGAGCTGTTGGTCAGGGGATGAGCAGTCCCATCTAGAGCTACAGCAGAAGCAAGGCTGAGGCCAAGGTGAGGACATGTTATGCAGCAGCCTGAAGGGTAAGGCAAGGGCCAGCCTTAGAGGTCCATGGAGGGTCAGGAGAAGCTGAAGGTGCTGAGAGCAGGAGCTAAGAATGGAACTGAGAAGCCCAGAAGAAATTATAACTGGGTCCACCAAAGAGGTGTGGTAGTACAACAGGGAACAAGGCTGAAAGAGCAGAAGGTGGGTGCAAAGCCAATGCTAGAATCTAGACAAGGAAAGGGTAAAGTGAAATACCACTGGGCTATAATAGTCATGCTAAATCAAATTCAGCAGAGTCTTGAGTCTAATTCCTATGGCAATATTTTACAGGTAAATAAGGGTCAAAGTCCATTCTTTGGTCAAAAGGACCCATATCATATTGACATGTGTATGGTTAAACACTCTTACCTGAAATGGGTGATTTGTTCTGCCCTTTGGGAGCAATTTCTGGCCTGTGCTACTCCTCAAATGGTATTTAGACATCATCTTAATTAAGAAGGTCTTTCCAGATAAAAATGATCTAGCCAGCAGCAAAGCAGTGCCCAAACCTGATTCCTTCTTACCTACCCAGTGAAGATCACCGTATGGCCAAAGAGCTGGATACAGAACAAGGATGAGTCTGTAGTCAGAGCTTGCCAGGAAGCTTTTAAACATGTTGTCAAGCTTGTGACAACTTCTGTGACCTCTGCAGCTGATATTTGATCTGCATGTCTTGTACTGTCTCTCCTCACTCTTGTCCTGCTTCATAAATATTCTGAGAGCGGACCTGAGCGTGTGTGATCTTCCCACAGCCAGCAGATACCTGGCAGGGTCTCACCTCCCTTTCCTTGCTGCAAGCAAAAGCAGCACAGAGCCCTGAAATGTGAGGCAGATTAAAACCAGCCATTGTTTCTACACATAAAAGTGCACCTTTCAGAGCCTTCTGACTTGCCAGTGGCCTGCTAGGATGACTGCTCTGCCAAAGCAGCTCCTGGATTGAGACAGAGAAGGCACAAATAATGGCTCAGGTCACACTGACAGTTCAGCACCATCTTGTTAATCAGGGTGGCTACTTGCCCCACATCCTCTCTCAACCATCTCTAAACAGATTTCAAGACCTCAGAGACCAATTAAAGAAGCATTTTGAGGAAAACAAAAGCCATGCTCAGCAATGCTGCATGAAAAGGAGCATTTGCTGCTGTAGTGATGTTTGCCTTCAGAGTGAAAGAGTTCTGTGTGAGCCTGCAAGAGCCTGTTGCAACACCAGGATGGTAATGACCAAATTACTGTGCTCAAATGGATGCCTGGGTGTGTATTACACCTCCCTTTTGGCATGAGGAATGTGTTGGTGGCATCTGGTCAATCCTAGCACATATACTGCCTGAAGACATGGTTGTTTGAGGAAGAAGTGAGGGGAAAACCTGTGGGCAAGCAAAGCCTGAAGAATCTCTAAGCTGTTAAATGAGATGCCTGAAGCCAAGCTGTAAACGTTGCACTTATTCCCTTCACACAAGATGCCTTAGGCCAACAGCTTCTGAGACAAAGATAGGCCAAGTTATTGGAAGTAATTTGGAAGTGTTTTGAACTGAGTTCCTGCTGTTTCCTAAGAAAAGACATGTTCTTTAGATAGATTTCTGCCTCTGACGGGTACAAAAGATTTCTTAGGTACTCATTACACCTCACAACAAAAATAGCATTTTATGAAGCAAACAGAACTTTAAAAGCATCTTCTGGAGAGTAAGTGTTGGCCCTGGCAACTAGGGAAAAAAGTGTAAGCTTGAACTAAAAAAAACCAACCCACACTTTAAAGTGGCAAAACATAAGATATCTTGTTGGTTTTGTAGATTTATTTAAGCTCACTCTTCCCTTCTCAAATCATGTCTGCTTACTTTCACACTTTTGTGCAGTCTCCCAGACCTGACTTTGGGAAGCTGAGGTTCTTGGTGGGAAGCCTGAGGCAGAAGAGACTAAGGTATTACTAGGACTAACTTGGATCTGGGGTCATAGTCCCTGAAGCCTTTGAGATACTGAAATTATGCTGGAAGCTGGATACTAGGTCAATGAGGGGGGGAAAAAAGGGTCTGAGGGACTGGCATGACACAGATGTTAAAGGGGTAGAGGGATACAGGAAGGAAGGTGCAGAAAGATGAAGGGATGGAAGTGTGGATGGATAGAGCAAGCCTGGTGCCCACTCTGTCCCCACAGCTCCCCCCCATGTGTGCTCAAGCCATCAGTGAGGCCACAGACAACAACTCTCTCCAGGAGCTCCAATTTTCAAATGGTTTGAATTTCTGATGACACATTCAGTCAAAGCATGGCAGAAGACAATGCTGCTGCTGGTCTTCATGAAAGGGTTCAGTTCCTGCTGGACACTGACCTGATTAGGACCAGCTGATAGTAGTGTTGGCTAGACACAGTTATCAGTGTCCTCAAGATTCTTTGGTTAAATAATGAAAGCACAAGCTTTTTGTTTTCCCTCCCTTTGTTGCTTTTTTTCCCCCCCTCTGTAATTGTTTCATTCTAACCACATCCTTCTCCAGCTGCACATTAGCATTCTTCTTCTCTCCAGATCCTTTTCTCTCATTTCCTGCCCATGCTGCTCCCTTTCATCACTCTTCCACAGAGCTGCTTAACATCACACAGTGAAACAAGAGTGACTGTGTGGAGGCTAGTGTGGAGTTGTTCCTCACCATTATAACATAGGAATCAGCAGGACAAGGGCAGATTTCTCCTTGCTGTCTCTTTTTGCTGTGTAGCAGAGCTGCCATGGTCACTTCCAAAGTGATACTGCCTCATTTTCCTTTACCTGGCAGCAGAAGTAGTGGCCAAGGTATGTTGACTTGGAAAATTGATAGCTCTGTGGATAGAATCATAGAATCATTTAGGTTGGAAAAGATCTTGAAGATCATGGAGTCCAACCATGAACTCAAACAGTACAATTGTAGGAACACAACCTAAAGTAGTTGTTACTTCAACCTCTGTTGCCACTGCTAAACTTGTCACTTGGGCTACCTCCAGGGTAATCCTTAGTGGCTCAATAACAGATACCTCCTGTGATTGTAAATGCTCTGGGATGTTTTGGCTAGTCTCCAGCTGCACTCAACCTGCTGGAAGGGTGCTGGCATCTCAGAAGTCCTTCACCCCTATCTGCCAGTCTCAGATAGTTCAAGTAATTTATTGTATCTCTTGTAGCATGAGATGCAGAAGTGTAGGCAAATGAATCTTTCCCAGCAAGGCCACCATGGATGCAGATACCTGTATTGCAAATACTTCTCACTATTATATTTGCAACAGGAATATTGAAGCTGCCTCCTTCTTCCATGGAAAGGTTAACCTATTTTTGGAAGCTCTTCTAAGTGAGGGTTTACAGCTTTCCCTAGGTGAGCTGCTCCAGTGCCTAGCTGCTTGGAAAACCAGCTTGCAAAACTCTATGCTGTTATTTCTGGGAGTTTACTTCAGACAAGAAACATCAAGGCTGGATTTACCTGAGGCAGCCACCAATGTGAAGCATAAGGTTGACAATTACTGTTGAAGAAGCAGCAGCTGGGAGGACACTTCTGCTGCCTGACCTTACTTCCCACTCAGAGGACAGCTGTCACCTGTGGCAGTCATGGCTCTCCAGCAGCTCTGAGTTTCTTGCCTCTGCTAAATGGATTCTATTTACTCTTCTGTTCATAACAGTGGTTAGCTGGAAAATGCCCAATTTTGTGAGTAACAGCTGTTACTTTAGAAGTGACAGCCTCTATTCATCTAAAACAATCCCTGATCTGAGCTGTACAACCAACCAAATGGACCTAGCCCTAGAAACTCTGTTGCTACAGATAGAGGATGCATTAAGAGAAAGGCTGGAAGCACTTGCAGTTTGTCAGGAAAATAAAACAGCTTAGGTGAACAGGAGGTGAAGTATTAGCAGTATTTAGGCAGGTCTTTTTGCCTCCAATTTTTCTGTTGGGTACCAGCTTGGTTCTTAAAAGAAGCCAAAAAAAAAAGTAGAGAGTGGGCTTGTGTGACCTTCTCAATGTTGTTATCTTTTCTTCTATGACTTTAAGGAAATCATAATGGGACCTGTTTCTATTCTGTTGCTATTTTAAATGAGTTGCTCAAAGGGTCATCCTGGAGGCTTAATGAGGAAGTGGAGTTACCATGGTAAAGTGAGGTTACCCTGCATTGGCTATGCACTTATTACTCATGGGACTTCTTTTGGCCTATTGTAAGTGAGGGGAATTGTGTCAGCTTTAAAATGCCTTCATTTTTTTTTGGTTAGTGAATGACCTATAGTTTGTGAAGCCATAGTAACTTGAAGCTGTGCCTCATTTCTTCATTCTCTTGGTAGAACTACATTCAGTCATGACAACACTTTGCATTTCTGTAGTTCCTCTTTGCCATGAACTTCATTAAGCTTAAAAAATGAATGAACATAGCTTCACCCCACTCTTAATTAGACAATTTCCCCCCTTTTCAGTTTTCCAGGGACAAAAAGTCTGGTTTTATGCAATATGCTTGCTTTCCTTTGCAGAATGTCATGGATGAAAGTCACAGTGACTGTTGTTTGTTTCTGTGACAAGGGCTCAGGGGAGTCTGGAAGCTGTGAGCCCACATACAGCTAACAGACACAAAGGAACTTGCAAAATAACAGCTCCTGCTTAGATTTAAAGGCTTCAAAGACCAGGCAAGGCCTATGATGCATGAAGTGTTGAGGCTAGACAGTAGAGAACCCAAATTATCAGCCTGTGTCTAACCACATGCAGACAAAGCGACAAGAAAAAAGTCTAGTTGTGATAACAGGTAGAGAAAGACTTTCTTGACTTCCATTTGAGATTTGATGGGGATTAGATGCTCTCTGAGACACAACCTGTGTCTCTGTATCTCTATTGTGCTTTCCTGTCTGTAAAACATCAGTTCTTCCTGGGCTGTGAGGTCCTGGCTGGCAGAGGAACTCCCTCCTGACTTGCCACTCTCCCAGGCTGTTCTCCCAAGGCAAGTCCCAGAGCTAAATTAGAAGGACTGACCTGAGCTTTTGTTTGCTGAGATTTCAGGTCTCTCTGGGCTCTTGAAGGTGGTCCAGAGCTCACAGATTCAGCAATTATTACATTACTGGAAGTATGTAAACTAACACTGAAAGGTTATTTCAATTGACTTTCAGCTCCCTGGAAATCTGAGAGGCAGAGATTTTTCTCTGGCCTGCCCTTGACTTTCCCAGACACTTCCTACAAACAGATGTACCTGTGTTATTGCTCTGTTCAGAGACAAATTATGGGATCTTCTACTGCTAGGACCTCCTCATGCTGTTTCCTCACTTGGTTACCTCTTTCTGATGTCCCAACACAGCCTGGAATAAAAGGGTTGATCCATGTGTTTGTGTTTGCATTCATGTTTTAGTGCTCACACAGAGAACAGAACCTCCTCCTCCTCATAGAAATCAAATGATTCAAGGAGCTTTTGGTTTCCATACAGATTCATTTAAAGCAACTAACAACATGGACAACAGAGGCAAGCATTCAGAGAAATGACCTTTCTACTTCTTTATCTTTCTTTGTCTCCACATCTAGTTTCTATCTCTAGTGTTCTACCAGCATTATCTTCAACAGTCCTTTACTGTTACAGATGCATTAAGTCATTTTACAGCTTCTCTATACCCTTTCTGAGGTTTTCTTCTGCTTGCTGTGGTGCAACAGTACTCCTCATGCTCTGCTTCCCAAGAGATCCATTAGTGTCTCATCACCCCTCCTGGACCACTAACTGCTAGTCACATATAAGATATCTTCACTCTTCAACCCATTAACTCTCAAAGAAACTGCAGGTAGTGATGGTGGTAAAAAGCCAGGACTTGTGACAGCTCTTGAAGCCAAAACTAAATAAAAGCAACTCACTTAATCAATTGGAGGCATTTACCAGCAAATTCAGAAAAGGTGTAGCACATTGGAAGCCAGGCACTTTTAATCCCTAAAATGGTTGAAAGGCTGCAGAAATGTCTGAAAATTGTAGAAGTGGCTTTGCCTTGTGGATGGCTTCTCAAGTCACTGCAATTTCCTGATGCTATCATCATAAACCCCAGAAAGCCTGCTCAGCCCAGCTTTTCAGATCAAATTGATTGACAGGAAGACTAATTCCATGGAAACCACAAAACCTGTCTGTTTTTTTTTTTTTTCTTCTTCTTCTAAGACCCTCATGCATGACTGAGTCTCATTTACCTCTGCACAATTTAGCATAATTGCATTCTCTCTAATTTAAGTAGAACTTTTTTTTTTTGCTGGCAGAGGTGGTTATAAAGATGAGATTGAATGCCTTCTGGAAGCTGCACTACAGAAAAACACAAACTTCATTCTCCTGATTTCCTTCCCTGTTTCAAATGATTCTGTTTCAATGTGGGTAGAAAAGGGACAATAATTCCTGTCTGGTACTGATTTTCTTTCTCTGAATTCAGCTCCTCCTCAGACACAAGCACTTGACATAAATAAATCAGTATCAGAACTTAAGGAGAAAAACATGAACACTTTTTTCCAGCTGTACTGATGAAGGAATGGAGAGGGAAATCTGAGGTCAGGCAAGGGGATGTGTTGATTCTTCAGTAAACACATGATGTTTTCAGTGACAAGAATAATTGAAATGCACAGAGCAACAAGCTCAACACACACAAGGAGATATCTCATTTTTCCTGTCATCTTGGGAAACAGTGAAGTTCTTGTGGCTCTTCCAGTTTGTGAAGTAGGTGCTGACAAAAATCTGTATTTTCACTAATCTATGTGCTTTGAGTGGAATATAAATCATTATGAAAGAAGTCAACAGCAGCTTCCCATCTTATTTCCCCAGCTCTGTGCACTAGCCACAGGAGAGCATCCACCAGCATGGTGACAGCAGGAAGGACAGGGTAGAAGCACATCATGCTCTCCTTGAGGCATTGTAATTTTGGGAGAACTACTCTGGGAGTACTGATTGGCACCAGGGTTTAAAGCATATTCCTTATGCCTTAAGGAATATGGAACAGGCTGCCCAGGGAATTGGTGGAGTCATCAGCCCAGGAGGTGTTCAAAAAGTTTACAGATGTGGTACTGAGTGACATGGTTTAGTGGCATGGTGGTGTTGGGTCCACAGTTGGACTTGATGAGCTTGGAGTCTTTTCCAACCTTAATGATTCTATGATTCTTCTGTTTAAAAACCAAACCAAACCAAACCTGATCCTTAGAAATTCACAGGGAAAGCAGAACAAACATCTCATTTTACAGCCTGTGGGGTTTTGCTTTGTTTGCCTAACTGCTTTTTAAAGTTAAAGCATTTAACATTTTTGTATTTCTCTCTCATACAATCCATTTTGCTTTGTCTTCTTGTGCTTCTTTGTTTTGCCTGTATTGTTGCTTCTTCAGAAAGACCAGATTCTAGCTGTGCCTGCTTTTGTGATGTGATTTTTCTCTATGAGCCTCATAGGTTTATCTAAAGATAACATCAGATTTAAGATTAAGGATATAAACCAACATCTGTAGGGCTTTTAAACATTAGACAATTAATTGTCTGTAAAACTTCTGGTTCAAAATATGAGGTGCCTTGTGCTGCTAATGAATGATAGAAGACATGTTGCACCTCTTCAGTAGGGAAATCTCAGATACCTGTTTGGGAAGGCCACAGCCTGGCAGAGTCCTTGCATTGTACTTTGATGCTCAGTGGGAATTGAAAGCACACAGCAAGAAATACTTGTATTTCTTTTTTTTTGTTGTTTCAAATAATCTTTCCTTCATGCTTGATTTCTCTCCAGAGCATAACAAAAGGACAACCAACAGCCCAGGAGCCCTGTTACAAAATTCTTAAGGGATGTTGGCATGAAATTCTGACTCTAGTGAATATCCCATGGTGGACATTTGAAAGCTGAGTATTGCTCAGATATTTATGGCTTAATGTTTTGAGGCAGCTTTATCTTGCCTTCTCTCTTGGTGTCTATAATGTCACCTAGTACCATCAAGGTCACTTAGGTTACACTTCTGGAATAGATGCCTGAAACACTGTTGTCCTTGTTTGAGTTAGAACTAATTCTGTTCAGTGATTTTTGCTTTTTAGCTGAGCCTGTTCTCAGGAACAGCACTTTCTGAAGTTTACAACAGAGCTTTGCAAACAGGGTCTGCTTCCAGCAGTGGTAACACTTGATATTTGTCATTACTATCAAGAACTAATATGCAGAAAGGCTCTTGCTTATACTTACTCCTATGCAGACCAAGGTCACTTCTCAATCTTGTCTGCCACCTTGGGGCACACTTGCAGGGAAAAGGGGACAGGACAGACTACCCTAAATTGATCAACAAGGTATTCCATTCCATTCCATATACCTCATATTCAGTATGAAGATCAGGGATCATGAGGGGTAAGCTCTCTTCTTCACTGGCCAGTGTCTGAGGAGGACTCTGTCTGTTCTGCCTTCAATCCTAGTCTATGTGTTCCAAAATCCACCTCCTAAATCTGTTTCCCATCTGCTGCTGAGTCCAGTCTGAGACTTCCCAGGAGTATTGATGAAATCCAGATGAAGTCCAGGTTAAGTTAGTGCCAGTTCTAGTTTCTGAAAAATGAAGTGAGCATAGTTCCAGTTGTAGTGTAGTGCAACCACGAAAGCCTCTGCACTGATTTTCCACAAACCCAAATCTAACCCCAAATCCACTGGCTCATCCCCAGTCACAGCTTCCAGCTCCTCCTGTGGTGGATACCTTGCCCCAGTTCTGCTGAAGTCTGTGGGTTCTTGGGAATTTGGCCCTGAACTTCTCTTGACTTTGTAGAAGTTTTCTTTTGACATTGATAAGGTTGAGGACTCAGAGGTTTCTTCACCTACCTTAGATGATGCCAGCACTTCTCTCAGTGTCAGAAACACCAGGCTCACCTAGCAAACACTGCAGAGGAATGGGCACTATCCATCTGAGTGAGTTTTAATAATTGCATTCTTAAATGATGGACTATGATGGACTGTTTTTTCCCACTGACTCTAAAAGCACTTTCCTTGCTAGTTCAGATGTGGACATGTACTTTTTAGACCTTTTGAGGAGATTAATCCAAATAACATTGAAGAATGTAATTTTATTTGGAAATGGTATAAATCAACAATTTTTAATCTACTTTCTCTGAAGGTGTTATTGTTTGAAAAATACAATTCTACTGGTTTTGGAAAATCAGATTTTCCTGTTTTCAATTCTTGGCTTTGCTCTTTTTCTTTGGCTCTCATTCCTATATATATATACACACACACATAAAATTTCTGCTATCACTGCATTACCTGAAACAGAAAGTTCAGGAAAACTTAAAAATAGCATTGTTTTCAAGGACTAATATTACAGAAGATGTTCAAGAGAGAGTTTTTTAAATTGTTAGACAAAAGCTGACTTTACATGTTCTACAAAAGGCTAACTTCTAATGCCATAAAAAGCTATGAGCTCTAATCATAACATTTTGTGTTTTCATTGATACCCAGACTGACTGCAAACGTAGGCACAATGAGGTCTCTTTTACTGACACATCCAGAAATACTTCTATCTATAAAATTTCAGTGACATGGACTGAAGAACAAGTTGTTCTTGGGAGTTTTTTTACTTAAATATTACTCTCTTCTTTGACTGTAGAAAGGACATAGAGTTAAATGAATAAAATTAACAAGAAAAGACAATGTGCAGACCTGGAGAATAACTGGTATTCAGGTGTAGAATTAATCCCAAACATATATTATGCTATGATTATCTCAGTGGGAAGATCTCTGGTCTGCTTGTGATGATTTATTGTATAGGTTTTAACATACAAGATAAAAGCAACTTGACAAACATGAAAAAAACCTCCCAGTGCTGGTTCAGGCAGTGTGGGGTGATGATACAGGCAGGATGATGTGGAGATGTGTGGTCCATGTGATGCTGCTGGGACATCACCAGGAGTAGTTTGTATGCTTCTGAGGCCATGTCTGAAGTACTATGTCCAATTCTGGGTTCCCCAGTTCAAGAGAGACAAGGAACTACTAGAGGGAGTCCAGCAGAGGCTAGGAAGGTAATGAGGGGCCTGAAGCACCTCCCTAACAAGGAAAGGCTTAGAGCCCTGGGGATTGTTAGCCTGGAGTAGGGCAGACTGGGGAGAGATCTTCCCAATGTTTATCAATATCTAAAGGGCAGATGTCAAGAGGGCAAACTCTTTTCAGTGGTGCCTAGTGGCAGGACAGAGAGCAATGGGCACAAACTGGAACAAAGGAGGTTCCATCTGAACATGAGATAAAACTTTCCTCTGTGGGTACCAGAACAGTAGCCTGGGCTGTCCAGAGAGGATGTGGAGTTTCCTTCTCTGGAGACTTCCAAAACCTATCTGGATGTAATCCTGGGCAACCTGATCCAGATGAACCTGCTTTAGCAAGGGTGTTGAACTAGATGATCCCCAGAGGTCTCTTCCAACCCCTACCATTCTGTCCTTCTGTGATCCCAGTGTCAGAGTTGTTGCTGCAGTTTAATAAGACAAAAACCAAACAGTTGAGAAGTTGGATTTCTCTGATGAGATGCAGGGAGAACTGGTGTAGCTAATTGGATGTTCAGCCACTGACTAGGTGTGTGTGTGTTTTCTTTTGGAATGCAAATTCCTTCTGGATATCATCCTCTACCAGAAGAATTAATGGAGGTACCTGGTGGTTTCTGCCTAGACTGTAAATAATTTGAACCTGGTGCTGTCTTTTGCCATTTATTTTTTATGCAGCACCTAATATAGGGTGATCATTATTAAGCTGTAATTATGACTATTAATGAAAGAGCATATAAAAATTATCCACTTCTTTCTAAGCTCTGCAGAGACATTTTAATTTGTGCAGTAGGCAGTGAATGTTAAACTGCATCCTTTTTGTATAAAAGTAGCTAAACTCCTAAAAGTGGCTGGGTGTAAACCTAAGAAGAGATTTGATCCCAGCAAGCCACACCAGAAAATCTTCTTGGTAAATATGCAAATCACAAAGTGCTGCACCACTCTGTCTCTGGAAACATGAGATATTGATAGGAAACTTAACTGTTGGTTACTATGGAAATGGGAAATTAGTTTATGCTAACTTTTTGCTGGTGAGTTTGCACATTTTTTGGGGAAATACTTGAAATGGGAAAGAGTGGTAAGATTATGTAATCACCACCTTATCTTCAGCTTCTCATCCAATTTCCAGTTTGAAAGTCATTAATGGAGAGGCCAGGCATGTTTAATTGATTGCCATGAAAATCTTCAAAGGAATTGGCAAGATGAAAGTTGTTTCTAATTACTGCATTATGATGTAAGCTTAACGATACGCCACTTCTCCAAATTGATTTTATTAGACTTTAAGATGAGGAATTAATTGAGTCACTCTATTGATCCATTTTATTTTTCCACCATTTAAAATGTCCAGTGGGGAGGGGGGAATAAAAGAAGATCTTGAGCTGTGGAATAGTAATGAGGACATAAGAAAGAAAGTTGAAGTGAAGATGGATTAGCCAATAAAAATGACTTATTAAAACCGTAACGTGATGGCAGAATATAGTGACAGAGGCCAATTCATCTCTAGGTTAATTAGGGTAAATTCAGGTTAATTATTTTGTTATTTAACTTAGTTTCACTTCATCCTACCTGTTTTTACTAGAATAACTGTTTGTCCTGGTAAAGCAATAATTCTGCAAGCCTACTTCCAGTTCTGCTACATCTGACTTTGGAGATATCTTTAGAACTACCCAAACCTAGAAAACTCTTTTATGCACATATTTAATCTACCCTAAAAATCTTCCTGAGGGTATTTAAGATTCCTTTCTTGGTCTTATTCCCTTAGAATGTATTCCTGTATTTTCCTTATATGTCAGTGCAAGACAGGCCCTTTTGGAAAATGAGATGAGCTCCACACTCTCTCATATATGTTTCCCTTGGATAGGGGCACTAAGGATATCCTCATTGGGTTCATTTTAATCAGTTGCTGTTTGTCAATTAAACTATAAGTACCAGCAAGTGTATGCTTTTAGTGCATAACAGCTGTACAGCTATACATGGACATATCTACTCCAAGAGTCTGATTGAACAAAACATGGCCAGTCCTTCAGTGAAGTGGGTGAGATATGGTTGTTAGATCTGCTGTGGTGAAGTTAGCAGCAACCTGGTCTTCAAAATATAACCTATTAAATTGTCTTAAATGGGTAGTTGTTTTCTGTCTTGTAGTGGATAGCTATTCATAGCATCACAGAATCAGAGAATGGGTGAAACAGGAATGGATCTTTGGAGATCCCCTGGTACCACCTCCTACTCAAGCAGGTTCAGTGAGAGCACACTGCACATGACTGTGTCCAGCTGGGTTTCAAATATCTCCATGGATGCAGAATCCACAGCCTCACAGGGAAAGCTCTAGGATCACCAGGGAAAAGGTGATCTTTGTGTCCTGTGCTTGCAGAGCACAGCAAACGACAGGCTCTCATTCTATGTTTAGAGGTAATGGCATGGTTTCAGCCCACTCTTCTTTGCATATCCTGCACATGGAGCGTTTCCTCTCGTTTATCTCTTCACTGAAACTTGCTCAATTTGAGTGCAATGCATTCTGAGGGTAAAATTGTTCTCCAGAAGTTCATTGTTGTAGCTGACATTTGAGGGGTGTTGTTTTGGTTTTGCTGCTAGCGTTGAGCAAATTAACTGCTATGATTTCAATGCTTTCATGGAATCAGAGAGTGCTAGGAGTTGGAAGGGACCTGGAAAGATCAGGTGCAGGTCACCAGGTGGCTCAGCCCTGCCCCAGGTGGCTCAGCCCTGCCCCAGGTGGCTCACCTCACCCAGATGACTCACCCCACCCCGGTACTCTGTCTTTCGTATAGATTATGCCAACTGGGATAATTCTGTGTATGCAAAGAGATTGCAATATAATTAAATCCATGATTTATAATTGTATTTTAAGCTCTGATACAATTTAGGAGAATCTGTGTCTCTTTGAGCCCTAAAGCTGTAAATTTGAGGCTGAGTTTTGCTAATACTTAAAGCTGTAACACTGATCAGAAAGAAATGAGAATAGACATCCTAGAGATGTTAATTATAACCATGCCTGGTTTATCCTTGGCATTTATATCTCTCCATCAACACTGCTAGCTTTCCTTTGAAGACAGAAATCCCCAAATCAATCATGTTCTCATTCCCTATGCAGGGAGAAGGACAATTGTAATTAAAGCATATTTTAATGGTCATCTCAACAAAGAATTATCATCCTGAAGTAATATTCCACTGGAAAACCTCTTCAGCAAAGGGAGAATTGATGCCAACTTTCTAGACAAGTGGGGGCTCTAGGACATAATTTGTCTCTTTCATCCTTAAATAATTCACCCATGATGCAGAGGTAGTCTATTTGCAGCCACATAGCAGACACTTAGCAAAGCTCTGCCTAAGTAGCTCCTTTGTTAAAACCAGAAATAGCCTCTTATTCCAAATACCCAGCTCTAGTGGTTATGACATCCCACACATTTACTAACAAGTGATATTAGCACAGATTAATTGACAAAGTGCCTGCAGAAATGGAGTGTTGTATTCAGGAGAAACTTTAATGAGCTCCTCAAGGATCAAAGACTCTTCTGGAAGTTCAGATATTGCCCCTTTCTGAAGTTCAAACACTCAACCAAAGCTGCTAACATTTGGAACATTGTTCTGTGGGAGAAAGGAATATCTTCAATAACAGTCCAGAAAGGCAAATAAAAATAAGCAACAAATATCTCAAAAATCTACATTTTCTTAAAATTCAGTTATCAATGAAGGCACCAGATGTAAAGCCAAATAATGGTGTTGAGTTTTAAATGAAATGTTAATTACAGAAATCCTCAGTGAAGAAACAGGCTTCAGATGCAGCCAGAAAACACTCATTAAATAAGGAGTGATGGCTTGGCAGGGGAAGTAGGCAAACTTTAAAAAGTTTTCTCAATGGTAAATATCAAATTCCTTTTTCTTTATGTTGCAGAAATACAGTCTTAGCTCCCAAATGGGCAGATACCTGCCTCACCACAGAGACACTGAACAGCTGCTGAATGAACACAAGTGTTACTTGATTGCTTAAAATTAAAAGTAAAATTTAGAGCTATGAATTTTGATCAACATGAACTGTATAACTCTTGTCTCATTTACTCACCCTCTGGCTGAGGAAGGAAATGCAATCGAGCACAAGAGGGTTTCATTAACCCCATCTAATTTGCACTGCCAGTGAGAAAGGATTCAACAGAAAAGCCTGAAGGGTTGAGAGGTCTTGAGTTTATTTTCTCCCTAAGCTCTTTGTAGTGAAGAAGTGACACCATCAAGTTGTTATCTCTCTTACATTGGATGTGCACACACACATGGGCACATGCCTGTATTTGTATGAGTTGCTTCTAAAATATTCTGGAGGTTAGGAAGAGAATTCTCTCTCTTTGGAAATATAACTGCCTCCATAGATTGTATATAAAAGGTGAAAATAAAACAGTATTTTATGAGTTCTTGAATAAATTGCTGCAATTTATTTCTCCACTGAGCATTTGACCAAAGAATGATGCTAAGTGCAAGCTAATGAATTCACCAGGGAATGAGAACAAAGGAAATGTATTTTGTGAAGGACCAATTAGGGGCTGCAGCCTCTTTTTCTTTGTCTGGTTTACTTTCTCACTTGTTTGCAGATCTCTCTCTGCAGAGCAAATGAGGCTGCATCACTGATCTTGAAACTGGTACATGCTTGGCTAATGGAGCAGAGTGAGGGAATTATGCACTGGCAGTCACTCACTCTTGCAATACTTTCACAGAATGGTTTGGGTTGGAAGGGACCTTTAAAGGTCTATTCCAACCTCTTTGCAGTCAGCAGGGACATCTTCCACAAGACCAGGTTGCTCAGAGCTCCAAACAATCTGGCTTTTAATGTTTCAAGGATGGGACATCTACCACCTCTCTGGGCAACCTGGGCCAGGGTGTCACCACCCTCACTGTAAAAAAAGAATTCATCCTTATATCAGCTCTAAGTAAGTGGGGATTGTGTGGTGTCATATACCTGACATGAGATTCCTTCCACCTAACTTCAGCTTTCAGACATCAGTTCACCTCTAAGTGCCTAGTTTGCCTAAACAGTGAGTGGAAAAAGGATAGGAGAGAATGATCAATTGTATCCTAAAGTAGGAATCCAAGAACTGCCTTTTCTTCTGCAACCTCTATGTCACCACTGGCTCCTGAAAGAGCCTGATCAACTGGTTGTTATAGATCTCTAGGTATGGCATGGTAAGTTGAAATGAATCCTGCTTCAAGTGATGGTGACTTGGGTGGGGTAGAGTACTACAGTTAAGTGCTAGAGGGTGTCCAAAGAAGAGCAACAAAGCTGGCTAAGGGTCTAGAGCACAAGTCTTACAAGAAGCAACTGTGGGAACTGGGGTTGTTTAGCCTGGAGAAGAGGAGGAGGGAGGGACCTCAGGGAAGACCTCATTACTCCCTACAACTCCCTAAAAAGAGGTTGGAGTAGTAGGTGTTAACATCAGGGGAGGTTTAGCTTGGATACTAGGAAACATTTATACACAGAAAGGGTTGTCAAGCATTGGCCCAGGCTGCCCAGGGAAGTGGTGGACTCACCATCCCTGGTGGGACTGAAAAGATGTGCAGAAGTGATGTTTAGGGACATAGTTTAGCAGTGACTTGGCTATGCTGGGTTGATGGTTGGACTTGATGATCTTAGAGGTCTCTTCCAACCAAAATGTTTCTAATTTGATGCAGCTCACATGCATTCCAGCATCAGAAGAGGGCAGGATGCAAAAAATGACTTCTTACATTGTCCAGTGTCTTCTCTCCTGTCATGCTCATTCCACTTCATGCTTGGTCCTGGTTATCAGTAGCATTTCTGCCATGGGAAGAAATGGCCAAATAATTTCTAAATACTTTTGATGACCTCTTTCTGTCAACACTTCTTCAGAGAATGCAGGAAGCATTGGGAATTCAGCAGCAGAACAGCATGATAGCAATTCTTCAGGATGCTTAATATTCCCACTCTCCTGTATGCATACATATTGAAATGCTACACGCTTCCTTTTAGGACTAGACTGCTGGTGGTTTGAAGTACCCATAAAACTGCTGGAAAGTGACAGTGCCAATTAATCTGTTGACAGATTTGTTGTTTAAATATTAACAGAACGTTAAGCAAATGTTGGCTGCTGCACTGAGGTTCTTTCAGAGTGTCTTGCTAGGAAGCGCTGAGCATTTCCAGACACTGAAAATGTCCCAGACACTGCAGGGTGGGAAGGGCATTATAAATGTTTTGTTTTGTTTTGATTTGATTTCATCTCCCCCCCCCACCTCCCAGCTGCTAAACACACCATAAATACCATCTACTCCTGGGAAAAAAAGCTTCATGCAGATTGTAAACTCCTCACAGTAATAACTGATCGAGTCGTGAGCTTCTGCACGGTGTAATAGGGAAGGGCTTTGCCTTTGACTTCTTCACCTAGGCAGTAGAATAAGAATGAAGGTGGGAGGCTGAATTTGTCATGCTGCTCAGTTAGTGAGATGGAAAATCTTGGAAAAGGATCTGCAAAGGAAGGTAATTTTGGTGCATGATCAAGATAGGCTTGTGCCATATAACCCAGGAGGGTTGTGTTACGGTGAATTTGGTGTCCTTGGTACTGATGGATTGCTGTGAGCTGGAAACAGGAGGTGGATGGAAGCTGGGGTGGAAACCAGTCTAGCTCAGTCTTGTCCATAACCAAAGACATGGGGTACACAAAATGAACATGGATTTCTTTACTTTTGGTTTCCCTGGTCAAATCCATGTACCTCAGAGAAGACCTGGAATGCACAGCAAGCTACAGACTGTGTGAACTTCTGCATCAAATTGAGTGAGCATCAGTGGGACAAGAAAGATGCCTTCTGCCCTGCAGTTTCAGTCCACTACTTTTCCCATTTCCCTTTCTAAACAGTTTTTTATTGTCATTTCAGCCTTCTACCTCTTATTCCAGTGTGTTTCCTATCTCAGAACTCATCCATCATACTCCAGTTCAGTCTTGTCTTGTAGCCAGAAGCTTCCCAATTTAATTTCCACTATTTTAACAACTTGCATCATAGTCTGAACATAATTTCTTGACTGTTGCTATCTGCACATATTTTTTCTTTAGTAAAGGTTGTGATAAAGACTTCTTCAAAGATTTTAAAGTCTCCTTGCTATACTCTTACTGCTTCAGTTTGAATATTAACTCCTTATTGACCTTTGCTTTGCTACAGGTTCACTCCTAGGTAATTCATTTAGAGTTGCACATTAGGTTGGTTCTACTCCTCCTCTACTCTGCCCTAGTGAGGCCACATCTGGAGTACTGTGTGTAGTTCTGGGCTTTCCAATTCAAGAGAGATAGGGAAGTTCTGGAGGAAGTCCAGCAGAAGCTACAAAGATGCTGAGAGGACTGGAGCATTTCCCTGGCAAGGAAAGGTTTAGAGCCCTAGGGCTGGTTAGCCTGGAGAAGAGACTACTGAGAGGGGATCTGCTCAATGCTTATCAAAACCTAAAGGATGAGTGTCAAGAGGATGGGACCAGACTCATTTCAGTGGTGACCAGAGATAACACAAAGGATGACAGGAACAAACTGGAACATAGGAAGTTCCACTTAAATGTAAGGAAAAATTTCTTTGCTGTGAGGATGTCAGAGAGGTCCAAAGGCAGCTGGAGGTGATCCTGGGCAACCTGCTCTGGGTGAGCCTACTGGAGCAGGGGGGGGTTGGACTAGATGATCCCCAGAGGTCCCTTCCAAAGCCTACCATGCTGGGATTCTGTGAAAAGTTTAGTATTGCTCCACAGTTCATTCCTTTGCCTGCTCCTCCTTTCTGAGTGGTATTTAAGCTGAAACAAGCAGTACCTTTTTATTCTTTTTCCCCTTTTCTTTTCCAGTAAGAAAGGTGAAAAAGAAAAGGTGACTGCAGCTTGAAGTGAAGGCTGCCTTCAGTCACAGATGGCTCATGTTACAGTCAGGAGGAGGCTTTCAAGTCTCTTGGGTCCCTGTTCATTCCACTCTATAGACATTTCTCTGTGTCTAAAAATTCCATTTGATTTGCTTGCTTTAAAAATAAATCATTGGATTTGTTGGTTTGGGTTTTTTTTTTTATTATTTGAAATTAAATGAATAAGGAGTAGATAGGCAGAGAGAAAAGGCTCACTAAAACAAGAAAATATATAGGCTTCTGTGGTATAAAAGCCAATTTGCCTCCAAAAAATTCTATAATAAGATATTGATTACAGTTTTTCTTATGAGATTACTATTGAGCCAGGGACAGCTTCAGTAAATAATACCAAAGATCAAAAATTCTCAAGCTTTAGTTTCACAGTAAAGGGTGATAATTACAATCTGGAGTAGTTTAAACAGATTAATAACTTTGCTTAGCAAAATATAAACCATAGGTGTGATTTATGTTCTTCCCTATGCAGGCAAGATTTGGATATTAAACCCAAAAATATGAGGTGACATAAAAACTTCATGCAATTTCCTTAGTTTTTATTTCCTTTATGTGTTTACCCATATTTTTTCTTTTATTCTTTTCATTTATTTTTTTGCTGTTCTCTGATTTTGTGCTGCAAAGGGGAGTGTTATCACAGTGACAGCTTTGACAAGCCTTGCTAAAACACACTTGAGTCCTTTGATGTCAGGTTAGGGGTTCCTGATGACTCTGATGATTTTGACTCACCTCCTTTCAGTTTGTAGGGGAGCATGCAGACCTAATAAAGTGTCTGTGGGAGCCAAGTGCAAGGTAAAATCCAAAGCAATATTTTCTCTCCTGATGTACACTTATGGTTGGCAAAGTCCCATTCCTCCATGTAGACTGTACCTTGTTGACTCTAAATGGTTATTACAGCCTCCATACACAGTTCCCTCACATCATTTGAGATGTTTTTTGAGTATCTCTCTTGGTCTCCAGGTGCTTCTGCAGAAGGGTTTGCATCATCAGTAAGTTTTCTGCCATAGTCTTCAGTCCTCTGCAGATGTCTCACACACCAACATGTATCAGATTGCTGCTTATGTTTAAGCAGTGATGACATGGTCCTGAGCACCCTCCTCTAGCTGACTTTTTGCTTGGAGCAGGTAGTTGGAGTAGACAACCTCCAGAGGACTCTGCTAATCTCTATGAAGCCATTTATCTTCCAACATCTACTCCTCCTCCTTCATCTTTCTAATGAGGTTGCTAAACCCTCATCTCCTAGAGGGATGTGATGTTAGGGAAGTAAAAGGGCTCTCTGAAGGCTGATTCTGTTTAAGGATCACACAGAATCACAGAATCTTAGGAGTTGGAAGGGACCTGGAAAGATCATCTAGTCCAAACCCCCTGCCACAGCAGGATTCCCTAGACCAGGTCACACAGATGCTGTCTAGGAATGTGACTTTCCTGTACTTGTGAGCCCATTATCAATACTCACTGGGCTTCTTTTCACTCTCACTTTGCTGGATATAGTAACAGTGGAGTTGGTCAGAGCCAGCTGATCTCTCCCCCACTGTGATCTGAGACATAGTGAAATGTAGTAAATTCTTTCCACTTTCAGCTTCATCACCAGAATTGTTGGATCCCACCTTAATAGCAACCCAACTTAAGGCTTGATAAGCTGTTCAGAGAGTCTTACAAGTGTGGGATTGTTTGTTTAAAGTGTGTTTTGATAGCAAAGATTGAGTTTAATAAGCACTGAGTAGCAACAAGAATAGCATAAAGATGGTGATTAGCTTACTACTATATGTTAGCTCACCAGGATTAATGTTATTATGGCAAAACCTGGACAAATTAATGGGAATTAGGCTTGTGTGATGTGAAATTATTCAATTTTTGGGCTGAGTGAAATCTCTGCACAGGATAAAAGGTACCTTGTAATAAATGTACCAGCTCTGAATAAGTCAACTGCTATGCTATTGAGAGTGATCTTTATGGGTGAGGGAGGAAGTAGATGATACTTCCAATTTTGGGAACATGTTGTTTTCTGCTTGCTTGCATTTGTTTTGTTAGATTTTTCAGTCCTGGACATAATGCTATAATATGCCATCTGGTTTTGTTAGTTTGTTTATACTTGCCTGTCTCTGGAGGAAGTGTGAACTCTCTTTGTTCAGCAGTGTCCAAATGTCTCCTCCTCCCTCCTTTCCTGCAAATCAGGTGGAAGACACAGAAGAGCAAAGCCTAACAGATCCTGACCAGTCTGGGGTTTATTTCAGTGGCAAAGTCACACAGCATACAGCCAGAGGGAGCAATTGAAATTATTTCAGTTGGTTTCCCATGCAAAAGAAACCAGAGGTATTCTTGGAAGTCTTTACTGTTTGAACAGTACCTTAAAATTTAAGGAAACCACTTCTCTCCTGCCCAGTAATGGAGAATCCACTGCAACTTTAGTAAGTTTTGGTGCTATACTACCCTTACAATTAAAAGTCTTAACTTCATTTCCCTCTGAATTTGCCAACATTAACCTTTTAGCTATTTGAGGGATACTCTTCCTACCCATCCACTACTGACAATCCTAGAAAGCAGCATAGGAAACCAAATGGTCCTGCTCTAAGCATTCTTAAACCCTTTCTTAATGTTCTGCTAAACTGCAAGCACCTGTTAGCCAATATCTTTTCCCTTCATAGACATTTATAGTCTCATTTCAAACTCTTTAACTTTCTTTGTTTTGTTCAAGTAAAGAGATCAAGCTCTTTCTGGTTTTCATGCATAGGTTCTTTTTGCATCATTATGACATTGTATGATTTGCACAGTTCCTTCTTGCACTAGGGAAACTGAAACTAAACAGAGGGAAAATAATCTTAAGATGTCACCCTAATGTATTCTGATTTGCACAATCAAAGTTCCTATTAGCCTTTACAGCTGCAGCAGGGAGAAATGTATTGCAGAGAATTGCAAGTTAGACTAAACATCAGTCTGTGGTTTATTCTTGTAGTGTCCACAATTACTTGGGGATGCTCTATCAATTACTTGGGGATGTTCCCTCATAGCACTAAATATATGTCTTTATTTTGACTGCCAGTTGAAATAAACTTGCAGTCCATTGTGACTCTGTCTTGATTCTAACACCATAAGGGGCAATGTGAAATATTTGCTCTACCAGGAGTTTTTGGAATGAGATTGGCTAACATCTTTTCAGCTCATTAAGATTTTCCAGTAGTAACTGGCAAACAGCACAAATGTGATGACAGGATCTGCAAACCAAAAAGCACTGGAAACAAAAGGCACTAATAGTCTTTACATGGTAGGATTGCATTTTGTATAAGAGTATTGGAACAGCATTGACAACCAGCACAAAGAGCTATGCAGCCACAGCAGAATTCCTCAGTCCCCAGCAATAACCTGAAAGTTCTCCAGGCTCATTTCTGCACATTAGACTCACTGCTCTCTGTCACAGAAGTATGAATAATGCATTGGTTCAGCAATGAAGTTGGCAAGCTGAGACTCATCAGGATTGGATTTCTTTCTCCTCGCCTTCCCAGAGCTCAGAAGCACCAAGTGAAGCTTTGTGGGAGATATTGAGAGCAGAAATGGTGGTCAGAAATGATTTGCTCTTCACACATCACCCCCAGGAGGCAAAAAATTCCAAGGGCACAATAAGCCACCAAAGGAACTGGGGTGTACAAAGGAACATGGTTCCCTGGATGAGAACCCTCCTAAGAAAGATCTTTACCTATTTGCTGCTTAGTCAAAATTAGCCACTGTAGAATTGCCATGTTTGGAATACTTATTCATGCCTTTCCCTTCCTATGTCTTCTCCTTCTCTTTTCTTCAGAGAAAACAGAACTGGAAGGAACTGAGAAAATTAATATGATTAACTACTCTATATTTTTCCAGGATGGATGTTTCTGAGAACATGCAATGTTTTTACACATGTATGGAGAATGTCCTATCCCTACCCCAGACTTTCTGTATGTTCCTTTGTGGCTTTTTAGGGGGGATTTTGTTGGGTTGTTTTGGTTTCATTTATTTTTTGCCCAGTGCCAAGCCTAAATTCCCTTATTTCAGTTCAAAGCCATGTTTTTCATCTCAGTCAGAGAGCAGAGGTGTATTCTCTCTTCCCTTCATTTCTCTGGCAAAGGAAGCCAGTTCCTGTTTTCCTTCCCCACGTGCCATGTTTCACAAAGCACAGAACACTATCAGTAGAGCAGAAATACAATGTCTTTTTTATTTTCTCTCTCTCTTTTCCCCCTTCACTCTCTTTCCCCACCCCCTCAGTATTCTGATGCTGTTAAATCACCTTGAGCTTATGAACAACAATAAAGAGAGTTTGGTAGAATTTCTACCCCATGTAGTGGTCCTGGCTTGCAGAAATACTCATGAGGAGTATTCTCTTTGGAGATGTGTCTGAGCTGGGAGTTTCAAAGCTAATGTTGAGTGTAGTGTCCTCTTTCTCCTCAGCACCACAGCTCCTGATGGATGTGACTTTTTCTTGTCCAACCCTATGTTATTGGCACTGATGTGAAGGCAGCAGAGGTGAGGTGGCCAAAAGACCAAGTCTAGACAGGCTTCTTAGTCAGAGGAGGATACTTGAGCTGCTTGAAGTGTCTTGGATAGCAACAAACACTTATGTTTATGTGGTTTACTCTCATCATATGCATCCATTTCAGGAAGAACTGATTTTCTTACTTGGCTCCTTTGGTGTTTGCCACTGGTGCACATGTAGGAGAAACCACTATGTAGATGGTGTCATTTAAGTGCTGAAATTTGGAGATGAAACCCATCCTTGGACAAAAAGTATCTTTAATATTCACATATGGGATATTTTTCTAGATGTGTCTTTTGCTGTAAAATGTTAAAGTCTTTTGAAAAGTAAAGATTTTAACAAAATTTTGCTATTAAAGCATGAAAACCTGAGCATCCTTGAAATAAAGCAACAACTTGGTTTCTAATTTCAGAAAACCCTGGACACTATTCTTCCTGACTTTAATTGCCTTAAGCAGTCCTGTATGACTCCTCTTGTTAGCTGGTGGCTTTAATAGAGTTCTTTTACATGCAACCATTTCCTGAGCATCATGTGCCCTATATGAGACTTGAGTGTCTGACCTAAATGTGGTCTCCTGGCTATGTCACATGAACTATAATTAATCATCAAGACAGTCTGACCACATAGATTTCTCATAAATAGATATTGCTTGGTTCTGCAATCACCAGTTAGGAAGCTGGGGTCAAATGGTCACTGAGAGTTCAGATTACCAGCAATAACTAGTCTAACTTCTAATTACCAGTACAGTTAGAATGCCAATTGCCTGTTTAGAACACCTATGCTCATTTGATTTTCCATTTTAATTTAAGAATCATAACCAAATCCTAATTTTAAGAGGAGTGTTTATATATATATATATATATAGGTTGAATTTCAGTGATGAAATGAACTAGCTATATTCCAATGCATCAAAGCCAAATGGGATGCCTTGATGGAGCTGAAACAATTAAGGACTCTTTCAGGCAATTAAATTTTGTGAGAAATGTCAAAAGTTGGCTTTGTTTCATTTCAGTGCAACAAAACTCTTCTCAAGATGTCATAATTTTCACAGAATGGAAATCTCAAGTTTCTAGGAGCTTCACATTTATTGTTATTGGGTTTTAAACTCCTGTGGAAATGACTTCACATATTTATCCCCATACAGTAGCTGTGAAATAAACTTATTTCTTTCGACTTGTGATTAGTTTGGCTTGTGTTTGAACTTGTCTGATGGCTATTTCCCTTTCCCCCCTTTCTTTTTAATTATATTTTATGATTGTTTTTTAAATGAGTCTTTGAGCTCAGAGCATCTGCTCTCCTAGGGAATGCACAGACAGCTCCTAAGTCCACACTGCTGCCAAATGGAGACTCAAGCAGCATTTCCAAGCATAGAAAGGTGATGTGATTTTTAGCAGTGAGGTAGGGCAGTGAAAGCTTAGAAATGCAGGTTCTCATCCTGACTTGTCCATTTGTCCCATTTAGGACAAGACACTGTCCCTTTTAATCACTCTAAACCTGTGGTTTCCCAGCATCTCTCTGCTCTTTGTCTTCATTTTGAATTTACAGTCATTGTTTCTCTTGCAGAAAATATACAGCTCCTAGCACTAGATTTTTTTTCTTCAGACTGAACCTGGTACTTTTTTCAATCTGAAAGTGATACAGAAAATGAATTTCCTTTTACCTTTAGATTAAGTATAATGAATTTCAGTACTATAGTGCATTACTGAAATCTCATCACTACATTATACTACTGAGTTGGTGTTTAATAAACAAAAGCAAAGTGTGAATCCCCTGATTATTGTTAACATTTTTCTTCTCCTGTGTATAACAAGTGCTTTACACAAGGACAAAAGAATTTCTTACAGCCACTGAAGACTGTTAGAAAATAAGCACTGCTGGATTTTCAGTAAACTGCCTCCTGGTTAGGAGCAAAATTAAGTTCTGGGTATGCTGGAAAAGAAATTCCCCATGTCCCTTAATGTCAAAGAGAGCAGGGCAGTACTGTCTTCTGCAGAAAACATGATGAAGTTAGTGCTTGGATAAATATTTGTAGCCATTTCTGAATTAACAGCAAGACTTTAAGGAGTTCCAGGTAAAAGCTACACATAACTATTTTGCAGGAGCAAAGAGTAGGATGTTTTGTGGGGATCTTGTTTCAAAGATAAGTAATTGAGATCAAGAAATATCCTTGAACTGAAACTGATTCTGTCATCTTGCTCTTCAGAAATGTATTTAAGCATACTTTTTGCTCTGAGAAGGCAAACTGCCACTGAACTCACCAAAAATGATCTTAAAGCCAAGACAAACCATGCTGAAGTGAGTTTCTTCTCAGTTTTCAGAACATGGTTATTAGGCAGTTAAGACTGCTATTGCTTTAGCTTCTCTTTGGCTAAGATAGACCAATAAAAATGACATTTTTAATGTAGAATTTGCATAATGCTTCTGTTAATTTGTTATTTTCATTATGGCAACAGAATGAAAACGACATATTACACCCATAAAAAATATACAGCAGTTCTAATCCCTCTAGTCATTATACCCTTAAGTGAATTTCATCTTTTGCATGGTCATTATTATTATTTATAAAGCCCCTGGATCAGGGCTCACTGCAATGCAATGATTTGTCAAGGAAAGAATAAAATACCAAAGTGAAGGAGGGAATTGGGAGCCAAAACACAAACTGAAGGATATGTTTTGTGGCCCTCCTCTGGACTCTATCCAACATGTCCATCTCCTTCTCATTTTGGGAGTCCTAGAGCTGAAAACAGCACTCCAGATGAACCCTCTGAAGAGTGGAGTAGAGGAGGACAATCCCCTCCCTTGACCTTCTGGCCACACTTCTTTTGATGCAGCCCAGGATACAGTTGGCTTTCCAGGCTTCTAATGCACATTGTCAGGACATGTTGAGTTTATCATTAACCAACACCTCCCAAGTCCTTCACCTCAGGGTTGCTCTCAATTCATTCTCTGACCAGCCTGTATTTTTGCTTGGGATTGCCTTGACACAAGTGCAGGACCTTGCACTTGGCCTTGTTGAACTTCATGATGTTCACAAAGGCCACCTCTCAAGCCTCAAGGTTCCTCTGGATGGTGTCCCTTCCCTCCAGCATGTCTACCCCATCACATAACTTATAGTCCTCAGCAAACAAAGTTTCTTTGTTTGCTTTTATTTGTTGTTCTGCAATGCACATCACTCTTCCACTCTCTCTTCCTTTAAAATTCATCCACTACCACTGCATTTATCCAGATGTCCCTCATCTGTAAACATCAGGCATGATTACATATGCCTTAGAACCTCCTCTGTCTGCTCCCCATCCTGCACAGACTCACAGAGTGCCTACTGAATAGTGCCAGTAGTTACTGAATATTCACAGCAATGTTGTTGTTGGAGGTACCACTTTTATTTTCTCCTGCACAGCATCACTAGCTGACTTACAGCCCTTTCTCAGAGGGAAAGCAAAATTGAGCCATTCCCTCATCTCATTCCCAAATGTAAAATAGTTAAGTACTATAGGAAGCTATTTCTTTATTGGTTTTGTGCTTCAGTTCCTTTAGCCACCTACACAGCTGCCAGATGATATAAGACTGGGACAGACAAGTTGTGATAAATCTTGCTGCAGTGATGAGAGATGCAGCCACCTTCTGCCAGGGACTATCACACTTCCAGGATGGGAGAAGGCAGAGGGGATGCAGACATCTGGACTTTGGCCATTGAGCTTACAGCCTGACTTATTTGACTAAAGAGCCCCTAATCATACAGAGGCACAATAAACCTAGTTTGGACTGGTGTATCTATAATCACAGTATGAATGGTGTATGTATGAGGAAGAGTAGCATGTAGTGGTGAGGAAGGGAGTACAGCTGCATGTCATCTGTGCTTGTCCCCTAACAACCTCAGGGCATAGACCATTAGACCAGATAATGACTTTTTGCCTTTTTCACATGCTGATGACCTTAAAGGTAGTAATGACAGAAATAACTTCAGCAAAAATGTGTTAGAGGTCTCAGAGGCAGGGAGGTTTGAGATAATTGTTTGAGGAGACAGAGATAGCAGGAGAAGAGGAACTTACCTTTCCTGCACAATGACAATATTTAGGTAGGTGCCACAACCACTCTGAACTGTGTACAAGTGTTAATACATCCCCAGCTGCTGTGGTTCTTTTGCTTGGTGTAAGTGACCTCCTGTATTGACATGATTAAATGTGCCCAGTCTTTTTCAACATGTCCACAGTGGAAAATGCTTCAATTAACCTTAAGGAAGCAAGTTTAACTTCCTGAACAAGTCTTTGCATGGCACTACCCAGCTGATTGTGAACCCTGGTGCAGGATGATGCTAATGTCTTTTTCTCCTGCCACCAGCACTGGAGTTGGCCAGTGTGACAACATGTTTGCAGTTGCACCAGTAAAACACTGTGCTCCTATTGACATTCCAGTAGAGCCCTTATGCAAGGAGGAGGCACTGATATGTTCGTAACATAACATCTTCCTCCATTATAGTACCATAGTACTATTATTTTGAGCATGAAGAAAATACAGTTTCCAAGAGAGCTATTCAAGAAGAGTTGAGGAAGAGAGGACAAGACTCAGAACAAAACTGGGAAAGTGTGGGAGACATTAGAGGTTGAACAGAAATCAGTTTCAAAGCAATTCTGCAAAGGAAAATCACCAGCTTAACTGTGCCATATATCCCACAGCCACCTCCCCTCTGAGTATCTCCTTCTCTGTACTCTCTCTTAATTGGTTTAAATGGCCTTTGCTCCTTTATTTTCTAAGCTGAGGTTCATGTCTTGCAAGAGCTGCTTGTGTTTCTTTTGCTCATTACATTAACTACTGAGTTGGAAGAATTAATTTGTTGATTACGATAAAGTCTAATTACTGTTTGCAGTTGGATTAATTAACCCAATTCCCAGAGATCCCTTCTCCTCCCTAGCTGCTTCAGTGTGAGCAAGAAGATGCATCCTAAGGGGTAATGACTTGTTAAACTACTTAATAAGCAGCATCTGCAAAAGACACCTTTCCAAAACTCCAACATTGGAATTCAGCCCTTGGATGTTCTTTGAAAGCTTGTCATTGAGCAGGACAAATGGGAGGATGCAAGAAAATAGTCACAAAATGAAGTTGCACAGCTGATGTGAAAGCCTCTGTGACTGAGACCCAGTTTTCCTGTGTGAAAGAAGATCTGCTCTGAAAAAAAACCCCATGTCTGGGCAACACTGTGCCAAAAAAAAAAGCCCAAGAAAGAAGTGAGACAGAAATCAGCATGGTTTCACTGCCACCCATTGGGTTGACACAAAGAGAAAGACAGGCTCTGGAGTTGCCTAGAGCAAGCTTCATTGGTCTCTACCAGCCATGTCATTTTCAGTCCATCTTCACTGATGGTCTGTTGCTCTGGGAACACTGGTGGCTGAGATGGGAACATGTATCATTTTCTGAGAGCCCACCTTACATGGTGTTCACCTCCAGTGAAAGAAGACTAAGTGGTGCTAGCATAGTTGTCATCCTCTTGCTGTATAACCTTGCATGCTCTCCAGACTCTGTGGTGTAGGTTTAGGTGTGACTCCTGCCTGCTTTCAGATGTTTACCATGTACACTTGTTCAGCCAGCTCATAACTTTTGACTTTATGAGGACACACAAGCATATCTAGATGGAAATTCATTTGAATTAGGTCAGATATCTACCTGAGGGTGAGATGGCTGGCACTCTAGAGAGAGCTACCACTTTGCATTGACCACAAGGGGAGTCCAGACAACAAACTTGCATGTAGACATCTTGTAACTTAACCTATCCCACCCTGATGACTGATGAGCTTAGTGGAAGTGCATAAAAATGAGAAAGAGGAGGTATATGGCTGTATCCATGCTAGATTCTAAGAATCATAATAGGCCATGGAAAGAACAAGAAGAAATAGGATGCTTGGACATTTTCCTCACCTGTGTTCCAGCTTTAGTTATGGGACATAATCTGAAGTCATCATGTTCTGTAATAGCACAAAATAAGTGTAAACATATTCATAGAGCAAGTGATTTTGGTCATGACAGGATTAGTGGCTTATGTGTGTGCATATGTGTATTTTGAAGTGTGTCAACAAGATACCTAACAAAATGGTTTGTGTGCTGTAAGAGATAGTGGAGTATGTAGACTTCTTCCACACCAGCAAACCAACCAGTGCACTTAAACCTTTTCAGACACTGGCATTTGCTCTGGCCTGGGCTAGGGAGTCACTTCTAAAGAAGTTTCTGAGACAGTTTAGGTGTTGCCAAAACTGTTCCACTCAGAACACTAATGGTAGGTGACAAAATCAGTTGTATGGAATGGCAAACCCAGGTTCTGAGAATGGGATTGCTGAGTGTTTTCTGCACTGGGAAGTTCATTTTCCACTCTCAACCCCACTAATTTCAGCTCAGCAGTACAAAAATTCAAGGCTCTTCCCCAGCTGCTGTTCACCTACTCCTGTCTGGCAAGTTGGCTTCCTTTCTGATTGATTCTCTTTTTTATCCCATTGAAACCTGGAAGTAAACCTTCCAGCAGCACAGTGTGGAGAGAAATGCTGTGAAATAGATAATGCTGGAGGTTACAGGATATGCTGTAAAGTGAAGGGACAATGGAGACAACATCTGGGAAGTAAATGTGAAAGATTCCATTGTGTTAGGTGGAGGCTGTGAGTCACCAGACAGCTGCAGGCAAAATGCAGGGAAGAGACAATGGTTTCCTGGGCAGTTGGATGCAAATATGTGCAGGAAAATAGGAGAGAGTGAGAGAAACAATGACAATGGTGCTTTGAGAGGTTAAGCTAAATCCTAGATAAATCCAACAGAAAAGTTGGAAGGGTTATAGCCTTTTACAGGTAGGAGATACAAGACTCAGAGAGGTCAAGGATTAGTCCAAAGTCACACTGAGACTGTCCAGAAGTGAAAGTCCCAAGGAAAAAAATTATGGTTTTCCAGACTTCAGTGGAACCAAGGTTTTTGTCTGATATCCATCCTAGCTTCCTGTTCCTATATTATGGTTGTCAACCTTTCTTAAATTTCTCCATCTGGAATTCTCACAGGGACTATTGATGTAATTTGTCATAGAATTATAGGATGGTTTGGGTTGGAAGGGACCTTAAAGATCATCTAATTCTACTTCCCCATACTCCCCACACCTTACCATGGGCAAAAACATCTTCCACTAGCTCAGCTTGCTCAAAGCTCCATCCAGCCTGACCTTGAACAGGTTCAGATGAAGAAGGTTGCTTTAATGGAGTAGAGAGATGGACAACATTTGAAGGAACTAGCTGTTAGCAAAAGCATCATCTATCCAACTGAATCCAAACCCCACTGTTAATAACCAGTAGAAGGTCTGCACCACCAAATTCAAAGCTGAGCCCTACTCCAAGTTTTAAAACTCAACCCATATTGCTCTTCTATTTTGGTTCTGTAATTTGTGCTGTTTCATTATTTTGCCTTTTTGTCATATTTTGAGAGCTAACTATGAAGTTTTCCAAAGGAAATGGAAAGCATTGTTAGGATTTATTGTTAATAAATATATGCTATTTCCCCAAACTACAGTATGTTTCATGTGTAGAGAAAATGTGGCACTTTATTTTAATAAAGATCACTACAGTGAAAAATGTCACACAGTAATTTGGAAACAAACCCCCAGATTCTAACATCAGCATGTAAACTCTCCATTGCTTGAGATCTTTTATTTATGAATAAAAGGATTATTGATGGTTGTCTATGGCTTGTCTCAGTTCAGTGCCATTTTTTAAGGACAGTATTTCTATGCTGATGCCTCTGCCACTGTAATGACTCAGAATTCTTCCAGCACCTTCCTGGAGGAAGGAGGCACTCCAATAATGTGGGGTTTTTTTACCCTAGGAAAACAGTGAACCAGCTCTCTCCTAGATTATAAAGCAATTTTCATCCTTAAAGATTGGGTGTCCAAAATATCAACTTTTCCCAGACTGGCTCACAGTGAAGCTCAGGAGGTGAGTACCCCCTGGGCCCATCAGGAACTACCTCCTACAAACAGGAGAAGCACCCTAGAACAAACAATTCTTCTACTGATGCTTCTCCAGGTCTGAGAGCATGCCCTTCTTCTTGCACCTCATTGTAACCTTTTGCTGGAGATCACAGCATTTCCCCAAGCAAGAGGCAGATATTGAAACACCAGCACTTGCAAGCAGTTGGTGCTAAGCCAGTCTGATGCCACTGTTGGCATTGCTAGAGGATCACAGTGGTGGGTGTGAGAGTTCATCACAACCCAAAGTGTGGCTTGTTGCTTAAACATGCAGAATCCTCCACCACATGCAATATTTAGCAGAGAATTGCCTTACCTGACAGATGTACCACATGAATAGAGTAATCATTTCCTTCTGTAGAAAGATGGTTTTAAATGAAGCAGATTTTACTGCTTTGTCTGAAAAGTATGAAAATACTCCATTAACATCCACAATGCTAAGGGAGACAGTTAATAGATGCAGGCCAAAAGGTATCTTTGGGTCTATATCTCCTTTTTCATTTTTTTTTTTAATAGCAAGGTTTTCAGTCAGGGAATTTTTATCTTTATTTGCTTCTGGAAATCATCATATTCTGAAAAGAGCCAGTGGCACAGAGGTCAGAGTCTGGGAGATTTTCAGTTAGCTTGAATAAAAAGAGCTGGCAGTGGTAGTTTTCAGGGAAGGGAAATGAAACTGTGGGGAAAAAATACAAGGCATAATTTGTATGGACCTAACTCTGGTACCTTCCAAGGCAAAAATGTGACAGAATCATGATCAATAATTGCAAGGCTTCAAGTCAGTCCTGGCTAGGGCAGCTTTTGTGAAGCACCTGCAGGGACTCACAGGATGTTAATGGCATTTTTTTTCCCTCTATGGTTCTTTTGAGAATAAAGCATTTGCTATAAGGGAAATTCATCTGCATTGCAGGGCTCTTCCCTCTACCCCCTTTCTGCCTTTGTTGTTTACCACTTGCTGCCAGACACTTTTCTTTACATCCCTTAAGGGCTGTGAATGGAAACATAGCTGTATGTGGCTTCCATGCTGCCCAAAACCTGAGCTCATTCTCCATCTGTGACACAGGTTCTGGGTGACATTAATCTCCTCCTGAGCATTTATTGGCTTTTTATCTCTCCTGAATTAAATGTAAGTCTTAGGGGACAGGGACCTCTCTCACAGTGTCTGTGCTTGGATGTATTTAATTGTAAACATGGAGCATGCAGCATAATACATCCTTAATCTTGGCTGGGGCCTCCAGCTCTTATTGTAGCACAGAAAAAAAGGGAGGAAAAAGGACAAATGTTTGGCTAAATATCCAAGTGAATGGAGGTAAAGAAAACCTTGACTGAGGAGGATGGTTTGGAATAGCAGGACTGGTTCAATTATGAAAGAGAAGAACTGAAAACCAGGACATTCTCTAGACTCCAACCAGGACAAAGGAAATGGGAAGAACAGTAAAAAAGTTGAATATTTGTGGCAGCAACTCTTGGACCATCCATCACTGCCCATTTTTTAGCCACAGCTTATCCACTACTTTGAGAAATGGTACAGGTGTCACTACTGTCTTGGGAGCAGATTAGGGCTCTGCACCAACTGCCAAGAGATAACAGCTTCTATTTTTAATACTTGGTCAGTGAAATACTAGTCTCTGAGATGACTGTGCCTAGGTGCAGGAGGATGGCCAGTGTTCCTTAGGTTAGCAGAGGAGGCCCTAGGAGTTATCACAGGGATTCAGAGGAGTTTGTGAAATGTTGAGGAAGGTAAAATTAGGTGAGAGCTACTTCATCCTTCATGGCAAAGCAGTGAACCAGCAAAGTGCTGGCTACCTAATTGCTGGGAAAACTTCACTTTCTCAAAGGAGGGATGCTTTCAGCTACACCTATTAGTTACAGACAGCTCTCAGGCCACACTTTAAGAAGCAAAGATGCTGCTGACTTGGGCAAGGAAATATTGAAGGAGGGGAAGGTATCAGCAGTCATGGAGTAGAATATCTCTGGAGGTCTCCCCTATCCTTAATTTCTCTGAGCTGTGGTGGGACTGAACCCCTGTACCCAGTTTGTGGCACATGGTAGATCCCATGGCAGCAGTCTGAGAAGGTAACTCAGGGAAATGATCATGTCCTGATAGAAACTTTTAAGTGATTAAAAAACCACTTGATTAGAAATGATAGTCCTAGCCAAACTTGGTGTCCTGTCATTGTAGGATACCAGTCAGCCCATTTCTTTCAGATGCATGATGGCAACTGAAGGCTGCTGATGAGAATTAAATTTCTTTACCCTGCTAGCTCGGGGGGGAAATTGCAGTTGTAGCACAGCATTTTGCTGGTGTTCTGCTCTAGGCTTTCCAGGTATTATCCTCAAGCCCAGGCTTTTGTTACAGCTTGAGGGATGAGCACAAATCAGCTGGGAATATACCCCAGGTCACTGCTGTTCTGATTTGAGTTTAATCTGATTACTCAGAAATGAAAACCCTGCTGAAGTGAGACTCTCCCATCATTTAAGATAACACAGTTCTTTGGGCCAGGATCTGCTTCAGTAATCTTACCTAAAACTTAGTTATACATGGAACCAACTATTCCTGTCCCTTTCCCATTCACCCAACACATGTAAGGCTGATGGATTGTCTCTCCAAATTCCTTACTTTACAGACACTTTTACCTTCCTCAACCTCCATAGAGACCTTCCCTACCAATTACTATTTAACATAAATATTTTATGAGAGACAAATTAGAAAAGGATGCCAAATCATGTTGTTTTAAGTATTACAAACTACCACTTAGAAGTTTTTTTGCAAAGGTAACAAGTGGGTGTGAAGAAAACCTGCAGCTCCTCATTCCTGTGCAGCAAGACAGATTGCTCCAGAATGACCCTTTGAGAGTCAGCATGGTTAGTCTAAATTGAAAATGCCTTAAATGCACTGGGGTTGCTAATTCTTCATGGCAAGGCTGCTAAATATGTAAATTTCTAATTAAAAGAGAAATTAATCCTCATAAATGAATACCTGCTATCTGCAGAACGATGAGGAAAAGTTTTATGCCACTAATTAATGTTATCACCTATTAGGTTTATTTACATAAGGATATGATTCATGCTGCTTTGCTTTTTCTGATATGTAGCAGGTTTTGGGGTTGGGTTTTTGTTTTTTTTTGTTTGTGGTGTCTTATGTTACCACTCTAAAACAATTATTGTCCTTTCAAACCTTCCCTGTGTGTATTTTAGGCTTTTTGGGTTGCCTTTTATCATGTTAGGAAGTTAATTGAAGGTATTTTTCTGTTATTAAGTCTACACTTGATATCATGAGGTAGGAGGAGAAAGAGTCAGGAATTGCTTTGAAATATTCCCAAATAAAAAAGAAGTCAATACTTATTATATTCAGAGGCTTGATGAATTAGATAATTATTTACCATTCCCAGCTTTTATTTCTTTTATAGGGCAGTTGAATAGAACTGTTGTATTAAAGGATTATAAAGTTCTTTCTGGATTAATAAAGCATTGTAAATGCACTGGCATTTGTGTTGTAGGTATTTGTGTATAATGGCTTTGCCTGCACTTTAGGCTAGTTTTCTATGGGCAAATAAGTCTTTTTGTCCCATTGTTTATATAATGCTACCCTGTAATAAATAGTATATGATGAATTATCAACAGCTGTAGCAACAGAAAAAGAAAGGAAAACATTATTTCTGAATAGGAGTACAACCATTCCAGTTGAAATTCTACAGGGGATGCTGTTCAGTAAGAAATCCTCTGCCATCAAATGTCATTATTTGGGCAGATTTTGAGTTTATATTTGTTGAGTACCTTCTCCAGTTTGCCCTCTGAATGCAGCCAATGGATCAATATTCCCTCTCCAGGTATGGCTGCTTGAAGAAAGATCTCAGCTATCATAAATTCACACCAAAGCTGCTCTGTTGACTTGGTTGTGTCTCATATTCCTGCCCAGGGCCAGCTCAGTGCTTGCACTAGATCCTCTCTCTGCAGGGAACTGTTCCCTAACAACAGATGGGATAAGCAATCATTTGCCTGAGCAAATTAAGAGAGAGAATCCACTTCAGCCTTTTCCACTGGGATCAATTCCCACTTTCTAAATGCCACATGCAAAGCAAGTCCTGCCAACCAGTTGCAAGCTGTTGCTCCAGTCTGGGATTTGTTCCCTCCACCACCATAACTCATGAAGCCTGGCTTGTTCCAGCATCCTCTTTACTGATACCATTAACTTTTATGGGATTACAGTGGTAAATGTTTATGGCCAGTCTTTGCTGGATTAATCTTTAATGAGGTTTTCACTAAACACAACTGCATGCTTTCTGACCACAATCTTGCAGTAACCCATCAGGAATTTAAAAAGCAAATTCACACCACTCCTGACTTGAAGGAGCTTTCTGAGAACAGCAAGCACTGGTTGAAATGACACCCAGCTAATCTGATATCAGTTTAGCCCCCACCCCAGAAAGGATCTACTCAGGATCAGACAAATTAGTCATGAACCAAAGGATCTACTCAGGATCAGACAAATTAATCATGAACCATTCTCTGTGCTGAAAATTGTTCTCCTTCTTTCAAATTATGATCATCTATTTAATGGGGAAAGAAATGAAAATGGGACTATCTGAGTTCATTAACAAGTATCCCACAGGGTGTTATATCACAGTGCCTGCTGAGATCTGCAATCTGAGTATAGAAAAAAAGGAGTTCATTTCACAACAGGAATTTGGGATCTCTTGGTACAGTTTGGGTTGGTGTTTAAGATTGTTTATTGCTTTCACTGTGTATGAGCTTCATTTGAGAGTAGCTTTTATTTTAATGTTTGTTTGGTTTTTTATTTAAACCCATCTTTGGGATGTGGAGGAGGCTCCTAGGAGAGTTCCTGAGGAACTGGCAAGGTCAGGATCACAGAATCACAGATTTCAGGTGGCAGAATCCAATTCCCATTCCAGCCTCTCTTGTCCTAGTGATTGCACCCTGCTCTAGAACCTCCTTACCCATCCAAACCTCTATGGTTCTGTTGTTACTGCAGGCTTTCTGCACAGGTAGCACACCATGGCCTTCCTTTTCTCTTTTAGTTGTTGGCTATACATTGAGCTACTAGAAATCACCATAGTTCTGTTGACTGTAGTGGGGCTATGCCAATTAAAAATGTTTGAAGCATTGGCAAATTAAACTCCTTTAAATCTATTTTAATAAACTATACTATTCCATTCTTATTTCTTAATTTTAGCTGGATGATTAATTTCTCATCAGACAACCAACAATCTTGCAGCCAAAAAAATGTAGTCAATACAATTGTATGGATTTTGAGATACAATAAAAAATACTGCTAGGAATCATTAGATAATAAATAGCCAAAGGAATGATAAGAAATTCCTTTCTGGGTTGTATATGGTTTATGAGACAAATGCTCACAATGACTTCTTGAGTTTACTTGTTAAAAATGGGGTTTATATTTTTACAGTGCAGTGTCTAACATTGAGCTCCTTGCTTTCACTGTGTTTACATGCACTGGGAGGGGGGGGAATGGGTCCTTCCAAGCACAGCTGATCATATATGTTTTAGAAAACAGCCTCAGGGTGTTCATCTCCTACCCAACAAAATCAGGTGAAATCCTCCTAAGGTTTGTCCAGCCACGTGGACTCTCTCCCCTACTCCTGGGTGGAACTGGAGTCCCTTCAGTGCCTTCACACTGTTGTCAAGAAATGCAGCACATTTATGCACCAAAAAATGAATTTTGAGCAATGTTTAATGATGTAGGAAAGCTGGTGAGGGAAGGATGCAACAGATCTGGCTCGTTCAATCACGACTGTTGGAGATGACATTTGGGAAGCAGCAACAGGCGGCACTTAACATTTACAAGGAATTGCCTCCTTGCACTCCTGGGGCATGAAGTGTTCATTGCTGGCTGTGTAGGAGGGGGAGTGCTTGGAAAGGGTAATTTGCAGCAAGTATTTACTGTTTCTAAAGGTTTGTGGAATGCCAAGAAATTCTTTCTGCTTTGTTCCTGGAGAGGTTTTTATGCTTGTAGAGAGAAAGATTAGCAAAATAAATGTAGAATGAAAGGTGGAGCTGGAGAACCCTCAATCCAGAATGATGATGCTGTTCTAATCTAGTTTACCAGAAAGCACATGAACACTGTTGGAGTTTGGTACTTTTTTATTGACACATTTTGCATGGAAAACTACACTCTTGGATATACTAGTAAAGATATAGTTGAAATTTCTGGCCCAAAATAAAGATTTTTAAATTGTCTGCTGAGTCTGATTCTGTTTTCAGCTCTGCATAGTCAATTCATCCTCGGATGGTTCTTCAGCCTTCACATCTAATCTTCTTCTTACAGATGTAATCAAACAAATGACCAAATTTCCCCAAAATCTGGGCAGCAACAGTTTCCTAACTCTCTGGAAACCCAAACCACCCCACTCAACAGTGTCACTGAATGTGCAGCCTCCAAGAAGCTCTTGAGCAGATAACACCTACATCCTGATTGAACCTGCTGCTTTGCTGGGTGTGTAATTTACTGTCTGTGTAACACTTAAGGCTCTTCAGATGTAGAGTGCTCTAGTCATTCAGGAGAGCTCAGTGAGAAATAGAAACAATTCTGTGGGAGGCTATCACACAACTTTCTGTTGAATTTTCAAATTTCCTGACAGTCTCTGGTTTATTTTCCAAAAGTCCCTGATTTTTCTTTGAGTAAATGGCAGAGAAATAGATAAACTGGTTAATAAAGCTTTTCACACAGGATCACAGAATGTTAGGAGTTGGAAGGGACCTGGGAAGATCATCTAGTCCAACCCCCCTGCCACAGCAGGATTCCCTAGACCAGGTCTTTGTAGGTCATTACATTTTTAAGAACATGAAATGTGGACAGTCCTGACTTGAACTAAACATCAATAGATAGGAAAAGGGTTTGGGCAGTTCCCTGTGATCTACCTGACTCTCATATGAGAGCACAAACCCTCTGCCCAAAACCAGATTAGATCATCCTCATGTCTGAACCCTTGCTTCTACCCAACAGCCTAGTAGGTGTTAGCTTCTCTAGTGGTGTCTGAAAGATGAAGCCTTTCATGGATTCTTTATACCATTTTCCATGACTGACTTGGTATCTTGTATGCTAGTCATCACTGTTCTCCATCCCCCATAAGCCTTTCTAGTATTCCAGTGGCATACATGTCCTAGACCCTGGCACTCCTGAAGATTCATGCTGAAAGAAGTGGATCCTTCTGCAAGTGGAGCTATTAGAAGGCAGGCATCCTTCTTATCACCCTCCTTTACAACACTCAAGGCTTTCCAGGGCAGAAAAATGGTAATATTTTGCTTGTGTCTGAATGAATGTTTCTATTGTAAGCTGGGAAATAATCAACTGTGTGAGTTGTGCTTCCCATTAAAATCCTTATGCAACAGAAGAGGACAGTTATTTTTTGCTCACCCTGTTTGGCTTATCTGTGTAGAGGTTTAACATTTTTCACTCTGCCAAAACAAATTACTTCTATGGCAGGATTATTTTTTTTCCCCCCTTTACAGCCTTGGCATGTAGAAAAAAAATGTAAAAGCAATCAATGCCAGCTGAAAGATGGATATCTCCCCTATAGAGTAAACAAAGTGACTGTGTATTGGCAGAAAGTTCCCTGCATTGGATTCTTCATTGGCCTCAAGTTGCCAGCTCCAATAAATCACTATGCTGGACTTCTACTTACTCAATGTTTCTAAACAGTAACTAGAGAGTATCATACCTTAAAGTGGAATGAATTGTATCAGTAAGACAGTCTACTCCCAGCCTGTGTTAGAATCTATCGACATAACAAAGTGGCTGTCATCCTGATATACAGATAGACAAGACACTCACCTGACAGATGGATGTAGCCTTCCCTCCCCAGGGAAAATACCATAAGCTAGCTGAAGGGGAAAGTATCAAGGCATGTACATCCAAAGGAGAAGGTTTAGGTTCTGTGGGTAGAAAGAACTTAGAATCATAGAATATTAGGAGTTGGAAGGGACCTCGAAAGATCATCTAGTCCAACCCCCCTGCCACAGCAGGATTCCCTAGACCAGTGGTTTGGGAGATGTTTTATCTGTGATCATGAAAGAGTTTAACCACTTCAACAAGAAGTTTTAGCCATCTAAATCTCTGAGGCTTGAAAATCATCTTCTCCCACTGACAGAGCAGGTTTGATTTTATCATTGGCTATTTGTGACTGTGATTTGTCTCAGAGGAATGCTTGAATAGTGAGTGCATCTGGATTTGACATTTAGCCTATTCTGTGTGTCGTTTTTTGTTTGGTTGGTTTGGTTTTGGGTTTGTTTGTTTGTTTGTTTGTTTTGAGGGTGGAAATTTTAGCTTTATACAACTAGAACAAATGAGATGAATTACATCTGGTGAGGCCCAATGACTAGGCAGAAATAACTAGGTGAAATAGTCATGTCTTTTGTAGACTCTTGAATTAAGCAGGGTGCACATGCTTAGGCAAGATGAGCCCTCCATGTCCAGAAGACCATCTTTATTTCTACAGACAAAGTAGGCAAGGAGTTGGAGTGGGAAGAGCAGAAAAGAGGAGGTTAGCAGCCAACTTCTTGGTCAACATAAGCTAGAGTCAAATACAGAACTGCTCACTGATGGACTGCTAGGCCATGCTACCTTTCCATCACCATTAGAGAACTGGATGGGAAATGTCCATCAACTCTTTGTTTTCTCTCCCAAATGTCTTTGAACAACTAGGGTTTGAAATGAGCTAGGTGAAGTTGGTGAACATCAACTGGAGGTCAAATCCTGATGCAGTTATAGAAACTTATGTGAATAATTCTTAGCATCTGTATCCTAGAAGATGGGCATTGGATGGGGAGGGATATTTCTTTTTGGTTTCACACTCAAAGTGGATGACTTGTAAGTCTAACAGGTAAGAAAACCCCCACTTTATTATTCTAGTGCATATTACCCTGAAACATGTCAGTCCCAGTGAAGCTCTGCAATTGTTTTGATGTGGGATCAGTCATCTCCTGCTTAATCAAATTATGCTCCTTTTTCCTCAGACTCACTGCAGGGAGCAGATGGCACTTTTGTGCTGTGGCACAAAAAATGTTTGGCCTCATCATAAGGAGGCACTTGGCAAGAACCATGGCAAAGTGCTGCTGCAGATGGCCCACAGGAGATGCTCCAATCCAGTTTGCTATGGTAGTTTTCTCAGGACTTTGCTGGTATAACCAGCAGGTCCCATGATGGCTGTAGGTTGAGGCACAGAGACATAACCAGCTTTTCTTGAGAATAACTTCTCCACCAGGAGTAAAACTGACTCCTTTCTCAAGACACCCATTACAATCCTCTTTAAACAGAAAGTGGTAGTTAAGAGAGAAGGAATCTGAAGGAGAGGATGAGTCGGAGAGTGTATAGTACTGTGCAAGAAGCAGAACAGACTGAGGTTCTGACTGTCCTTTTCCTTAACAATACTGAAGTACAAAACTGTTTGGGGGACTCCACTTATAATTTCTAGGATCATGACTCAGTTTGGCAAAGCTCACATACCCACTAGGTCAGGAAATAATAGGGTAGGGCATTAACTCATAGTCTGCACCTTTATTTTTGAAGGGAAGTAATTCTTGAAGACAAAAATTTAAGGGTGCTTCCTAGAGAGTACTCATTGTGCTCTTAAAAAGTGCCATGTTACTTGGTCTCCTCTTGAGGCTTGTCCAAAAGCTGATTCTGTTAACTAAGGATGCTCAGACTGCACCCTATGCTCAGTGATTCATTTTGCCCCAGAGGATCACAGCTGCTGCTTGAATTCTGCACAGAATTCAATTTCTGACATCTCCAGGACATGCATCATTAAATGACTTGAAAATCAGAAGGCAGACCTTGCCCTGGCACCAGGAGGCAGTGAAAAGCCAATTGCAAGCTACAAGTACAGGCTGAGCCATGGAGCATTGCACTCTTGCAATAGGTACCAGATGGAGTCTTTGCATCATATTCACATTCAACTTCAGCTATGGTAAACCTGAATATGCCAGCCTAAAGCTTGCAAACAGATAGTACACTATGGTCAAATCTTTCTTTAACTGGATAGGAAATGATGTATTTGAAAGCCAAAAGCAAAAGGCATTTGGGAAGCTTATATTAGGGAACTGTCCTAGCCTTGAGTGGTCAAACAAGACTTTTCAGCTTCTCTGTAGCCTCAGGAAGGATGGTTGAATGCCTCAGAAGAAGGAAAAAAAATGAAATTTTGTGAATTCTTGAAGATTTTTGTCTTTTATGTCAAGTGTCACCTTCATTTTGCCTGAGAATACCTCAGAGAGGACCCAGCCCATGAGCATAATTCCTCACTGACATTCAGACATGTAGTTTTAAATAGACATTAGTAGACTGCAACAGCTATTGGCTCAGACAACTCAGTTCCCCAGTGACAGTGTTGATAATCCAATCCAATCCCTGGCTCCCACTTCACAGAGGAGTTTTTTCCTAGCTAGTCTCAGGGGAAACTTCTTAACACCTACCCTGATAGATTTGATGGTTATTCTGCCAAGCTGGTGTGTGAAAAGCCTTGTTCTGGAGGAGAAATGAGATTTGACATATGCAGGTCTAACTGTCAGAGGGATACCATTTTCACAAGATTTTGATAGGTCTGTTGCTCTGTGCTGCCATGCAGAAAGGTGGTTGTGCCAACTTCAAAAGCTGTTTCTTGTTTCTATCCTTTCTCACAGAATAATCAGGGTTTTTTTTCTGTTTCATGTATGTAATTAATTGTCTTTTACTTCTGCTCATAAAGACACCTTAATTTTTTTATTCTTTTAAAAGATCTATACCCAGAAAAAGTCTGTGAATGTTCATGCTAAGAGACTTCATCTCCTCCAGTATGTTCACCACAGCTGCATGACTGGTCAACTTAGGCAAATGGAGTTCTTGAAATTTCCTTACTGGTCATGTAAAACTGAATGAAAGAGGTTTGGAGGAGGTTGGGATGAAATCATTTCAACTCAAACCTTGTGAACATTTGAACTAGGTAGGAGACATCTCTGAAACATGATTTCTTTTTTGGAGGTTCTTTCACGAAGTCATGGGTAGATTTTGCAGTATGTGGAGGACAAAAAAAGACATATAACACCCATTCTCCTCAGGAGGTTCACTCCTGTTGCTGAACAGAAGAATAAAGCTACAGTAAAGGAGAATAGCTGATTTTGATGTGAGCTGACAAGCATCAGGGAAGAAACAGAATCTGAAAGGGAAAGGAAATCATTTGAAAGCATATATTCATGAGTGATTTCCTTCTGCTTTTCACAGTCATTTTTCTAAACATGAGCCTTTGGTACCTTTTAATATTTCCTGGGATTCCCTGCAGCAGTTGTTTGAGCAGGGCTTGGTTCTTTGCAGCTCCTTTGTCACAGGTATCTCAGATACATTAGCGCCTGAAATGTCACCAAAAAGCCTCTTTTTAGGCAACTGACTGAAGCCTAGGAGCATGATTCAGTCTGAGACTGTCACATTACTGTGGCTATCTCAGCTTCCATCACAGTTAATGGAGATCTAGTCAATGCAGTCAGTGGGTATCTGGGATGAATTGTCTCACCACAAAGTACCAGCAGCTTCTGGAATAGGGAGCAATGAAGTCCTGTAGGCCAGTGAGAAGAAGAAAGAGCAGGCAAAAGCCTTATGAAACACAGTGCACCTGTGCTACCTTTCCTTACTGGCTTTCACTGTGGAAATAGCTCAAGTGTAATGAGTGGAATTCAGCCACTTAACTTCTGGTATCTTCTGTGAAGATGTTTCTATATGATCTGATTGTCTAGACTCCTACCTGACAAGAAATAAGCTTTCTGAGGCCAGACTTATTCCTATGGTTTCTCCAGAAGCAATGAATAAGGGAGCATGGTTTATGCAGGGAAAACATGTTAGGTGCTTGCAACTTAAGATACCTTTGAGAATTTCAGGAGTTCAGATGCTTTCACTTTGGGAAATAGTATTGCTTGGTGGTAGGTCTTTCCATCCAATCTTAAAGTTGAGCACAAACCAATGTCCTTCTGTGAAGTGCCAGTACTGGTGAGATTCCTTGGGATGTTCCTAGATTATGGCAGTGGGAATGAGAATGCTTTCTCATTTTCTGCTGCTGTTAGAGTACTTGGAGAAAGGTTTAGTAGAGCAAGGAGAACCCTAGGGTATTGGTTCCTTGAAAACAGAAGGTGCTGGTGCCTCTAATTTCTTTCTAGTTCTTTTGTCTTTGGCCTCTGCAGAAATAGATGAACTGTGATTAATGCTTATGAAACCATTAAGGAGACAATTTCCTCTCCTCCCACCAAAATTATTGAGTGGAACGCACAGTTTGAGAAAATCCAATTAAAGCTACATCATATGGCTGTAATTCTTTCACCATCTATATAAGGGGATGGATAAGGGGCATCTGTTATTCCCTTTCTCTTCATTATTTAGATTGTAAAGTAGGTAGTCAAAGCTGTTCTCATCCTGAGTATCACTTCTGTTACTCTTTGCACATTTATCTGGTTATTTTTAACAGGTATGGGGAACTGCACCTTTTTCTTTTTAACAACAAGCATTAAGCTTTCAGTTGTACTGTCTGCACTCTGGGTGACTTCACTGCTAGCAACACTATGTTACCTGTTAAATTAAGACATGAAGAGTGGGCTTGAAGAGAATTGAGGAGAACTTAGAAATAAAAACACATTCTCCCTAGACCTTATCTGAAAACTGGAACCTCCTGCCCTTGCCTGTGGGTGGGGTATATTTAACATGCAGTGAACACAGTCACACCTCACTATGGGGCAGGTCATGACCTCAGATGCCCTCTTTCAGAAAAATGCCTGCAGCTGCAAATCCAACTTGCCACCACTGAGCAAGACAAGATTATTTAGGAAGACTGTATGAGCTGCCCCAGAGGGAGTTTGATGTTTCCTGGGCCAACTGGTAAAGACTGACTTGCCTCTCCATTGCTTAGGCCCTGGCATAGTCCTCCTTTGGGCCATCTGCTGTAACTCAGTTGCCATCAGGGACTGTTTCTGTTGCTCTACATTGTTGCAGCCAAAGGTGTTTTTCTACAAGGATTCCTAAATGTGTGTCCCCTGGGCAAGTTGATAGAGCATGGCCCACAGAGCCTGATGGGAAAGTGCTGGAGGACTCTCCAAAGAGAATGAGCATACTTGAGATGAGCTGTGTCTGTAGTGGCTTATCTACAGTTGGTCCTAATTAGCCTGTCTGCTGTGGCTGACTTTCTTCTTTGGAAGTGGTGGAGAGAGCAAATTACCATGTTCTCTGTGGGCAGGAAGGCTGCATCTGAACATTCCCTGTTCCTGGACAGTGGCACTCTGTTGTTGATTCATCCTTAATTTAAGCCCTGTCCTTGATTTTAGCCTAGGTGATGGACACCTTTCCCTCAATATTCCACTGATCATTCCCAGTTAAGAGCTGGAATGTGACTACATAATTTGGAAGGATAAAAGAGTTCAACAGTGTGGAGAAAGGCTGTGCCATGTCAGAGAGTGCTCCTGCCTGCATTTTGTGCCTTGAGGGTATCAGAGCTCTACAGCAAAGTAGGGAATGACACAAACCTTCCTCTTGAAATCTGGGAAGGATTTAAGCTGTTTTGCAGAATGGGTGGATTGTGTTTGCTCTGCAACTTTTTTCCTGCTTGCTATAGGGAAGTAGACACTAGACACACATAAGACTTTTGAAATCCAAGAGTAGATCTTGGTCTTCTGAGGAAAGTGGGCAACTTCTGTGCCTTTGGGGATCAGATCACACAACTGAAAGGAATGCCAAAATCACTGTCATCAGTCCTTGCTTCAGAGTTTCCTAACAGACTCCTAATAATGGTTTGCTGAGCTCAGAAAATTGTTGTGGGATCAGGATATGCCAGGCCCCATGCTAAGTGAAAAAAAGAAAAAGGAGATATTTTTATGCATGGAGAAAAATGAGGAGAAAAGTATTTTAAATAGAGGTGTATATAGTCTTAGATGCAGGATAAATGGCAATTTCTCCCAATGAGGAACTCATTGCAAACCAAGTCTGTGACAGCAAACAAGGGATGTGTTGCCTTAATTACATACAAGGAAAGATTTACTGAGAGTGATTTATAGAAAGGTTTGCAGTTCTAGGGGAAAAAAAAACAGTGAAGCTCTGTTGATGGTATCAACTCATGCCTAATTTCTATCTAGGGATAGCCTGGCTCCATAAGCCTTTGAGGATACTTTGTAGACTGATTTGTTTTCTCCATTGAAAAAACCTCCCAGGCTTTCAAATTTTCTTTAAGGGTTATTTAAGTTCTAAAGAACTTCTACAACTGTTTTCAGCAGAGTAACAAATGTTGGAGTGATGGTTTATTGTGAAGATAAAGGAGAGGATAATGAAGATTGAGCCAAAGAAAAAGGGAGGGAGATGAAGTTGAAAGATTTCCATTTGGAGTGCAGCTACAGCTGTTGTGCTGCACTGGGATCTCATATTCTTATTCTGCTTTGTGGGTAAAATATCCTGCCAGACTACATTTCCCATCACACTTTTCAAAGCAGAGCTGGTCTCCTACCATCTGTTTAGCAGAAGAGACTTCTGTTCCCAGCTGGAGCATTGAGATACTAGATGCTACAGAAATAAAAATAAACAATAATAGCACAGTGTTCTATTTTCATTTTTTCTTTCTTCCTTTCTATTGATTTTGTTTATTTTTGATAGAAAATGTTAAAGTAGGAAGAGTGCTGTAATATTTTTCTAATCACTTGTCAGTTCCAAACTCATCTCTTGACTTATTTGTACTACAATTATCTCTCAACAGCATGAATGATGAAGTGAAAATCCAGTTAAGTCTTCCTGATACTGGATTCTGTTGGCTTTGTTTTGAAAGGGGTGAGGAGAGAATGATTCCTTTCTTTTGCTTAGCATAAAAGACATCTTGTCAATTCTTTACCTAAGATTGGGCAGGTCATTGTGGTAACCTCTGCTTTTTTAATTCTTCCTGATGGGATTTGTAGGGGTCAAGTAGATGAGAAGTTTGGATGCTGGTTGAGTTTGTTGAAAGGTGGATTTTGGTAGACCAAACTTCTCTAAAGTTGAGAAGTATTTACTCAATCTCATATGATAGTCACCTTACTGTAAAGTCTTTCCTCTTGCCTGAACTGAAGAAAAGAAACCTCTTTGTGTTCCTTTAACCAAGAAGTCCAAGTGCTTGTATTTCCATGGGGTCAAGGTTGAAAAGAGTAATCTAATGTGATAGGTACCTAAAGAAACTTGATTGATCTTGAGAAGGCAGTTGGTGAAGATGAACTTGCCTCTGCAGGCAAACATATATTTGCATTTCATGCCTTAATCTGATGCCTAACTCAAGCTGGTTTTCTAGTTACTGTGCTGGCCAATGGCCCAAGGGAGTGTACAAGAACAGCACAAGCATGTATGAATCATATATATGAAGACACTTCCAGGCTGCAGGCATGTTTATAACCAAACAGGCAGCTGAATTATGCCCAAATCCTCTGAAAGAATATTGAAAAGTTGTATGGCATGAGGAAAAATACTGCTGCTGTTTCCCAGCTTTTGTACTACAGCAAGAGCAATCACCCAGGATGGGGCAAGATGTGGATTCTAGGATGCATCCAACCTGCAGGAGACTGGACTTAGAGACAGATGTGGGAGAAGGGAGCATTTCCTAGTGGTTAGGACAAATCATTTTTAATTAGAGCCCACATTTCACCAGAAGCACAGGACAATCAGTGGAGCTTCCAGCCCCAAAATCTTTTCTAAGAGACTTTACTGGTGAAAACCATTAATAACTGTTCCATTCCCATGGCCTCTGAATGGTTTTGAAGGTCCCAGAGAACTGATGGGCAGAAAGTATCTATTATATGCATTCTGTAAGGTACAGTCTTTATTGATTCAGCTACAGTTATTGTTGATTTCTTTAGATTACTGTTCTCTGCTTTACCCAGGACCTTCTTAGGCTCTGAGGTCAAGGGGATATCACTAGAAAGACTCAAGAATTTTAACAAGTAAGAGGTTTTGTTATCATTTTCTTTTTTAAATTTGAAATGATGATTCAGCAAAATGTGGAGGTTTGGGTGGTGGAAATGCAAAAATAATAATAGAAAACCCTTTGCTACAATTTTCTTTTGGGGAATCTGCTTAATATCCATGATGGAGTTACTTGATTGTGATTGAGGGAGAGAAAAAAAAAAACAACCAAGTATTCCTCAACAGCAAAGATCCTTAATAGTGTAGTATAAGTCTATAGGATATAGAGACCAAGACTTGCTAAGCCTGTGTTAAACCAGGGGTCTCACACTTGCATCATTCACATGATATGTCTCATGGTGGTTGCTAGACTTGCCTGTTAGAAGTATTCCTTTTGAAATCAAAACTGAAATATGAATAGGATCAGTGAGAAGGTTATGAGGTAATTAGGCAAAACTCCTTGCTTAAAATGATATTTAACTATTCATCTGGGATGGAACAGCTGCAGTACTAGGGACACTGTCCTGAAAGATGGAAGGAAGGCAGATTTATAGACCTGAACCTTTTCAAATGATGTATTTTGCTTGCCAGCACTGGAAAGTTCAGGTTTTGATGGGGTTGTTGGATTGAAAACTTCTTGTAACTCACAAAATTTCTCAGGGAGGCAATGCTATTATTCCCTCCTTCCTTCAGCCAGCAGGTTGGGATTGAGTACAGCAAATTCATGCAAGTTATTGCCTTTCTTTTATTTATTGCTTTCTCAGAAACATCTTGGGACACAAGGAGAAATTTGCAATGCATACAGAAGTGGCACAGGAGAAGTAAAAGTTGAATGGAAGCAAGTTTCTAGAGAATCATGATACACTGGGATAAAACCTCTATTAAACCCCAGATCTAAATGTAATGAATCTGATTTTGCTGACAGTGGATTTATGTCCTGATGACAAAATCCCATATATATATACACACTTAATGGACAACAAGACTGTCTCCTCCAGCCAAGAGTGGATAACATTCTGGATTACTGTATAAGAATTCAAATAGACTTGAATATCTCAACTTCCATTGCAAAGAAGAGTGACTGTTAGACAGGAAGCCATTAGAGCATGACTGTGTGTGTACACCATGAGAAATGAAGAGCACACTGCCTCCACCACCAGCTCCTTCTAGGGAAAATGCCTCAGTGGGCTTTCATGCAATTATAGATTATTTATTGAAGCTTATTAGGGGTTAAATATGGACATTATTTGCTAGTTCACTGCAAGCACATAGTCTTTCACTGACAGCCGAGCTTGTCTGACTGGGAAAAGAAATGTACAAAGCAGGGTGGAGAAGTGTTAAAGAAGAAAATTCCTAAAGGGTAAAATAGCATGTAGGCAGAAAACACCTCATCTGAGATGACACAGTAAATCAGGACGTTGCTGTAGGCATTAGGATGTGCTGAGGACAAGGAAGATACTGCAGAGAAAAGGAGTCTGGGGCTTATCAATGCCTAATTGGAAAAAACCCCCACACAGTGAGAAGATAAAGCAGTGACTGTGATCTACATCACAAAGTAGATCAGGCTGAATGATGGCAATGGTCTCTTCTGGCCTTGAAGTTGTGTGTCTGTGTCTGTGGAAGGGTTTAATTTCAATAATTCATAGCAAAGAGAAAATTCTGGACAACTGCAGAAAATTTTTCAGTACAAGCCTGCTAAGGATTCTGGGATTTAGTTTTCAATATCTGAGCTCTTGAACTTTCCTAAAGAAAATACTAAAAATTTTTTAATTCTAAGCTTCAAGCTTCATTGAAGACAATCATCAATGATATCTTCAATTGCACTACTCACAGAGGGCTTTGTACTTCCATAAATAATTCAATTAAAGAGAAACTGCATCACATGACTGAATCAACTGAATGGAAGTTGAGAGTGGATTCAGTTTTGTAGTTTGCTTAAAAAGTATTTTGTGCAGAGATAGTGGCTATTAATTTAAAAACTGAAGCAAAACTGTAGGAAAAATTAATAATTATTAAATTATATTATAGATTATATATTATTATATAATATAATAATAATCTTTTAAGTAGCATTATTTCCTTGCTTCTTAAATGCCTCAGCAACCCAGAATGTGGCTTCTTTTGCTATGTGTTGCTCAGCATTGAGATTTATGAGTCTGAATCTGTTCCTAAGTGAAGAGTTAGTTGTACATCTTTCATTGGAATGCTGTTTGGATGACCAAAACATCAGCATCACTATGTCTATAGGCAAACATAGTTTTGTTGCCTCTGAAAAGGGTATGCAATCATAGAATCATAGAGTCATAGAATAGGTTGGGTTGGAAGGGACATTTAAAGGTCATATAGTCCAACCCACCTATAGAGAACAGGAACATCTTCAAGTAGATCAGGTGGCTCAGAGCCTTGTCTGACTTGATCTGGGATGTTGCCAGGGATGGGGCATCCTCCATATCTCTGGGCAACCTGTGCCAGTGTTTCACCATCCTCACTGAAACATTTCTTCCTTTTATCTTGTCTAAACCTCCCCTCTTTTAGACCAAGACCATTCCACCTTGTCCTGTTGCAACAGGTCCTGCTAAAAAGACTGCCCTCATCTTTCTTATAAGCTCTCTTTAGCTATTGAAAGGCCAGAATAAGGTCTCCCTGGAGTCTTCTCTTCTCTAGGCTGAACATGCCCAATACCATAATCCATACCCCCTATTACTCTTGTTGGCCTCCCGTTGGCCTCTTCTCCCTTGTGACTAGTGACAGGACTAGAGGGAATGGGCTTAAGTTGTGCCAGGGTAGGTTTAGATTAGATATTAGGAAGAATTTCTTTACTGAAAGAGTGGTAAGATATTGGAATAGGCTGCCCAGGGAGGTGGTGGAATCACCATCCCTGGAGGTTTTTAAGAAGAGGATCTTCAGGGGATGATTTAGGGATAAGGGTAGTGTAGGGCTATCGGTTGGACTAGATGATCTTGAGTGTCCTTTCCAACTGTAATGATTCTATGATTCTTCTGCCACTCATCTCCAACCATCCTCACTGTGCTGGTTGTCTGCAGTAGGTTACTGGTGGCACTGGTGGAGCAGGAAGCTCATGTAGCAGCTTTCAGAAATTAGGCACCTGATAGTGTCATATATGGTTGTTCTTGGCCTTTTCATGACAGGTATGTTTAGCCACAGTGAGTACACATGTATGGAATAGCTCTGGCTCTTTACCTTGAGGGTTTTTTTCTCCAGCCTGCATTCATTACATTTGATAGTGTGACTTGCACACTCCAGCAGTGTTATGTTGGAAAGCAGAAGCTTCCCTGTGTGCTCTCACACCTCAGATTTCTTGGCAGCGCTCGAAAGGTTAAACACTGTTTGTGAGAAGCAAATCAATAAATAAATGACTATGTAGAACATATGAGTAAGATGGATTGCTCAACTGTGTTACAGGACCAATGGAGAGATGGAAAGAAATATGGTCTTCATTGTAATGATTGTGCTTCTATAGCCTGTGGCATCAAAAACGTCAGAGTGTTTAAGCACGCTAATAAAATCTTAGTCGTAATTCTCTCCAGCCTCTCCATGCACAAAACCTTTGATACAGTTTGTCCTCTGAATCACCTTTAAGGAAAAGAAAACCAGATCTTTTTCATCCCTCCCTAGGGAAGGATAAATTTTGCCCTGCTGTGAGGCTTGGTGTTGATGGATAGCCAGTAACATATGGGTTATCATGCATGGGTGTTTCTGAAGTGCTTAGGAGCTGTCTCTTTAAGGGCAAAAGGGAGGCAAAATGGATAGGGTCAAAGGTTTCAAATCTAATGAGAACCTCTTTAAAGATGCATCCTTTAATCATTAGCTTCTTATTATTTGAAACCACAGGAAAATGTCTTCCTATAATATTAATCTGAATACCTGGAAACTCAACTTTGTCTGATTGAAATGGTCTGGCTGGGACTCCTTTCTCATCTGATGGTAGAAGTGACACTTTTCAGCCTCCCCTGTTCTAAACATAATAATAAATGTGAAGCTGAAGAAGGTGAATAGATAGTGAAAAATACTCCTTTGTTCACAGAATCACAGAATGTTAGGAGTTGGAAGGGACCTCAAAAGGTCATCTAGTCCAACCCCCCTGCCACAGCAGGATCCATTCTTAATGGTGATTTGGCAGCTAGGAAAAAGAAATCTTCAGCTACTGTCTGCAGTGAACTTCTCCAAACCTTTTGAGACTGGTTTTCAGAGGTGGGTAGGATGGCTGGTCTTTCACATGAGTGCTCTTCTGAATTCAGAGAGCAAGAGTCAGAGCACCATATTTACTCTCACTTCAGTGTTAGGCACCCCTACATGAGACTATCTCAGCAGAAGTCCATTCCTCTAACTTACCAAGTTTGCAACATCCATCACTAATGATGGTGTGGGTAGCTGCAAGCCTACAAACAGTTCTTGTTTTCAGAATCTGCATCAAACACTAATTTAGCTTAATATCTCAAATATTTGATCTATTTTGGCTTAAGAATATTAACCTATCATGTAAAAATGGGGCCAGGATGGTAGTGATCAACATTGAAGAGGCTTAACAATGTGGGGTTTAGGACATCAGGTGAAATCCTGAGTAGTCAAGAGCTAACTATTATCATTGGCAACCCCTGAGTGACCAACTTCATCTGAAGGCTGGGCCTGAGAAGTGCTCAACATCCCCAGCTGATGAGAAGTAGTAAGAAATGCTGGAGACCAGCAGAAAGAGCAGGGGAGGAGAAGATCTGGTTAAAGTTGAGGGGTGGAGTTGCCTAGGTTTGGAATAAAGGATGGGATTTGGTCTGATGAACATGTTTAGGTAATCATAGACCTAATCACTATAGACAGTGGAACACAAACAGTTTGTCATCTCACTGATCTTCATGCATTTTAGCTGTTAGCTCCCAGCCTCAGCAGCTGTGTAGTTTGACCAATGTGGAATAACACCTTTGAGTCTAATATCTCTCAACCTTTCTGCTGCAGCTTCAGCTGTACAAAGATGAATTTCTATAGAACATGATATTTTTTTTGTCACTCCTACAGTAATGCAGCTCAGAGCCCATCTCTCTCACCCCCCTATTTCAGGCTCAAGCCAAGACAATCTGTGTGCATGCATCCTGCATGAAAGGAAAGAGGAAGCAGCTGGGATATACTCAATGGATGCATGTTCTCAGAGACAAGTAATTGGCTGCTTCCTCTGCACTGGGGTGGAGCTGTAAATCACAGCACAGTTATAAAGGTGAATGCTAATGCTGAGTGATACTCACACCCTGGAGGCTGGTAAGCAATAAATAAAAAGCTTTTCTTTCTCCTTAGTTGGTGTTGATCTATAGGCTAATCCCAGGTCTGTAATTCATCATTCTATCCTGCTTTTGCTTTTTCTCTCTAGCTCCAGATGCTGGCATTTTGTTTATGAGGGTCTTGATGGGGTTTGTTCTGCTCCTGGGAGGTCTCATCTGTAATTTACTGCAGCCAGATTTGTGAATCTGCTTAAACAAAGTTATTCACACCCAGAACTTCTATTAATCCTAGGGAAAAGGATTTTAATTAGATATAATGGGGTTCTGAATGGTCTCATTTGAGACTGGTGGTTTATTCCATTGCAAAATCTCCTAATCATGATAAAAAAAAAAAATCAGATTTTCCTGTATCACCCATGGGCATTTTTACTGCAGTCAAAGTGCCTTTTTTTTATTTATTTCTTCCCACAAAATCTTTCTCAGTTTTTGGGTGTTTTTTAACTTTGAGGAAGGTAGGCAAAGAACAAAACACCAAAACAACTGTGATTTGGTAAAAATTTGTCAACCAGAAAAGATATGAAATCTGTCACTGCACTGTGTGGCTGAAAATGGAGCCAAAAGCCAAAGTCTGAACATTACCAGCCAGCAGTCTTGTCTTTGCTCAGCAAATCCTGTGCTAGATCACTCAAGCATTTGAGCTCTCCAGATCTGCTCTGGACCCAGACACAGAGAGGCTGCAATGCTGAACATGGCATGGAGGCTGCTCTGCCTGTCTGTGCTGATGCAAATGAACAGTAGCAAGGCTGGTGTTTGGCCTCTCAAGGATTTCCACCAGAATATTGACCAAATTGGCAAGAATCATCCCCTGGCCCAGAATTTTTCCTTGTATGCAAAGCTTCAGTACCAAGACCAAAGTGCAAGGTTTGAAAACACAAATTCTAAGAGATTTTTTTTCCCCTCCTCTAGGAACAAAAAATCTTGCCAGGAAATCAACAGTCCCCCAAAAAGAAAAAAAATCCCTTTAAATTCTCATAGTGCTCTCCTTTTCATGATTTTGGGGACTGCCTCCTGATCTAAGCACCCTTGGCAGAAGTAATGCTGATGAATTATCTATTGAACTACACAAGGCTTCAGTGAGACTGCTGAACAATGCCAAAGGCAGAATTCATTGGGAGGCATTAAATAGTAAAGTTTAATATGCTGAAAATGAGTTTTAAATTGATTAAGGTTTATAAACAACATAAGCTTGGGTTTTCAATTTTTCCAAGTTTGTTTTTACTTGTTCCTTATGAAAATTAATCTAATTTCTCAAATGACATTTTTTTTGGGTACCTTTATAGGTTGCCTTGATTGCTGTCAATTCATTCCTTTAATGTAAGCAATTAAATGGTTGATCGTTTTGCTGCCTTTCAATTATCTCCTTGCCTGACAATTACTCCAGCTGTAACTAATTTTCCTTCTCAATGTTCAGAATCCCAGTCACATCAGCTGTGTCTTGCAGACAATGGGAATGTCAAGTGTTAGCTGAGGTGAAGGAGTTGGTGGGGAGGCAACACTTGGAGCTTTGGTCTTTTACTTTGTGTTCCTGATCCTTTTTGCTGCTGTCTCAACATGATTCCTAGTGGGAAGTATGATGTAGGCTGAAAGAGTTGGGGGTGTTCAGCCTGGAAAAGAGAAGGCTTCAAGGGGACCTTATAGCAGCCCTTCAATACCTAAAGGGGGATTACAAGATAGAGGGGGAGAGACTTTTCAGCTGGTCAGATTGCAACAGGACACAGGGGAATGGATACATGCTGAAGGAGGGGAGATTTAGACTAGAAATTAGAAGGAGGCTCTTTATCCAGAGGATGGTGAAGCACTGGAACAGGTTGCTCAGAGAGGTGGTGGCTGCCCCATCCCTGGCAGTGTTCAAGGCCAGGCTGGATGTGGCCCTGGGTAGCCTGGTCTAGTGTGTGGAGTCCCTGCCTGTGGCAGGGAGATTGGAACTAGATGATCCTGAAGGTCCCTTCCAACTTGGGCCATCCTATGATTCTGTGTAGCTGAGCCTGTGAACTGACTTCCTAGGTGTTAGATAAGATGACAGCTTACTTATATGTGAGTTTATAAATAAACTTGAGCCTGAGAGCAAGATGTTGTCAGGGAATCCTACCATCAGTTGCCCCAGCAGAAGCCCTTTTCCATGAATCTCAGAAGAACAGACTCTAAAAGTAGTTGTGAAGGGTCACTAAAGGATTGTCACAGCTGGACTGAATACTCCCACCACCTATCTCAATACTAGAAAATCCATCAAACAATGGGAGCAAAAAAATAAGCAATTGGAATTGGACCATGGGGGTTACTGGAAACAATCTGTAATAGTGTTTCACAGCCAGAAGCATGTCATTAACACCTTTCCTCACTATAGCATGGGCCATGGGAAAGGTTTGCTAGCAGTGGGGGAGGATCTTTGTATAGAATGAAGAAAGATCTTTTCTCAGCAGTTTGTAGACAAATCCAAATGTAATTAATGTACATTTGTTTGACTATCTCAGGCAAGTCTGTGAGAAACACAGTGGAGACAGTCTTGCCATTTCCAATGCAGTCAGGCATGTCAGGTAAATGCTCTACATGACATCTATATAGTGAAGGTAGGAATAAAGAGTGGTACCAGAGGAAAAATAGAAAGCAGGTATCTGTCTGAAAACTGAAGGAAGCTCTGACTCCCATCTATTAACATGTTCAGTGAACTATTATATGGCAGTGGAATATTTCACTCCTATAGAATCATAGGATTGTCAGAGTTGGAAGGGACCTTAAGGATCATCTAGTTCCAGCCCCCCCTTACCTGTCAGGGACACCTTCCACTAGATCAGGTTGCCCAGAGCCCCATCTAACCTTATAACTCCTAATAACTCACCTCAGAGGGGTAGCAAAAGAAAGTCAGCCTCTGTCTTACATTTTGGCAATAGCTGGGAGATGTGCTGTGCCAGGTTTGTTTAGGTCACTTGGTTTGTTTTGCCTGGAGAAGAGGAGACTGAGGGGAGACCTCATTGCCATCTTCAACATCCTCACAAGGGGAAGCAGAGGGGGCAGGCAGGCACTGATCTCTTCACTCTCTAGTGGATAGTGACAGTACTAGAGGTAATGGTGTGAAGTTGAGTCGGGGAGGTTCAGGTTATGTGAGGGTGGTTGGGATCTGGGGAAGTGGTCACAGCACCACACCTGACAGTTCAAGAAGTGTTTGGGCACCTCTCTTAAACACATGGTTTGATTCTTTGGGTGTCCTGCACAGGGCCAGGAGCTGGACTTGATAATCCCTGTGGGTGCCTTCCAGCTCAGAATGTTCTGTGGCTCTGTAAACATTATGCTGGCTTTGTCAGGGATAGAGGGATCTTGCCTCACTGCTGGTTTAACTTCAGCTGGTTGTTTTGCTCCAAGTCCTCCTTAAGGGCCTTAGTACATAATATTAGATGTTAGGTGTTAAGTGGAATCTTGTAATTAATTCAATCACTTCCAGCTCTCTCTGATCACTGAAGAGAAATTAATTTGAAATGAATGAATTTAGTGTCTGTAACCCCTTATCCATTAAGGGGACCTACTGCAGCTACTCTTTTAGCTGAACTGCCTCAATTAGATGCCTAAAATTGAGTGTGAGGTATCTGAGCCTGAAATCAGTAGGAATTAGACCCCCAAAATCTTTGAAGGTCACCCACTTTGTCCAGTTTTTCCTATTTAAAATGCACCCAAGTCATGTTTTCTTATCTGTGAGAAATGTCAATTGCATTATGGACTGTAATTGGGTAGAGGGATGCCTGCACTAGCAGGCAGTGTAGCTGGCAGTACAAAAGGCATCTTTCTTTTTCTTGCTACAGGCTTGCTCCATTTAGGTGACAACTCAGCCAGGCAGACCTCATTCATCCCTTGCCTCACCATTGTTTTTTTGCCTGATCTCCCTCCTCAGCTATGGGTAATTGCAACTTCTTCCAATGATCTTACAACAGCAGCTATGGAGATAGATATTCTGGCAGTGTTACTGTCAAATATATATCATCTGAGAAATATTTTCTCTGAAGCAAATGAAAATAAACATGACTTGGGAAAGGAAAGAAGCAACTTTGTCTTTTGTTTTAGGATTGCTTCTCAGCTCTACTCCAGAAACAGAGTCCATCAGAATGCCTACTAGTTTATATTCCTAACAAGATGAGCATGGCAGGACAGTCAGAAACTGCAAAGTAAATCACAGGTGATCATGTTTCAGCTCCAATTTCTAGGGAGACATATATATAGGAGCTCTCTCCTTATAGTGAGACAAAAATACTGACATTACAGATGCATTCCAAGGAAACTTGAACTAATTGAGTTGAGCTAGAAGACACTTTAACAAGTTGCTGGGTTGTCATTTGTACATTTTTTTTTTCTTCTACTCTGTTTTGCTCAGCAGCTTTCTTTATGCTGTTTATTATAATCCTTGCTAACAATGATCTTCCCCCTAATTTATTCCATCTTGCAGTCCATCTGGTGCTTTAAACTCCAGTCTAAGTTTTTATAAAAAATGAGTTAGAGAGCTCATTCAGCAAATTTTTCTGAAAGTATTTACTGGTTCTTATTGAGCACTTGGAAACACTTCAACAGTAGGGACCAATTTCTCATGTTGGTTGTAATGATGGATACATACATATCTTTGTCCTATTGGTATAAATGTAGGCAATGCTTCTACAGCTCACTTGTATCAGTTATAGATATGCAGACATTACTGTTCCCATAATAAATAAGTCATTCCCATTTATTCTAAGTGGATTCAGCAATCCACTACCTCATTTTTGTCCTTTGAGACTTCCCATTATAAATCTCTTAGTTGTTTGACATGAACATCTGCCATTTATTACCCCTGGGAGAAATTAACTGGGAATATTTTGGCCCAAGCAAGCCTAAAATGGATTCTGTTCATATTAAAGATATCTGGAAAAGCTTTGCTGAAGTAGCTCAGATGTTCTTACTGGAAAAGAGATGTGTATTCTTATCGGATTTTGTTGAGCTCTAATGATACTCTATTTGCATAACAAGAACAAAGAAATACACTGTGTCATTGAAGAAATCAGGGTACTTTCTGTCTCTAAAGTCTCTGATGAAAATCATCAGAAGTCCTTTACCCATCACTGATTTTCCTTCAGCAGCTGTTGCAGAAAGTGCTGGCACTGAGCAGTTAATTTTTTATGCACAGCCAACCAGCATGTAATAGGAGCTGTGTGTCAGCAGGGTCCAGATACACATCACTGGTCTTGTTGTAATCCAGAAATCTTTAAATTGTCACTCTCTAATGGAACAAGAAATGGGTATTCTAAATTCATAAAGATGTATAAACATTCACTGCTGCCATCTGACAGATATATGCCTCACCTGCAGTTTTCTCCTTCTTCAGCTCTCTCCTATGAGCCATGGGAAAATGATGTTCCTGTACCCTTACTGCAGGGGTGAGAAATCTTAAGAAGGTCAAGTTAGAGAGTCTGAGTGAGCTGGATGACTAAAAATGAGCCACAAAGGGAAGACAAGCCACTTCAATTGATAAATCACAAGACCAAAAAATTACTGGGGAGCTTGCCTTGTGGATGACTTACTTGCCCTGTGTTAGGGTGGTCACTGGGTGCCTTTGTTCTAGGGGAAAAGGGACTGTGGTGTGGCACTGGGGTAGTGAACAACATCCTGCTTTTGAATAGTCAGTACAAACCAAAAACCAGTTGTCAGAAACCTGTTTTTCTTCCTCATGTAAAAAGCTGACTTTTCATTATAGAAAGCAATACTCTCTGCCCACACACAAATAATATGTAAACTTCTTACAACTGTATTTTGAGATATTGCCTGCAAAGAAGAAAGTTAGCATTCACTCTTGAAACTAGGAAGAATTTCCACTGAATTTCATTATTATAATGTAGCAAGTTCAGCTTAATCCACTAACAATGACTATTTTACCATTAGAATTCACCCAGATAGCCCTATATTGACTCCACTTATCTGTGTTTGACTAAAGTGGCATCAAAGTTTGATGTGACAAATGGAAAATCCATCATTTCCTGCAGGGAATTTGCTGCAGTCTAGTCATCTTCAGCCTTACAAAAAAAATGATGACTAACTTCTAATAAGAAGTGATGTGGATTTAACTTCCAGCCACTGGGCTTTGATCTCAGTTACTTCTCCAAACTGAAGAGCCCTATTGCATTTACTGTTTCCCCTGAATGAATTTTCTTATTTTCTCTAATCAAAACACTTTTGATGCCTATTTTTTATAAGCTAGAAGTATTTGATGTCCTTTACACTTCTAATGGTAATTTTTCCATCTCTCAGACCTGAGTCTTTCTCTGCACAGTGTTAAATTATGCATCTGGCTAGATGTGGAAATGAAATCACCTCCCAGTATGTATCTATGGATTGCAGGCTATTATTCCCCTGAAATCCTATGCAGATCTGTTGACACCAGGGTCTTACATTCACTTAATATCAACTGCTTCATTTCTGGGCATTATTTCTGAGTCCAGAGATAAATACATATATGAATAAGGAAAGGGGAGCAGTGATGTGGCCACTTCCCAATTGTAACCAGGAAATTTCTCTACATCAGCATTAGTTGAATTCTAGCCTCTCCATTAATCCTGCTCCTGTATTTCCTAATCTTCCAAGCTTGATATTGTCTATAAACAACAGAAACAATGATAGATGACAACTCTTAGGTGAGGCTGAGTTGATAAAGGATATTAGGATTCCTAATTTCCACAATGAATCTTCCAATAAGTCTAGCTATTTGAAAATCAGACTCAGAAAGGGAGTCTGCATAAACTTGCTCCTCCACAGAGAAGCACATCAGCATTCATCTAACAATGAGACTTTTCTGACAAGATCTTGATCTCAGACCTGATCCCTTGGATTAGGTAAAGGTGAGACCACAAGTGTGATTACCTATGGAAGACAAAAAGGAAATGGATTTGTTTTCTGGGGATATGTGTGTGTACATGTGCACATATCATTCCAAAGTAGTTCTGTTGTGTAAATGAAGAGCAAACACACAGTGGCAATGTGAGATGGTCAATAAGAGATTGTGTTAAGTAAACAACGAGCAGCTGTGAAATGTGGTTTTGACTGATGATCCTGAGTACAGCTGTAGATAGCTCCAGCAATTTGTGCTCAGTTTTAGCCTCTTGTGATTAAATTGGGTATGTAACCAGCTACAAGTAATTTGTAATTTTAAATTAGTACAAGACTCATGACATTTCTCTTTTGGGACTGTTCCAGTGAGTGGTTCACTGCTATCATCTACACATTTAAATAGGTAAAGCTGCTTTGGTCAAACTCTATCCATCATTTACCTGTTCCTAGTATTTCCTTGGTAGCCAAAAATGAGATAGAAAATAAGTACAAAGGCAAACTTGTGTTGACAGATCTTCATGTTTTCTGAGTTTTTGTTATTTCTGTTTAATTTTGGTTTTCACAGGAGAGGTGTTAGAACTAGTGTGTGTTAATGATTTATTTACCAGCTCCTCTGGACTGGAGAAAGTGATTATTAGATGTACAAATGGAGAAAGCTGGGTGGAATTTTTAACATGTTTTGATGTGTTTCTGTCAGCTAGCATCTTCTCTGCTAGCTGCCAGCTTGGTTTTCAATATGTGCAAAGGAATCCAGAAGGAAAGAAGAAACTTCATGGACAAATTTCATCCAGTAAGGAAGACCTTCTGTCCCTTGGCTGGGCAACACCCTTACCCTGCTGAGACTGGCTCTGTGATCAGATTAGAGCAGAACAACTTTTGTCTCCTCTGCTTTTGAGGTTTGTTTCTCAACATGCTGTGATAGATGAAGAGATGAGCAGTGGTGGATGAAAGTGAGACAGAAAAAAAGAGGAAAGCAGGTCTAATGCCTCAGAAAGTGAACTAAGACCAGTGTTATTCTCCCTCAATCCAGATCATAATTGTATATTTTTCTAGCCAGAGCATTGCAGAAGTGGTGGCTGGAGAAGCCTTAACACATTCACCTGGTGGTCATAACATTCACCTGACTGGTGAGAAATCTGGGTTTGAATCCTTGAGAAAAATCATATGGCAAGTGGATCTGTACACAGCTCTTCTCCCTCTGCCCTTTGCCTGAACAGTAAAGAGCTTGAGTGGGTCCAGAGGAGGCCATGAAGTTAATCAGAGGGCTGGAGCATCTCCCTTATGTGGACAGGCTGAGAGAATTGGGGTTGTTCAGCCTGGAGAAGGCTGCAAGGAGACCTTATAGCAGCTTTTCAGTACTTAAAGGAGGACTACAGGAAATGTGAGGAGGCACTCTTGACCAGGGAGTGAAGTGATAGGACAAAGGGTAGTGGTTTTAAGCTGAAAGAAGGTAGACTTAGCTTAGACATAAGGAGCAAGTGAAAATGATTTTTTTGTAAGGTGAGTAGAAGAAAATACAGGAATGAGGCCAACTGTAGAGAATGAGATAGGAAATTTGTAGCAGGGTAAAACATCCAGTTGTAATTTGAAGCCTAAACTGTGTGCTGTTCTGTGTAGCTGCAGTCTGGCACCACTTTCAATTCATTTTGTTGGACTCATCAAGGGAAGAACACTAAAGCATGCTCTAGTCTACTTTTTCACTTGACAGTTCTGTATCTATCAAGCTGTCTCAACTGGCCTGAGAGTCATTTCATATTATGAACATTTTCCTTTAAGTTAGACCAAGTCAAGTGTGGAGAATGAACCAAGTATTCAATGAGAACAAAGGCTGCAATGTGATCAAGTTTGGGTGGTTGCTTTGTTTTTCTCCTTTCTAGACACTTCAGTTCCCCTGGCTTTGTCCTCCTATCTCATGTATGGCATTTTGAAAGGCAGTGACAGATTGTAAATTCAGCTCAAGGTTGCTGAACCATTCAGCAGAGTCAAGGGAGGCCTGATGAATTTCTTTTATGTGTCCTGCATAAACGTGCATTATACAGTTGTTAACAATGTGAGTGATGGTCTGAAGTTTTGTTGCAGTTGTGGTTCAATCAATCACTGCACCTCTGTTTAGGTGGAAAATCTCTGCACCTCCTGTCAGTTGCTTAGATGCTGCTCTGTGTAATCCAGTATCCTTGAGGTAAGACAAATCCTGGCTGTATATTTCTGATGTTGACAATAAGCTTCAGCAACTGTCGTGTCTGAATATAGGTGTCCAAGACTGCTTGAGATGCTGTAGAGTATCTGAGGCAGCCATGTGTAGGGGTCAGATGTGGCTTAGGCTTGTAATAGATCAATGCCATCAGGGTGGCAACTGGAGATTCTTTCCTCTTTTTATGGAGTGATAGATCTTTATTGTCCATGGCAGTTTGGCATTTCCCTGAAGCAGTTAGTTTAAAGTACCAGAAATTGGAATAGAAAAACTTCAGATAACCTATGCAGAAATGCTGAGGATTCAAGGCTTTTTCTGCACTTCCAGTTCTGCAGTTCTGGCAGAAAGGTGACCTCCTCTTCCTAATGGGATTAGACAAAGAGTTTTTGGACAGAAACCTCTAGCCACCAAGTTTAACACCTACTTCCATTCCAAAAGCTTGTCTTTGTTTCTTTTCACTGAAAAAGACAAGAGAAAAACCAAGAACCTAGTTGAATCTGTTCTCCATATGTTTGGTTAGAAGAAATAAAATAGTTACAGAAAGAAAACTGGCTACTCTGATCTTGACTGAAAGTTGTTCTTCAATGTTTCAGTCTCTTCTCAGAGAACTTAGTAGGTGAACTGACTTCTCCAGAGGTCATAACATACCCTGGAATAACACATAGTAACACATAGAATGCAAGTGCTATACCTCCAACAGTATACACTGCTATCCAAGGCAAAACTATACCTGTAGCCTAGTCTACAAGGAATCAGGCTGGAGCAGTAGAAGACAGTGCTCCAGCTTGTTCCTGCTGAGTTTACAGGGGTACAGGAATCTGGTTTGCTCTGTAATAGCTTTGCCTTTATCAGTTGGAATTGATGATCCTGAAGGTCCTTTCCAACTGTGATGATTCTATGATTCTAAGGCAAAAAATCAACAGCAGATGACAACAATCTCTTTGTTAGGGTTTTTTGCTACTTATATACTGGTAAAAGGTTGATTTGTTATCCTGCAGTGGTATGCAGTTGAAATGCCAGATAAGGAAGAATGCAATAACTGTGCAAATATCTGCAGTGTAAAGAGTTAAGGCAGGGAAGAAACAAGTCAAGGGACCATCATTAATATTCACTTAGGAGTAAAGCAGAGGACAATGTAGGCTCTGTATCAGGAGGGTTTTATGGGAAGTGCTGGGCTGCTTCTAATTGGAAGGTTTAGTAACTGGTTTATAGATATACATGGCTTAAGGGAGCTGTTAAGATTATCTGGTCTAATTTCCTTCAGTGTTTATCCAGGGCTGGTTAATGTTTAGGTAAGATGGACAGATATAAAGACTGCTTAAAAAGCTTTATTCCTTCCCTGAAGCTTTTCCTTATTTAATGTAAACTTTGGTGTTAGGATGGCTATTTTGTGATTGTATTTCTTTTTTCATCACCTGGTTAATGTAGAAGGTGCTGTTGTTTAATACCAGCCTGTTATATCCGTGCACCTCCACTCTTTGCAGGCTGGGGATGTGACAGATTACACTCAAGTGATTAACAAAGTAAGACAGCTGCTGCTAGCCCCAGAAACATGAAGTCTGGATGGATTTTAGCTTTTAAAGTGGACCTCACAGCAGCTGCTCCTGCTTGGTTTAACTCATTCACACCCACAGACCACTCAGCTTCCTACAAATAGCTTCATCAGCCTGGGACCAACCAGCTCCCTCAAATGACACAAAAGGCCTAGAAAAGAGATATTAGGAGATATGTACCCAGACATGACATCTTTCTACTGTTGATGGGGTAAGAGAAATTGTGGCAGCAGCAATGGGCAATGAGCAGCTCCAGCTCTGGAGGATGCAGAGGTGCCACCTAGGAATGCAAACCAAAGAGTACTGGAAGAAACATTTCATTAAGCACAACATGCTAGCAGGAGAGATTATTTTTCCAAGTAGGTTTTTCTTTCTTCTTTTTCTGCATAGTTATTTGGTATGTTCATTACTTGCCAAAAGGTAGAATGACTTTCAAATCATTTGGGCTATCTGAAAGCTTCCCACAGAGATTAAACCTCTCCTGAGTGGAGTTTTCCTTGTGCATGCCATCAGAACGTCAATCTTCCTTCACCTGGAACCATAGTGGAGTATTTTAACTGGATGTCTTTATCAGATCTCTGCTGACAGCCTGTCAAAACATTCCTGGGGAATGATTCATTTGCAACTGGCTTCCCTACTTTTCACTTCTCCTTTCACTCTTTCTTTTGCTCTCTTTCTCTGTCTCCTCAAATTGCACATTATAAATAGCTCTTGAAGAAGAAGATATTTGAAAAGCAGTGCAGTTCATATTAATTGAGGGTAGGAAGTTGCCAGGTCTGGAGTTTATTGCATAAAAAGATGCATTCAATCTAGTTTTTTGCATAGTTCTCAGTATGACTGTTCTAGTGCATCAGATCCATGACCTGTCCTGACTGCCCACCATGTTTCTGGTGGTGGCTGGTTTTCTGACTGCCCATTTTCCATGTCATTCCTAGGAGAAAAGTTTCTTTCCAATCCTGAGTATTTCTTGTTAAGCCATTTAGCTGTTGTAGTACATAAAGGCTGATCTTAGGAATTTTTCTCTTACATACACACAGTGTGGGAATCACACTGGTAATCAGTACAAGGAAAGATCATTGACTCTGGCTGTTACTAATGCCCTGATATGTCACCTGAGATCATGAAAGGCTGACAATGAAATTTCCCTGCCAAGGAAGTCTCCTAAACTTTCTTTGCATTTCAATGCTTCTGGCTGCAGGTTTAAGGCCTGTGAAGAACTGTGGTTTCTATTGAAATTTCCCTTTTGCATCAAAGGTCAAGAGTTTCTATTAAACACATATCCATAGCAGGTATATTCTGTATTACTGGAGGAGGGCTACTGCCTCCTGCAAGGGCATTCCCCATTCCCCTCTGCCTTCTGTGTTCCTTCCTGCCCTTCTGCTCACCTCCTGGCACTTCTTTGGAGGAGTACCTTACATATAGGTATTTCAAAACTAAGACAAATTAACTGCCAACACTCTGCTCTCTCAAATCTTTTCTGTTACTAAGTGGTATAAGATTGGACTAATCTTTTTTCTCTCACATATCCACGCTCTGTAAATTGAGTTCAAATGATTTTGAGGAGTATAAACCAGTCTGGCACCACTTTCATGAATATCTAATCAGCCTAAAGACAGTTTGAACCCAAGGCCTTTGGGGATGCAGTTACTTGCTTTCAGTGTTTCTGAATTTGTGATATTGAAGTTAATCAGAAAGAACAGTGCCAAGAATCAAGTAATAACCAGTAGCTGCTATCTCCATACAGTGACAAGAATGCTAGCAGTGCTGCAGCTCCCAGTGATTTCATACTTCTCTCCATGCATACAGGCAGTACAGTGCTATACTTAGATCAATTAATGGAAGTGGACAGAAATGAATTAAAAATATATTAGCTTATCTGTCCAGTGGCTTTCTTTATAATAATCAGTTTTAATTGGCAGAGGTTAGCTTTAGCCTTAGGAGGTGAGTTTTCCTCTCTATCCAGAAGAGGAGGAAGCAGGACAATTCAGAACAAAAGCCTGGGAAAGGTACTGATAAATCAGCCTGAAGCTGATAAAGAGAGGGTGAAGGCTGATAAACATAGAACCAGCTCATGGTTTGGCTCTGCAAGTCACTTTCTTGTAAAAATGTCATGCATCTACTGAGAATTTAAGCCTTCACAGGGCAGGAGGTTTTCTTTCTTTCTTTCTGTTGTGCCTCTGTGCCAGGACTGTATCTCAGAAAATTATGGAGTACCAGAGGTGATATCAAAATCCTGCAGGACATCAGGAAGCTCTTCTCCTCCCACTGCCCAAGCATCTTATGCTGAAGCCATGTCTAGTTGTGTTCTGTGATCAGATGATTACTCACAATCAATACATATATTTGCATGTGTTAGTTGGCAAGGATGATTTCATGTTCTTGGCTTTGAGATGGAATTCTGTTGCCTAAAAATAGACATTATTGCCCTTGGAAGTGTTGTGTAGTTACCCAACAGGTCTCTATCAGCTAATCCATCATGATGTAGGTCTTTCACAGGCTCTGTGTCATATCTATGTGATCCTCATGCATGCACTGGGCACCTAAGGCTGTCTCAGGTGTTACCAGGGGCCAGTGTTTAGCTAATGAGACAGTACCTTAAGCATCTACCAGACTCTGCAGTCTGGGCTCTCCAGACTCATTCACAGTCACTGGAGATCTGGTCCACTGGGGTTTACAAAATGATATTCCTGACCAAGTGAAGGAAGCTAACTGAGGATAAGGCAACCTCCCCTGAAAAAAACCCTATTAATAAAATCTAGAAAGGTAAAGAGTGAGGAAGGGGAGAGCTGCTTTGCTTACTAAGCAGGGAAAGCAGATTGAAAATAAATGGCTAATTGTAGAAATTGCTGAGACCAAATCTGGAGGCACAAATAGCACTAAAAACTCAGTGAGAGCTTCTCTTGAGCAATCCTAGTCACAAGTGAAAGAAGTGAGGCAGTGGTGAAAGTGTTACAAAGAGACTTTATTCCACTATATGCTTGCTCAGCCACATATGAAGTTAAATGGGAATGAGGTACTGGTGATAGGATCTCATTGTTTAACAAGTGGTGTGAGGAGGAGGCTTTTTAATCTGCATTTTTAAGTTAAGACTCAAGAAGGAACATTTCTGTCTGAAGTGACATGAGAATGGTTTCTCTGCAGGTTTTTACATTATAGGCAGAGACTCTAAATAGTCCAAGAGGTGGCTTACAGTGTTTAGGGGGACATGCTTCATTTAATAAGGAGCTATTTTTTAGGCAGTTTTGCAGGCTGGAGGGGCTCAGGTTTTTTTTTTCTATGGTGTTTCCCTTCCTGTTGTGTGGAAAAAACCAATTTACCAGGCAAAGTCATTGAACAGTTCATGGCAGGATTCATCCCATGTGACTGTGCACATCACTGAAGAGCCTTTCCAGTGTGTTTGACTGCATCTTTCTCTAACAGAGATAAGGAAGAGTGACACTTGCTGGTTGCATGGACATCTTGGACAGGAGAAGTGGCTGTCCCCCTCTTGCTTGTCAAGACTTCTTTCTGTTATTCACTTTATTTCTCTGAGGGATACACAAGTACTGATGATATTTCCTGTAAGGAAATCCTTTTCTTTCTGCATTTTGCTGGCAGCATTGTGGCAAGGCAAATTATTTGGAGCTGATCATGCTTTGCAGCAGAAAAGAAAGGCTTTAATTAAGGTTAAAAACTTCTCTTCAGGAATTTCAGAGAAAAAAAATGTGTGAGACCAGGTAAAAAAACTCCATTTGTGAGTTGTTGAGTGCTACATGCCTTTGTTTCACAGTTCTAGGAGCATCCATGGACCCTGAAGCACTCATAAACCCAGAGGCACCCATGGACCCTTGAGCATTCATGGACTCCTGAGAGACAGATAACAGCTAAAGGTTTGTGTTTTCCTCTCCTAGGTGCCAGGAAATCCACATGTATTCAGCAGTGACTGAAGTAACATTCTTTGCTTTGGATTTATGTATTTTTTACCTTCCAGCAGCACAATTAGAGATTCATTACAGTCTTTTCACTCCTTTAATGAAGCAAGCAAACAGTTTGGTCTGGTTAGGAAAGGGTAGTCATGTAAGTAGCTAAGTTAGGTGAAGTCCAATTCAGACTAACTTCCTAGGTGATTTACTTGACTTCACAGCTCCCTCATGAGACACTTCCATGCCAAAAGTTCATCTTTTGCTATGACAGATGGTAGTCCATGCTGGTTCTTATATCCCTAGGATTTTGGTTTGTAAACTTGTGTTTTCAGTGGAAGGTAAAACATTTGGAGAGAATGCTACTGGGATTAGGTTTTGGCTATTCTTCCACATCTGCCTCTTGGAGCTAGGGAAATATTTGTGAAGATAACTTCATTGAAGATTTGGAAGCATTCAGATAGTGTAGGGATGGGAAATGCATAAATAGACTGTATAGAGAGATGCACAAACTGCATTTAACAGTTGAGCCACTGAATCACTGTTGTTAGAACACATTTGATTTTCTGTGTGTGCAGCAATTAAAGGCAACAGCTTGCAGGTGACTATAGAAGGGGAAGATTCAGGTCTCTGCACAACACTGATAGCTGATATAATGAAGATGTAATGAGAATAAAATGGAGACTCAGAGCTACAGATGGCATTCCTTTCCTTTACTAGCTGGGATGTGATTTTCTTCAAGGATCTGTGGTATCATTTTTCTGCAGTGCTTTAGAACAGAACCAGCTGTCAGCAGGACTAGATGTATGAAATGGCTGGGGAGTGTGTTAAGGGATTATGCCATCTAATTTTAGCTGCCTAAAAGCTAAGAGCCTTGTCTAAGTCAGCTGTCTACTGTCCCTGTAGATTTGGTAGAAATAAAGACACTTCAGGCAGACAAGTAACTTCATTTACTCTGAGCACCCAACTCAGAGTATTGGGTCCTGAAACTCCCACAGAGTTTCTGCTGAACTTTGGGGACTTGAAATTCTCAGGTTTTTGCCAGTGCTCTCCTGTTTGTCTCATTTCTGCTGGTGGACACATGAATAACTTCTACTGTGCAACTAACTCCAGTTAAGAAATTGTAGAGTTTCTTCCAGTTATCCTGTCTGTGGTGATTTTCTCCTCAGAACATACCTAAGTCAGACTCATCTGACCACTCAGTTTTGATATTTCTTTTCTGGCTTAGGGCAATATTTAGAGTATTCACATGAGATGTCAGAGAGAGGTTCAGACCCTTTTTTACTCTCTTCAAAATCATGCCAGAACTTCATAGGTGAGACAAAACTTTTCCAAGTGCCTTAGAGGTGTTTCCATGCTGCTATATTTAGGTGCAAAAAGATTGACCTAGCATAAGCAACCTTATATAGGAAGGGAAATGAACACAAGTTATGAAACCAGTTTGAGATGTCAACTTTGCTGTAGTGGCTTATGTCTGAGCCTACAGACTACACTGAAGTGTGTAACTTGTCCTCTGTACTGCAGAGGAAGACTTCTGACTTGAAGGTGGAAGAGCTTCACAGAGTTAAAACATTGTTGGAATGAATTTGTCTCCTCTCCATATTCAAAATCCAGGGGTCCTTGAGGTCTGTGAGAACTTCACATCTATAGATGAACTGAAAATGCTCAGACTGCTAGGGATTTATTATTCTCCTGTTATCTTTTCCAGACATCACAAACCTTGTAGTGCTCAGTAGCAGACTAAGAAAAATACAAACTTTCCATGTCTACCTGTGTATTTGCTACAAAGCTAACTCCTTCCCTGGCCAAGTACCTCTTCTTCATTCTTCTTTCTCATTGAATGTCTCCTGTGGTTTGGGGTTGAAAAAGAGTGAGCTTTCACATTTATGAGCAGCTGCTGCTGTCTAAAAACCTGTGGAGATGCTTAACTCAACAGCTGTTTTGTGGTAACTGCCTTCACCTTCTTGTGGCTGCTGCTCTCTTGCTGCTTTTTTTTGGGGGGGGGTTTGTTGGGCTCTGACAGGCTTCTTGAGAGCTCAGAGGCAAGCTGCAGAGAGAGAAGGGGCTGGAACCTCCTTGTCTATCTCAATTACCAGTTGGAGCTTCATTTTGCCTCCTTTTGGGATGCTGTGAGTCTCAACCATGTGCTGTGCAGTAACAACCAGCATCTGAATGGTGTTTCTCTCTGTACTGGCTCTTGTTGGCTTAGCTGCTGGGGAGTTCACATCTTGGACCAGGCTGGGAAACTGCTGTTGTTTTTCCTGGGATGACAGGCATCAGCCTTGAACATTCTTTGATTCCTTGTGGTGATGTTGCAGGTGATGCCATCCAGAGCATCTGGAGCCTTTTCTGCCTCTCTCCTCATGGGATTACATTCTCAGAGAGGTGGTTTTGTTTTCTACCAGGGCTCTGCCTCCTTCTCCACCCCTTCAGAAGTGTGCAAACATTTTTGCAGCTCAAGCCATAGCAATAGGTGGTTCTTTACTTTCACCATTATTGTTGCAGATTTTGGAACAGCCAATTTTAGGCATCTTATCCTTGATGTTTAAGATGTAAACCAATGACAGGTCTGAAACCTGCTTATGTCCTACCCATGCAAAAGCACAGAGCTCACTGCCAATCTCAGTGCAAACCCTGGCTGAGGACTTCTGCTGAATTTTCATGTGTGCTCTGGCAGTAATCCCAAACCCTGTGAGGTCCAAGCTTTTCATCCTCACTGTTTGGGAAATCAATGCACCATGCCTATTGGTTTTTGGGTTTTTGTTTCATCATCATCCCATAACACAGGGATACTAATACATACTTTTTCCTATCTGCCTTGCTTTCTGCCTTGCCCATTCAGGCTGTGACCTTCTCAGAGTAAGACTGTCCTGCCTGAGGAGCTAGGCATTAGGCAGGCATGAGGCAGTCTCAGTTAAACTCTATTTACTGTAGGGTGATTGAACAACCTCTTGAAGGTTGTATAGCTCAAGGGAACAACCATAAGGGTCTCAGTTACTCTCAGCTTTCTTTACTGGGGAGGATGTTTTCACTCTTCCTTATTCTATTCACTGATCCTTTGTTTCTGGGCTCCAGCACACAGCAAGGGATGGCATCATCTCTCTCTTCCCTTCTAGGAATGTCTTCCCACTGAGCAGTTCCCTAATGCCCATGATAGGTGGAGCAGGTCTGATTTAGCTTTTTGCCTTGCTGTTCTACTCCTTTTTGGGGCAATGAGCATTCTAATCTGTGACCATTAGCTGCCATATGAAGAAGCATAATTTATTTAGAATAAAGACTCTTCAGAGAAAGCATATACTTCAAATCTTTACTGAAGCAGACTGTATGCAAAGCTACCTTCCCTTCTCAATCCATGCTGGTGGGAAAAACCATCTCCAGCAGACTACCCCACAGAACTGGTTTTTCTCTTTGTGTTTGCATCCTTGAAAATAGCTTTTCAACTCTAGATGGGACTTTTATTTCCTTCCTCATTGCTATTCTCAGGCTGGTCACCAGGGATGACTAACCAGGAACCAATCTTCTCATGTTTCTTTAAATCCTTTTTCACAATGTGCTCTTTCCTTCCTGGTGCTATAAGGGTGGTGACTGTGTTTTAATATTTTCAGTTGAGAATTAATCCCAAAATTTAGACTTTAGAATATGCTCAGGACAAAAATGCACTCAGAATTTTCTAGAATATGCTCATTTAGTGGGCATGGTGGTGTTGGGTTCATAGCTGGTCTTGATGATCTTAGAGGTCTTTTCCAATTGAAATGATTCTATGCTTTTGTATTTGTCAAGAGGGACAAGACTAAACCCAACCAAACCCACTTCTCTGAGAAGATCCTAGAATAGGCTAGAGAATGTTACTGGTAAGGGGAAGAAGGTTTATCAGTAAGAATCTTGTTTCAGTGTTCACCAGACTGCAGTCCTATATAATGCTAGAAGTGAACTTTTTTTATCTGTCATAAATATCAGCTTGTTTCTCACAACTCTGTGTGGAAAGAGAAGTGTTTTCTTTCTGCTGCTTTCTGTAGCTGGTGATTCTGGTAATATTGTTATTATGCAATCTATAGATTTACTCCAGATTTTCTGATTTGCACCAAAACAACAGAGACCAGACTCAAGCTGAAAAATTAGCTTTGTGGGTGAAAATAGATACTTAAGGATTTCATCCACAAGCCTAGGGAAAAATTAAGGTGGGGGGGAGGGGGAAGAAATGTTGAATGTGGCAAGCTCCTTGCAGACCATTTCCAAGCCTGGGAGTCCCTCTGAAGGAGGAACAAGCTGTCATGCAGTTATTGACTCTGCTATTTATGGAACAGACCACACAGGTTTTCCTCCCATAGCAACTGGTGCAGCACTTGATATTTGCAATGCACACACAATTTCTATGAATCATCATTAGAGTAATCATCTTTGTGACCAGTGGACTCTAGCAAGTGACTCATTAAGAGAACCACTGGAAAATAATTAGCACATAAGAGTTGTTGATATGCTTGTGTCTCCACAGAGGTCTGAATCTTCTGGTTGGGTTTAACTCCAGGGGAATTTTCTTTTCAGTGTACAACACTTGTTTCAATCAAGGTAATTACCTGAGCAGCACAGTTTTGTGTACAGTGTTTCCATTAAACCATCCTATTTATCATGAGAGGAAATGAAACAGTTATGGTCTCTTTTAGAGCAGCTCTTGGCAGTGGCCCAGCCCAGTGGCTTTTTCTCCTGGGGAGGGAGTTGGAGGGGGATGCATGTCTCTGTTGATTTCAGCTTAAGCATCTCAAATTGTAGCTCTCTAAAAACCTCATTCCAAAATGCTTCAGGTGTAGAAATTGCTGCCTCAGGTGCTTAGCAGATTCTCTGAGGTCACAGCCACCTCTGCTCATACTGTGGATGACTTTGAAAAAGAGTGTTTCTGTTCTTATCAGTCTTGAAAGAAACCTCTGCCTGACAAATCTGGTGTTCAGTTGAGCTACACAAGTGAGTTAGAGTTCTGTTTATTAGTGAAAGTTCTGGAGCATCTGAAGATGAAGTAGATATTCTAGAGAATATAAAAATACTCTAGAATATTCTAGAGTAATTGTGGCCAACAAGAGATCATGTCCATCCAAGTGTATGTGTAGTGGGTAGAGGTCCTCCTAGTCCTGAGATTTCTTACAGTGGCCACTAGGAGAGGACAAAGGGCAGAGAAGGTGACAATTGTTTCAACAATTATTTCTCCTTTTTTTCTTAGTGAGAACCATTAAAAACCACCATGGAAACATAGAAACATCATCATGGTTGGAAAGGACCTTCAAGATCATCAAGTCCAACCACCAGCCCTACACTATTGTTATCCCTAAGGAAAGGTATTCACTGGAACACCTGGCTCTATTGGCCTTTTCTTCTTTTTAGCCCCTTTAATGCTGCCTTAATTCCTAGGAAAGCTGAATAAGTTGTGTTTCCAGACAAAAATAGAGATTTTTTTGGGGTCATCTTCTATTTATTACTGCTTCTGTAATTACCCTACTGCTAAATTTTCACATGAATTTATGATCCTTTTTGGCCATCCTAAAACTACATTTATTGACAAATAATAGTTTTGACCAGAAGCATTCCTTTATTCTAATTACTGTAGTAAAACTCAAGAATCATCTCATCTCATGAATGGACAATGAATGGTGGTATCCATCACTCCCAGAAATCAAACTTTGTGTTCTATGAAATATAAACCTATTACAGTGATGCAGGTGATAACCTGAGATATACTAATGGATGTGACATAAGAACTAGAATAGAACATGCTGGAAGACTATCTAAAAGCATAAACTTTCAGGAGTTGATGTCCTTTCCAAATAGGACCCTGAAGGAGAGACAGGACTTTATGGCTCAGAATATGTCCAAACTGAACAATTCTGTGCAGTACAGACAAAAGACCTAGTTCCCACTACAGGAAAACTATGCCCCAGGGGCTCAAAGCTAACATAACTGTTAGGGTCTCAAGGTGTTTCTAAGCTGCATCTTACTGTAGAGGATGCAAAATAATATTTGTAGTGGCACTTTTATTTGGAAAAGGTGATAAAACGTATTATTTATTGCAGCTGCAAACTACCATGCTGTTAGCCAGCAGCCCAAAAATGGAAAAAATCCAAGCTCCACATGTGGGTTTAGATTTCAAACAGTCAGCAGATGTGGTAAAGATGCTGAATATTCACACCTGGGACAGATGCATGAGAGGTCAGTGGCCATATCTTATGTTTCTTGTAGTTAGCAAGAGCTAAATCAAACTAGTAAGCTCAGTAGGGGAAAATTGCAATTCAATAGTGAATTACTCTGTCCATGAGTGAAAGATTGTGCTGACCTTAAAATCAGTAATTTCTTTTGGTTAACCCAACATCAATTCCTAGGCAGACATATTTAGTCACAGATATTCTTCCTGCATACCCATGACTTGACCTAAATGTAATTCATTTTGGGGTCACATGGTCCAGTTGCTTTACAGGCAGCCAGGGGCTGTTCCAGAAAATCATAAAAAAAGAAGAAAACAAAGGAAAAAAGGAAAAAAAAAAAAGAAATTAGAGCTTACATTCATCTTTTCATTCTATTTTCTATACTTGTCATTTCACATGTATTAACTGGTTAAAGCAAAGCAGCACTCTTTTGTTTGGTACTGTTCATGCTCTGATTTATGCTGGTGCCATAATGTTTCAGGCAGTTGCATATTCAATTCCATTCTTAATGTTGCCTCAACTGGTTACAATGTTGGCATCTGAAGATGTAAATGTTGGACTCTTGCTCATCTCTCCAGTGGTAGATTCTACTTGTGGTGAAACTTCTGCCCTTTTGTTATATGTGTGTGGAAAGATTTTAGGAGCTTTTCATCAAAGTCCAGGAATGAAATGTTGTGAGATTACCAGAGGGAAGTTATTGATCCAGAACTAAACAGCTATAAGGAAGAAAACATTGATTTTGGAAAAGCAGAATCATTTATTAGATCACTGTCCTTATTAGTATTTTGTTCTGTTATTTGAAGAAGCCAGTATCTTGAGAAGCTTAAACATGAACATCAAACCCATGAACACCTCTACTGGAATCCATGGAATCACAGAACCATTTAAATTGGAAAAGACCTTTAAAATCCTCAAGTCCAACTGTTAACTCAGCACTGCCAAATCCACCACTATCCATATCTCTAAGCACCACATCTACACATCTTTGAAATCCCTTCAGGCATGATGATTCAACCACTTCCCTGGACAGTCTGTTCCAGAGTTTGACAGCCCTTTTGGGAAATAAATTTCCCCTAATCTTCAACCTAAACCTCCCCTGGCTCAACTTGAGGCCATTTCATCTTGTCCTATTGCTTGTTACTTGGGAGAAAGGACTGACACTCACAAACACCTACTTTATATTAGCCTTTTAGAAATGAGCAGCTTAGTCTAAGTTCTATGTCTGGGATCTCATTATGCTCAGTAAAAAGAGAGACACACTTCCACACACTGACCCATCTCATGCACATTAGGCACAACAGCAAAGGAATCATTCTACAAATCAAATAACTGCAGTTCAGGTTTCCACTGTAGGTGATGACAGATGGACTAAGCATCTAAATTCTCATTAGAAACAATGGGCACCATCTTAATGCAGTTAATGGAATAGAAAGAGCTATTCTATTGACCAAGAAATAGAAGTATTATTCAGTTCCCTAAATACAGACATTTAGTGCTATTTAGGTGCCCTAGGGAGATGAGTGGGTTGGCAAATATGACACAATTTAGAGGAGATCTACACCCTTCTATAGACTGTGTGGGATGCCCTGTAATGTCTAGAACATCAGTAAGTTCCTATGGTTGGGGAACTAAATGTGTCACAGATCTCTCTAGAGTGAAATCAGAGTCTTGTAACCCAATGCACAGGAAGACATCTCCATTTATGCATTTCCCTCTGGAGCTGATTCTTGTCCTGGTTTATGATTGCATGAATTGTGCTCTGAAGATGTTTCATCCCTTGCATTGCTTAGACATAGATGTCTGTCTTAGATGAGATGCCTAATTTTTAGAGAGTTTGAATGAGGTGACATAAATTTCTCCTTTCTTTTAGGGCTTAAGGGAAAAACTTTACTTTCATTGCTGGAAATACTGTAGAGCTATTACATTTTATGAGCCAGGCACTAAGCAAGGAAATGTGATGTACCCTTAATAGCAGCTTATATTTGCATGTTTAAAAGCCTGGAAAGCCTGCTTGTACTTTCACAACTTTCTGTGTGAACAGTGCAAAAACAGGCAGGAGAACAAAAGAATATTATTCACTTTTCAGGCTCATGGAAGAAGAAAGACAGCAGTTCAGTATGTCCTGGAACAAAGTGGTTTCATGACAACATGTTTCAAATGGCACTTGGGTTAGAATTGTGACATTCATTCATGATACACAAAGTAGTAGCAAATTTGGAGCTCTTCCTTCTGACATTTCCACTCCAACCCCAGCATTGTGCTGGAGACTTCTCTGAATTCATGTTGAAGACTCAGATCCTTTCTAGATCTGCTGCTTGCTTTGGCACACCAATGCCCTGCAAGAGCTTTCTTTGGCTTTGGTAATTATGTCCCCAGATCCAAATTCCCTGAAGTCAGTAAGAATCTTTCCATCAAATCCATAGGGCTATTGAATAAGTGCAGGGTGCTCAGTTCCATTGTACATGCTCTTTGGGTGCTGTTTCCATGGGTTGTGGTGGCTTTTTTTCCAAGTTAAAGTCTTCCAAGAATGACAACAGTAAGTGAAAATGATGGTGGCAGGGACCCTGAAGGTTCTTCAGACGTTTTTATTTTGGGTTTAGTGGGCATGGTGGTGATGGGTTGACAGTTAGGCTTGATGATCTTAAAAGTCTCTTCCAACCTTAAGGATTCTGTGGGCTGGAATAACCATTTACAGCTCCTAACAGAAAGCACCAAGCTCCATTTGACTTTGGAAGCAATGGAGTTGTCTGTGATTGGGCCACAGAGATTTGCATTATATTTCTTATGGTGCCTAGCCTGGCTGCTACCCAACTGCAGTCCCCTGTAAATGTGCTTGTTTGTTCTTTTTATTGCAGCCATCTCCTGCAGACACCTAAATGGCTGTTATCAAACACCCCATTGTATTCTTGCTGGCCAGATGGCTAAAGGGGCATTACTGTTCTCTCACCATAAACTGTATGCTTTGCTGCAGGCATTAACAGGGCAATATATCTTTTCTGGAACCATTAAATACTTGAGATTTAGGTAGCAGTAGGTATTGCAGTTGTGGGCTTAAAGATGCTTTTCAAGTCCTTCCCTTTGTCCTTAAAAACTCTGCTCAAATGAGGTTGCCTCAGGAGACAAATTAAAATAAAAATAACCCTCTAAAGGCAGAGTTTTGCTGGTGCTCCTGAGATCTGCTTCTGCTAGGAGTGGAAGCTTCCAAGTTGTGAACTACCTTTTAAATTTCCTTGTGAGATGCAGATCCAGATTTCCATGGGTGAAGTAAGGATGTCTTTATTTTTAATTTGTTAGCTTGTTTCCTTTACAGATGCATCTGTTCCTAACACCTCAGAAAAGAGCATCCTGAGCCCAGAAAATCCAATTAATGAAACAAACCAAAGCAACCTGTGACCCTGGCATATTTCTTGCCAGAGGCTAAGCTGCCAAATCTTTAGTGAACACTTACACTAGCACATAGTCTGTGCTTGTAAAAGTAAACTGCCCTGTACTTAGAGAGGCTATTTACAGCTGCACTCTAACCTTCCAGCCATTCTCACTCCTACTGTCAGCTGCAAAGTCTTTCCCCCTTTTCCTCCTCCAGTGTTTGCATTTTTCCTTCCAAGTGGTGTGTTTCTACAGCTGAAGTTCACGTTTCCAAGCTCCACCTTCTTTTGATTACTCACTTGTTAGGGCCTGAGCTTCCCATACACAACATCCCTCCAAGGAAAATATCATGATCCTCATAGGGACCAAGGAGACACTGGAGCCATTAGTACCTAGTGTTTTCTTAACTTGCCTATGAATAAGCCATGGGTTTGCTTTCAAAATCTCTAAGGGCTGATCCCAACCCATCATGTCTCAGTGTTATCAGGAAGCTTCTGCTTTCCTTCTGTCCACGAGGTCCATGTTTCTTAGGTTCCTTAATATCTTCTTAATGCCTTACCCTTGGAAGGAGATGGCTGTAAAGTAGCCATGCAGCTACTTTGCTGTTCTTTTCTAATTCCTCCTAATTCACAGCATGGATGATGACAGTTAGGCTACTGGTGCATGAATTTGGACAGGTCATGGATATTACTTCCTCATGTCTATCCTTCTGCACCCACCTGCTGTGGTTGTATGTTAAGTTGCTTGGGGAAGGGCTTATACAGCTTACAGAGTTTCTTGATCTGGGCTTACACAGCTCATGACACAGCAGGAATAAGGACTGTAATTAGTGATGTGGGCCTGACACACAATAATAATAAAAATGCTAGTCACCATGGTTTTCTGATGCTAGGCACCATGAATTTCTGATGCTGTGAGTCCATCACTACTCCCTAGCTCTGTTATCCCTTGCAGACCATAGGTGCACTTACACACTCAGGCTTGGGTGGAGATGATATCCAGTATTTTCCAACTAGAGGAGAACAAAGGTCATGGTCCTGTGCCTTGATAGACCTGGATTCAGTTCACTAACAGACTTCTAGAGTATTTCTTGCCCTCTCCAGGTCTTGCCTCCCTGCACACACTGTTGGGATATTTGCACTGCCTTGCATTGGAGTCATGAGGGGAAAACAGTAAAGATTTTGGAAGATCAGGAAGCCAAAAAAAGAAGCTTGTTCTTACCTTCAATTCTTGTCACTTCCTTCATGCTGATGAGTTTTCAAGTCCATAATCTGCTGTCCTCTGTAATAACAGCTTTCTTACCCTCCTTGCTCAATTCTCAGCTGTTTCTATGCTGTTTCTTTGCTTATACGAAGGTGCTAGCAGCAAGCAACCAAAAAATCCCTCACACTGCTCTTCTTCATGTGCTCCTTGAGATTTTCTTTTTCACCTAGTCCTACAGAAAATCTCCAGCAGTTAGACAGCTTATTGACATCACTTCTTATCATCTTTCAAGGTCCTTTCCAGCTCCTAACATTCTGTGATTCTGTATTTTCACTCCTCCTGTACTTGGAGTAGGCAGGAAGACAGTTCATGGTTCTTCTGCATCATGTCCAGCATACCAAGGAGAGTGAAGTTTTGACACTTTTTGACACAATAAATCAATCCCAGTAAGTAAGATTGCCTAGAGATCTCAATACCTGCTGTGCCTACTACCCTGGTGCATCTCCCATTATATGAATGTCAATTTAGATGGGAAATATTTGCAAAGCAAACCTGAAAGCTTCATGGGCATAATAAACACTGTCACATTATGTATGTTGACCCAATACACAATGCAATAAGTAAATTTACAAACTGCAAGGCCATTATTAGTTTCTGAGAAGTCTGCCAGAAGCTGTTAGTCCATGTTTGCCTCAAATAATTTCAAGTCATGAAGAAGTGTGGAAAAAAAATCCAAAGCTGTTAAATGCATAATTTACACACATGAGCAAGAAGCTAAATCCTTCTAATCAATTCCTCAAGCAATGGTTTGCCTGGGCTATGCCACAATCATAACAATGGGAACAGGAACATTTGCAGGCAAATTTAATCAGTTTCTCTAACCTATAGTCATTCTATTTCTAGATTATGCAAATACCAAATTATTTTTCTTTTCAAAAACAAATTACTGCTTGGATTTTGATAGCTTCTATTGTCTTTGCTCTTCAGTCTGCCTTTGATGTCACCTTATTTCATTTCTATGAATGTGTTCTGTTCATTAGGGCAACTCAATCAAAATTTGGATTTTGGTCCTGGACTTTCTTTGAGCCTGATAAGAGCAAGCAGGTCATGTCAGGGCATCAGGGCCTTAGAGAAGAGTCATAATTATTGTCTGTAATGCTAAGACTTCATTTTTATCCAGAGGGTCTGTTTTCATAACAGACCTTAATCATTTCTCAGCTCCATTGTCTGTTTCTTCTAGTGTTTGTTGATACAATGGTGATATTGCTTTTTGGCTGCTGATGCTTTAATACCATATTCCTTTCAAACTATTCCTATTTTCCAGACTTAGGCACCTCTTTTCTCCAAACCACAATGAATCAATATATTCACACTCATCTAAATTTCTCTATGGACCCTTAGAAAAGTTTCAGTCTGAAGAGCTTGCATTGACTGAAAGTAGCTTTTGAGCATCACACACAAAAAGACATCTTTGTGAACTTTGACCCCATGAGCCTTTATCCCTAAGGTGAAAACCTTGTTCATGCACAAATCTCAAACTCTTCCTTGGAGTCAGTTACTGGGAGAGGTTCTGCTGAAATCCTTCCTTTTTCTTGCTCCACATCAATAGTCACCCTGAGGGTTTATTTGCAGTGCTGGACTTCATCCACCACCAAAGTGGTTTTCATTATGCAAAATGCTTTTGTTTTCTTATCCCATTCCATTTCTAGGGCAGAATGAAAGAGAGAACAGAGCAAACTAGGGGCCAGGAAAATGAGATATCAGCATCCACATCTAGGTCCTGGTCTTTCTGAGCTAGCTCAGCCATTACCAGCTGTGTGGGTGCTGCACTGTGTAAGAGATGCAAACTTCCTTCTCCACCTCTCTTGTAGATTTACTTTAAACCTTAAAGAAGTCACTTCATCACTGTTGGCCATAGTGCAACTATATTTCAGCTGAAAGCTTTCACCTTGAAGACCTTGTGCTTAGCCAGCAAAGAGAGGAAGGCTCAAGAACAGTCCCTGGCTGTGTGTTCTTCAATACAGTAAAGAAGTAGCTTTTGCTACCCACACCATCTTCCACTGAGCATTCAAGTCAGCAGTGTACATGAGGAATAACTCAGTCAGCTGAAGGATTTACTTGTCCAGTTCAAGCAGTGGTAACTGCTCATACATTCAGCAAAAAATGGGCTCCTGTGTCAAATTGTGCTCTAAGGAGTCACATATCTTTCCTGTTTATGTTTCAGAATAGTATCAATTATTTGCCAAGCTTCACCCATACCTTTGCACCAGAAGTAAATGTAATGCCAGAGGAAAGCAGAGAGCAATTCCAAAAAAAGGTGCTCCCTTGTTGTCCATTTTCCCTAGAACTACAATTTGCTTTTGCAAAGAGTACAGGTCTAGGAGGACAGCAGAAACTGTTTCAACACAAGAAGAGAACTCAGTGGATGCTGTGAGTTGAGAAGAATGAGGAAGGATTTCTTTGCCATGAGAATGAGTGAGCATTGGAAGAGGTTGTCCAGAGAGGTTGTGGAGTCTCCTTCTTCGGAGACACTCAAAAAACCATTTAGACACAGTCCTGAGTCAAGTGCTGCAGGGGACCCTGCTAGAGCAGGGAGGTTGGACTAGATGACCTCTGGTGGGTCCCTTCCAACCTTAACCATTCTGTGATTCTGTAATCCTTGAAAACAGGTATTCTCTTTCAAAATAAAGGATATTTTTTCCCCAATGTCATGAGTTGGGCTTGCCTTTTTCTGTGCAGTTAGTGACAGCAGAGTGAAGACAGCAAGCAATGGTAGAAATTGGACTAGATGACCTCTGGTGGCAGTTGTCCATAGTTTATTTTAACCAGTTGTCCACAGTTTATTTTAACCAGTTGTTCACATGTTAATAAACTCTACTGGAATTTACACTTCATTCCCAGATGTTTTGGAAATATAAGGCTATTTCTCCTGGAGGCACCAGAGGTCATGTCATCAAATTTTGATGTCTTGGGACAAATACTAGGGATGTGAATGATCTTCCTGGGCTTGAGGTGTCTAGAGTGTTGGGATTTTTTTCTGTTGGTCTTAGCTGTCTAGACTGATGCTATGGACAACAGAAATCTTGGGGTCAAAGGCATTTATATATCTCAGCTGGAGATACCTCAAATTGAGCTCCAATAAATACAAGAAGTATTAGGGTGAAATTCAATTGACAAAATAGACCCTGAGGGCCTGAATATCACTTTGTGGTTTCTTAGGAGGAACTTGGTTGCCAACACAGAAAAATGTAGCTTGAGTTTAGGAGCTGTGAGATAATCTATCTATTTGTCAGGCAACTGAAACCCACCTCATTCACTTGGTTGGCTAGGTCTCTGTTTACTATACCAGGAGCTCAGACACTTAAGGCTCAAAACCATGGCACATGCAGAGGCATCTAGCATCATGGAAGTTCTTACAGGGTGTCCAAATCATCCATATAGGCCTACTTGCCTTCTGCAGCAACATCTGGAATCCAGAAAGGATAGTCAAGAAGATCTCAATGTCCAGTTGAGAACACCTCAATGTCTTCATAGTCTGCAGTCAGGCTACTAACTGAGCATTAAGCATGCCTATGGACACCTACATCTGGATGCTTAAGTTCAGATTTGTCAGTTTGTGTATGTCTACACCAAATTGTTTTACAGCAGAGGTCAGATGGGAGGAAATCCTTTCATTCCTTACAGTAATCTTGTAATAAGTCTGTTGAAGAACACCCAACATCACACTCTGTGATGCTAGTCTCTGCACCAACTGTATCAGTTTAAACTCAGCCTGACTGCAAGAGCACATTCAAACCACTGTCTCTGCAGGGTAGCTCTGGAAAAGAAAAGGCCAATACTTTTTTCTCTCTGCTGTCAGAGAAAGTTTTAAATGGCTGCAGGCACAATTTCTGAAACTTAATATTCCATAAAGATTTTTAGTGATAAGGACTCATGATCTACAATTCAGACTTGCAGAAGGAGGTTGCAAATAGGTTCAGGTGAAATCAAACAGGTTAGAAGTATTTCATTTCAAATTAATGAATAGAATCCTAAGCAAATGTTTATATCTGAGAGTGGACATATATATATGTATATAAATTCAAATGAGCAATTATGAATAGGAATTTTCACAATTTACATTCTTAAACAAATACTCCTGCTCTAAGTCCCATGCTGAGGCAGAAAAAATACTTCAAAATGTTCACTGCTGCAGAAATATTGTTTTCTTAATCTCTTCTGGTTATAAATCCTACTACTCACAGACACTTCCATAGTATAAACCTATTTTTCTTACTGTTGGATCACTTGCCTATCTTCAGTCTGTTCTTTACCTACAGTCAAGTTATGCAACTACTAGTCTGCTAAAAATAAAATAAGCTGGAGAAAAATAAATGGGTAAAACCTTCACTTTTTTTCCACTTGTTGTTGCCAACAGCTTTGTCAAAAGATAATATTTTGTGTTGTGAGGTGCTCAGAGTGATGCAGGAGGTAGTCATCAGTGGAAAGTCTCATCTGGCATCTGGTTAGTGAACTGTTATTTTTCTAATCTTCTAGGGAAGCTCTTTCAGGCAAGGTCAAATTCCTCCAATGTTTTCATCTTGGAGCATGGACACTGTGCCTTCTCTCCCCTCTGAATGTGCAGAGACAATTGATATTGTCACTTATCTGAGCCACCTTCTCCAAGATGTTTGTGTCATGGAAGAAAACGACCCCAAAGGAAAGAACTTTTACATGCAGAGGAGAACAACATGTCAAAATTCCTTAAAGCATGATAAATGCACCAAAATCATCCAGCTCTTTCCAAACAGCAGTGACTGATGGTGATTTATGACTGTGGAGATTTTTCTTAAGCTAGTAGTTTTTGCAGAAGAAAGGAAGGTCACTGGAAGTTTGGGTGTCCAGAGCTTATCTTGTTCTCTGCAGTCTGCTGTTCCCTTCGAACTAGGCTGGAGCAGATTAGAGACCTGTGCCAGGGATTACCATTAATAATCTTTATTATCATCATAATGAAAAGAAAAGAGGGGAAACATACACACAGGCAAACACTTAATGAGCATTGTGTTTGGGAACTTTTTGACACCACCACATCTCTCAAGCCAATAGTTCATAGATAAGAAAAGCAAATCCTAACAGAGGCAAAAAAAAAAAGCTGATTCCTTAATTGAGCAACAAAAACCAAATGAAAGAAGCTGCATGGGAAAAAAAAATAATAATTCAGCCATTTGCACTGTGTCAAAGAGTGCCAATCAGTTGTAAGCAACAGCAGTGCAATCCAACAGATGATGAAGGAAACTCTTGCAGGGGTAAGAAAGTGGAAAAAAAATGTTCTCCAGCAATTCCTGTCTCTTTGCCATAGGTAATTCCACACCAAGCTTTGCTTTTCCATTGCTCTTCTTTGAGTTTCCCTTGCTGCAATAGGCAATGGGATGAAAACACTTGGGTAAAGTCTGAGACCAAGACTTTTTGTTTCATGAACACCTCACAGAAAGCCTCAGAGCTGTTGGCACAGAGGTTTAAATATATGAATACCATCCACACACCACAGGTCTGGCCAGCCCTTTGTTCTGCCTTGGATGGGATAGTAACCAGAGCAGATAAGTAACCAGAAAAATATACAGTGAGACTTCATTTTTCCAGTCATTTGTAACTTCCTAAGCAAGGAGTAATATTGTATGGAGGCTTCAATGAGAATTTAGTGCCTTTTTATTTCCTGCCATCATTCTGCCAAATGGAAAGAGAGTCCTGGTTAAATTAGTTAGAAGGAGAGTAAGACTGAGGAGAGACTCAACAAATGTTTTTATAAAGGCTAGGAGGGATGACTGGTAGAAATTTATAAACCTCTGGTTAATACCTGAGTACATATGTCTTGTTAGTTTTAAAGGTAAGTGAATAAGCTCTGAGGTTATTTGGAAAGGCTCAACAACAGGATGAAATTCACTTTATGCAGCAGGTAGCACAATGTGCTGACAATAAAACTTAGTTGGGAGCTCTTCCTTGCTTTCATTTTTTAACTAGCTTTCTGTAAAGAAGTGGATTTCACCCAGCAGAAGGTACCTGGCTGATATATTCTTGATATTGATTAAAATAAGCCAACTGATCTCAGAGGGTAGTCAAAGCAACCAGGCAGGAGATTGCAGGTGTCATCCCACTAGTTAACCAGCATTGTCTGTTAGTATGCCTGGGAAAAATAATAGGTGTGCTTGGAGCTTAACAGTTGGACTAGGAAGACCTGGAAATTCAAGGCATTTGCAATGTGATCTAGACAGGAGTGTTGTCAGCCAAAGTACAGGGAAGACAAATAGCAGAGAGATATCAGAATAGTGCAGAATAGGACTGGCCATTTTTTGGTCTTTATTTATCCTCTGGCTCAAAATGTGACCAACTCCATGGATATCACCTTCTCACTTATCTAATATGTTCCTTAAAATCTCCAGTGAGATTCCACAGGTCCCTCAGGCACCTGGTTCCAGTTCCAGTTTGTGCTGTCAGTCCTGTAATAAGTCTTAGAGAAGATGGAAACAGCAGGAAGATGCATCCTAGAAAGCTGTGAATAGGTTAAGGAAAGAACAGAGGGTGACAGGAGGCTGCAAACTAGGCAGCAATGAGTTTCCAGAAGAAGAAATGCCTGGGACAAAGTCCTCAGAGAAAGAATTCTTGTGTGAATTTACATTCTCACAAACAAGCAAACAACTAGGAAGAAAAAATGTTTTCTGAATTAAACCACCTGAAAAAACTTTGTTCAACATCTGCTGGCCTAAGCTCTGTTACTGTCTTTTAGCTTACAAGCAGACCTAATTAAGCTATCACATTGAATGAACCCCAAATACACTTCAGGACTTTTAGAATAAGTTAAATTTCTTTGCCTGTGGATGTGTGTCTTCTGGTAGATTGGCTTTGGCTTTAATTAAGGGTTAAACTAGGACTGAAGCTTTTCTGGTGCTTGGGGCACCTCCAAATTCTCTCTCCCATGTGGATTTTCCTGTGTAGGCTAAGATTTATGCTTGTTTATTTTGCTGTAGCAGCAGTGTCTCTAAGATCTGTCTGCATTCAGCCTCCTATTTGCATGAAATGTAATTATCTGTGAGGCTTCAGGCACTTCTATTCTTTTGGTTAATGAGCTCAGAAGTTATTGGTGGTGCACACAGAGACACAGACAAGGTGATTAAGACCACCTAGACTTCATTTCCATGGGAAACCAGGGTAAAAATGGAACAGTTAACCAGAAAAGAGCTAGATGGATGATTTACTGTAAGAAAAGCAAGGCCAGTTTGAAGAGGCTGCTTCAAAAGGATGTTTTCAAAGAGAAAGAGAGCACTTGAGGGCAGAGTTTGAGGCAAGGTATTTCCTACTCTGCAGCCAACATGAAGCATGGGATGATATATCAAACAGAAAGTGAAAATGAGGGCAAGGAACAGGATATGTAAGGCTTGTGGAGGCATCTGAAGAGCAATGAAGCATCCACCTGCCCCAGGAGACACATCTGCTGCAAGGACATTTTCCTGTGCTGCAGGTGGGTTGTCCACCAGCATAACACACTGGCAAGGGCTTTGGATCAGCAAGTGAGGGAGCAGAAAGCACAGAGAGGCACCCATCCCATATTATATCCTTAAATAGTAGAGCTGATTGATACTTCAGCAGCATTTGATGTGGAGGACTAAAATAGACAGCACTCAGGAGACTGAATTCTTTTTGTTGTGAGATTTTGGCTTTCCCCATGGAAATCACAAAGGAGTGATGTTTGTTTTATTCTCCTCTTTACAAATTGTTGGTAGAAGAAAGAAACAGAAGAACCATGTTTTTCTGTCCATGCCCAGGACCATGTTTTGACAGAAAAGAGTAGGATAAAGTCAATGTTATTTCAAGATTGTGATTTTCAGAGCAATCTGCAGGTGGTTTGAATGCAGAGGAATCAGTCAGTCTGCATTTAAATAGTTAGTTACAGATATTAATGTCTACTTAGCTACATTAGGAAAATAAATGTAATGGGTTTTCTTGCCAGGAGGGTGCTTCACATAATGGATCACTTTGCTGATGTGACTAAATACCTTTCTGATATTGATCCAATGCAGACAAGGAGAGAAAAACCTAAGAACACTCTTCAGAGTGTTAGAAAACAGCCAAGGAGGCAGCTCAGGGATGTGGCAGTGCATAACAGAATTTGTGCTTTGAGAAGTGACACAAAAAGCACTTCTGAAATTGCCAAGTCTTTCAAGGAAGAGCTGACAGACAAACAAAAGGAGCTGTTTCATCATCTTGTAAGTGCCTGCAGCTCCACATGTCCTGGAAGAGAGAGTTGGTTCTTGACATGCTGGGGCCAAGGAGAAACCTGCTGTATTATTTGGATATTGGCTGCACATGGCAGTTCTCCCTCACCTGGCCACTCTGGATGTTAAATGGTGCTATGATTCCACTCTACATTTGCAGAAGAGGAGGCTCTAGCCTGGTTACACCTGTCATTGCTCACAATCTTCACCTGCAACCCAGGTAAGTCTGCTCTTGGTTCTGTTGATCTGTTGGCAGATAGGATGCAGAGGTGGTGTTCATTTGGTTACATGAGTTTCTGAAACATAGTGGATTTTCAGATGTGTTCCAACTCACACTTAGAGTGGGTATGATTTTTATGCTCTAAAACTCCTTGACCTTCTTCACTTGATCTTAATTAATTCCAAGGAAGCCCAGGGTTACTTGCAAAGAAGTTTAACCTGAAGTAAAGTTAGATAAGGTGACTCCTGCTGTAGGCTTCAAATGCCTGTAGTGCTTCAGCACATGTTGATTGGCCCTGGGAACTCACTGGCCAGTGACTAAAAGTACAAAATTGAGTTGCAGAACTGGAGTGGGATAGAGTTAGGTGCAGTTATTAGGGCACTATTTTGGGTTTTTGGTGTTTAGGCCACAGGGTTTTGAGTCCTGAATATGCCACTACTTGAAAACATGGTCTGGTGCTGCTTGCTTTTCATCTTCATGCCTCAGTCTCCTCTCTCTATCAAGTTTCCACCATTTGGACAGTAAAGCTGTCAAGCTAAGAGCATTTTGTAGAGCAGGAGCCTCACTCAGTATCAGACACTGTAACAACAAGCTTATTGCACACCTAATGGGTTCATTCTGGTGCCTTGCTCTGCAGGTAAAGAGCTTCTTGCTCCTTGTGACTAGCTGTGATGGCCTTAAATCAAATCTTGCCCTGAGTGATGGAAATAAGGGAGCATTGCTTTCTATGAACTGCTCAGAGAACAGGGATGGAAGCTTCTGTTTGCATTCTCTGATGTTTCACATTAAGCTACAAGCTCTGAAGCTTTAGGGACATTTATAACATCTCTTTCTTGTATAGCTTTCCAAATGTCTGGTAGGTGATGAGGTCAAAGGTCACAGATCTGAGTTTCCATTAAACTTTTGAGAACTTGATATCTTTGAGACATCTCCCTCTGTATCAAATTGGATTGATGCTGTCCAAGATGTGGAAGGACCAGAAGAAACAGACACTTACAGAGACAGGGGGGTTGGAGTAGATGGTCTCCAAAGGTCCCTTCCAACCCCTAACATTCTGTGATAACAGAAGCTTTACTTCCTCAAGAAACCATGCAAAACCTGCCAGTTCTTTGCAGAGACATTGCATTCTTGGCCAGTGCTCATCTCAGTCTTCCTCTCTTCTGTATCTTTTTTGGTTTAAAACAACATACACTTATGCCAGTGCACAGAAGAGGACTGGAAGAACCCACTATCCTTGGCAAAAGAAATTGATTTATATTTCTAATCCTTCCAAGATCAGAATTCCAGTCTCTTAGATGTGTAGAAGGAGGTGTCCTGTCTCTCAGGAGAAGAATCCACTAGCTGTTTATCAGGCTTTAGATCAAGCAGTCTTCAAAGAAAGCAAATGCAGTATATGGGAAGTAACATTGCCTTTTTAGATGATTTTGGCTTTTGCTAGATAAAACTCTCAGGTGCTGTGGGAGTGTTTGCCAAGATGTCTCTTGGGAACCAGTTGGTAAATCAGTGGGGGCATACTCCTGTCTCCTTTTCTTATCCAGCACTGGAGCACAGAGTTGCTTGGTGGGTTGTAATTTGAGTGCCATAGGTTTGTGATGCATCAACAGAATAAAATAGCTTGTTAGGCACTAATTCATCAAGTCCAGGTTATCTGACCCCAGTGCTCTGAAAAAAAACCAGAGGCAAGAGGATGGAGATACAGAAAGAGACAGAGAGAGAATAAGTGAATATGCACCTAAGTGTATTTTGGTGTGAGGCCAGAGTATGAAATTAAGCATTACTAGAGGTGGGATTTGGAGGGGAAGATTCCAAATCTCTTAACATTAAGGTAGAGATGTGTCTTTCATCCACATAATGATTCAGTCAGCTGACCATCTTCTGAGAACATTGATTTCAGGGTTGAATTTATATTTTACTGGGGAAAATGCTGACTGAAAAATATGTGGAAATCAACTCCCAAATTCCCCTGTTCTCTGTAAGCACTAAGGGTGATGTGCTGCTCCACATGCCCTAGGATTCCTAGTGTCTTGTATGGGAGGACCCATATCCAGTGGGAATTTTGGAGTGACTGAGAAAGACTTTTGCTTCATAAAGTATATTTGATTCTTCTTGTTTGCTTTATATTTCTATTGATCAAAAAATAATCTGTGGCCAGAGCTTATTAAAAATATTCAGAAGTCTGCAGTCACAGACACCAAGCTATTATTTGTACTTTGAAGGCTCTGTGTTATCTTCCCATGAAACTTAGATGCAGTCTAGGTTTCTTTTGTTCCCATTCAACCACTGGAACAACTGTGGTTCTTGGAGATATTATTTCCTTTTATGCTCACAGATGAATAATCCACTCTAAATCAATGTGTTTGCTCTAAACCTGAAACCAAAGGGAGAAAGTGTCTATGAGACAACCCTAGCTGTGTAGTGTGGCAGCCAAATGCCTTTAGAGGTGCTCTGTATACCCTCTCCCATTAAGCACAGCCAACAGAATGGGAATTATCTCCTCAACTAGTGTCTAAGACCTAGTGTTTGAGAGATGACTCTGTGCTCTTGGACACATTTTTTTCTCACTCTTGCAGAGGAGGGTAGAGATACCTTGGTCAATAGGCTATGTAAGTAGATGGTGTGGATGTATAGACAGGAGAGCAATTAACCTTCTAAATGTAGGATTCTGCTGTAATTTGAGGACCTTTGGAGGATCCATCCTAGTCTTCAACTCTACACAGAAGATACATATATGTTTAGGCCACTGAAGTTATCCATTAGGTCTGAGCAGGTCATTGTCTCTCAGTCTCAGTCCAAAGCCAGACTCCATCAGTGTGTTGTAGCTGGTTCTAGCCCAGCTTTGCTGAAACTTTTCACCAGTGTGTGGTCTGAAGACCTCAGGAGATGTTATGTGTCTCCATTCTTCTGTGGAAACAGACAGAAAAGTCCCACCAGCTTCTAGCATCACTTTTAAATAACCTAAGCTCTCTAAGAATGACCTTTATTAACTTCCAGAATGATGAAGGTTTCTGTTTTCTTTATAAACTGATCCCTAATAAGTGATAGAACAGCAACAACTTGGACAGGCTTGACCTTATGCACCACAGACCATAACAATATACTGTGGCTCTTTTGGCAGTTAGCAAGAACAGTGGTCAACAGTAACTGGAACTAAAGAGCACTGATAGAAGCCCATATCACATATGGAACAAAAGGTCATGAGACTGAAGGATTTGTCAACAAAAATGGTTTAGAATGCAAGTGAAACCTTAATATCTCAGCAATCCAGACACCAAGGTGATAAGCTTGGCATTAAACCAGAACCAAGTGTAGATTTGCAGGAATCCCTGAAGTCTTCCCCTACTCTTGCAAGCAAAACACACATTAAACTGCATTACAGAATTATTGTTTGCACTAAAAGGTACCTGGTTAATTTGGCTCTTAGTTGTTCTAGATGCACTACCATGTACCTTTTCCCCCTCACTTGTCAAAACAAAAGAAATGTTAATCTTTGGATCTCCTGGCATTTTGATTCTGTACCCTGGCTTGTGTGTTAACAAATAATCATTCTATTCATTTCTACCCTCCCCCCTAAATCTCAACCACAAGTATTTGCTCCTCAGATGAGAGTTCTGTGTATTTTTTTTTCTCTTTTTCTGCTGTAAAAGGATTTTTCTTGTTTTCCTTCCATGAAGGTTGTAGTTCTAGTTTAGTCCTTTTATGCTAGTGCTGGCACTTCTAATGTGTGTCCCCTGGATTTATGTGGATCTAAATGAACAACTGCACTGAAGCATCTCATAAGCCTCTATATTTTCAGTTGAGATTTACTGCTGGTAATTACATGCTGTGCATATAAGAGAGGATCTAAAATCAATTGTGCACGTTACATTTTACTGGCTACTTATTAATTTCAATATCTATCTCCATTTAATCCACAACCCATGCATAAATACATGGAGCTTTTTTTTTTTGATTCAGGATGCAGTGATAATCCATTAGTGACATTTATGAATACTTCTGAAATGGCTGGTGATGCTGTGACCTGAAAGAAATAAGGAAATAGGGGATGATTGATGAGGAACTTCATCTTCTCCTTGGAGCACTGACCTGTCACCTGAATTTGTTACTCTCCCTTTTTTGCATTACAAATCCCAGAACAAGGTGTTCTTGAAATGCACAAATGCTGTTACTTTATCAGATTTGCATGCCACAGCTTATAAAGCAGAAGCTATTGTGAAAGCTACAACCTATGGTGGCTAGTCCCCTCCTTTATTTTCCCTTTGCCATGGCTGGAGACTTGTACTTGTGAACATTGATGCTGCCCTGGGATGATGATTGCTGAAGGTTCTGATAAGTCAGGAGGAGCTCAGTATGTTTCACCACATGGCCAGATATTTTTGGTGGCAGTGGGTGATTCTATACAAATCCTAATATCAGCTCCTTAATAGTAGATGGAAACAATTCCTATTTCTTTGCTTAGGTGTGGGCCTGTTTGCTGTCCCTGGATGAATGAATCCATTTGAGCATAGGTTTGGATTCGTGTTTAATTGTCAGCAAGGACATAAACATGTGGTCCTTTAAGTCCCAATTAAAGGAGAAACATGATTTCTTGGGCAGTAGATTGTGTAAATCATGGTTATCCAGGTACTCAAAGGACTCTTGTAAGAACAGTTCATATTTCTTTTTGAATTACAGAATCATATCATTGTTTTGGTTGGAAGAGACCTTGAAAATGAAGTCCAACCATGAACCCAGCATTGCTATGTCACCACTAAACCATATCCCTAAGCATCCCATCTGTGTATCTTTTGACTACCTCCAGGGATCATGACTCCACCCCTTTCCTGCACAGCTTGACAACTTGTTCTGGGAAGAATTTTTTCCTAATATCCAACCTAAACCTCCCCTGGCATCTTGGGTTCATTTCCCCTAGGAATACTTCAGTTATGGACAAGGATAGGTCTGCCTCTTCTTGCCAAGGTCTTCTCCAAGTTCCTCACCTTCTGCATAGCTGGAGGCTAGGTCACCATACTACTGAAACACAGGCATCTGGTGGGTGGAAGGGTGGTATCTCACTGGAAAGATCACACTCAACAATCATCCCTTCCTTTTCCATGTGTAGATGTAGGAGCAAGGCTTTTGGCTTCTCCACTTCAACATGCATGCAACCTACAGATGCAACTCTTCTCAGATTCCAATCACTGGTGAGGGAAAGACTCTGTTCAGGTTTGTTTACCTGGCCCATCTGCTTCTGATAAAGTGTTTCACACTGTTCTTCCCTGTGGGAGCTGGCTCCTTGTCTGCAAAGAGAGTCTGTGCAGTTAAGTCAGGTACATATCTTTAGTCAGCTATATCCTAGGCCAGATAATGGAACCAGGGGTGTCCACACATCTGCAACAGAGTCAGGAACTGAAACCACTAGTTCCAGGGAGGCACAAAAATCCCTAATTTGTTTTCTTCCCATGCCAGTAATTAGTAGATGCACTGAATACATTAATAATACTGGCATTTCTAGTTAAGCTGTTGTAGATGGACTTAAATGTACCCCCTCAGCTCTCACACAAGGGCAATGATAAGATCATTAACTACTCCTTTCCCAAATGATCATTGCTCAGACTTTCATATGCTGTCACTAGGAGCAAGGGATAGAACCTGTGCTTTTTGTGGTGGATGGAAATTCAAGCACTCAGATGATGGAGTGGTTATTCTCAGCCAATTATTTATAATTTAGAGCTCTTATCTCTTGTGTGTCTCTATTTTTGTTTTGTTTCAAATGTTTGAGCTCAGTTGCTTTAATGGCTGCAGAAAACTTGCCACATGCATTCTGAGGAGCTGGTCTCCTTAAAGAAAATTGAGAAATGGCTGGCAATCCAAGCAAGTTCAGCTGAGGAATTAACCCACATCTCAATTAGTCACTCATTAACCAGCTGTCCTTGCCTCTCAGTTAGCAGAATTAACAGAAATCATTAGTTTCTATCAGCTGTGACCATATTTCCCACCATATGTGGAGGATATGCAGTTAGCTGGAAAAGAACTCAGCAATATGGAAGTCACTTTGCAGCTGATCAAGAGAAAGACAGTTTTTTCTGGGCTATGTGTAAAGGCAGCATCACACACCAGACAGGTCACATTTCCACTGGCAGGAGATAAAAGACTGAGAGAAACATTATTGGTCCCAGCTTGTGTCTGGAAATTCCCTTTTCCCTGACCTGTTTGACCTCTCATCCCTCTCAAAGTCAAGTTTGGGAAAAGTCAGGTGGCTGAAAGGTGAAGAGCAGCAGCACTTCAAACATAGCAGGAATTAAGCCAAAGGCTTTATCTGGGCAATGTTCAGTAGATGCTCAGCCAAGTGTTTCAAGTGGGAGACTTGCTCTTTTGTCCCCACTGCAGTTCATCTCTCAGCTGCTGGCACCACTTCTTGGAGGTACCCCAAGCACCAGGGTAAGGAGATGGCAGAACCACATCGATCATCTTGGAAGCCTCAAGGCTAGAGACAGGTGGCAGCTGGCTGCCACATCTACTTCCTACCATGGGAGAAAACCACAGGGAATGTTGAGGCCCAAAAGTCATCACTGCCTGGGCCACAGGGAATGTACATGTGGTAATCCCAGACACTTAAGCAATTTTGTCTTCAAAGACCAGGAACTCTACTTAGGCAATGAAGACCTGATGTCTTAGATATTACAGTCCCCTAGACTTAACCTCAAACATTTTTTAGATAGGAGGATTAAAATCCCAAATCTACATGATGCTTTAGTAAACTTCTCCTTACAATTGTTTCCATGCAGCTTCTCTGTCTCTTTGCCTCCCAGACCTTGATCTCAGCTGAAGCATCTCAATATGATCCACAACCATAATCAAGAATGCTTCACTCTAAGCCAAGATGTCATGGTCTCATCCTTCATTGGTGGTCTCCAGATGGTACCAGTGAGCTTCTTGAACTAGGAGAAATGCCACTGTTGGCTAGCTAGCTGAGATGCCATTTATTTCAATTTACTCCCTGGCCTCTGAAGATCAGATGCTGTATGACTCTCTTCACTTTGTTAGACAGCTTCTCTACTTGACATCCTTCAGTGAGACTTGCCATAAGGTTATCCAAAGGCACTCTCTGTGGCTTTCACTTCAATCTTACTTCAGGCAGAGACAGAGAATTGCCCATGACCCATTTTTCTGACTGAATGGAGTTGGAGATACCCTCTACAGTGGAGGTGAAGTGAATATGAGGAAGCAGATAATGCACTACACATATTCTGCTCTGCCACAAGTCTGGAAAGGGAATGACACTGGTTTTAAGTTGTTTCTGTTAAAACCTGGAGCTGTCACTGATCAGGAAATTGTTTTCCACTCAGAGATAGCAGAGTCACTTCTTTGAAAACAGCATCAAAATGAGATCTTTCCCTGTGTGTAATGAGTTTTGTCTTTTTGTAAAGCAGCTTGCTATTTCTGTCCTAAGATATCCTCCTGGTAGATCTGGAAGCCAACAGTATCTGATCTTCTGTTTTGGAGATCTGATGAATGACACATCAAAAAATCCAGAACCAAACTATTCAATAAAGGGTCAGGAACTAGAATACATGATATCTGCTCCTCAGTGATCTCTGGAAGAATAATAGACACAAAATAACAGAAGTTGTTAATGGGAGTGGGGCATGGAATAATGTGTCACTGCTTGGGAAGTTGCACTGGGGGGTTTCCTCATTGCAAGCTTCTGGAGCTATGCACCATGTCATGACTGGCTAGAAAAGGAATGTAGAAGACCCAGAGTGGAAGTTACTCTGTTCACATGCTTGGCTTTTTTAGGATTTGCCACCAGTTTTGACCCTTGCTCCTTCCTTCCTAGGGCTTGCCCCAAACCTTGCCAGTAATCAGGTTCAGTTTTGCTTGTACTGCTAAGAAATCTTGTACTGTGCCTGCTGAACACTGTAAAGAGGAGAAGTTTGGAGAGAAAGTAAGCTTGGCTATAGAATCAGCCAGCCAAACCTTTATCAAAGCAAAATGGGAGGTAGTGACTAAATTTTACAAGAGCAGGAGAGTGGAGGAAAGATTGTTTAGCAGTTGCTGGGAGTAGGTCAACATTGCAGGACTAACAAATCTCTAGGAATGTGCTGACTTACAGGCTTGTGATTTTACAATGTCTTTCAGTTGCTCACATCATTTTCATTTCAAAGAGATTCATGGTTTTGTCCTCACAAGCTTCCAGTGAAGGTTATGGTGTAATGCTGCTATCCCTATTTAGCAGTTGCACCAAGACAGATATTTTGTGCTGGAGAGATTTACCTGAGGTCCCAAAATCCATTGAAGCCAAACCCAGAGGTAGAACTTGACCTTCTTGCATCCCTTTGAAATGATTCCTTACAGCTACCCCTTGTAGCATCAGCTCTCAAGGCTGAAAGACTTAACATATTTAGACCTTGCACTGAAATAATCCTTAGAGAAGAGAATGGTAGCTAAGATGCAAAGGGCTGAAGACAAGGAGGTAATGCAAACTTCAGGTGCTCAGATTCCTTGCAATTAAAGAAACACTCAGAAAATCTTGTCCTTGTCATGGTCCCAGGGTTCTTCAGAATTCAAGAGTACAAAGTAATTTTTTTTGGGCCAGACTGTAGGAATATTATGGACAAAAATCTTCCTGTTTACAAAGTGGAGACTGGTGCTTGGGGCCATGGTTTAGTGGTGAGCATGGTAGTGTTAGGTGGAAGGTTGGACTCAATGACCTCAGAGGTCTTTTCCATCCACAATAATTCTCTGATTCTATGACATATGAGCAGAATAAAATGACCTGGTGACTGATTCAGTGGAAAACCAACTCAACAACATCAAACTTGGTTCTCAACTTTGTGCATCTTCTAGTTGTCAATTCCTCCTGTGTAAAATCAGAGAAAAAACCTCAACCTTTTCCTTCTTGATAATATTTGATCTGTAAGCTCTTCTGGGAAAACACTTTTTGTTACTGCAGATAGGTCCTGTTAGTAGGAAAAGGGTGGAGTTGAGCCTCTAAGCAGGCATTTACAACCAAGATTATATTATGAGATCATATTATTATATTATATTGTTATACTACTAGATTACTATTATGTTAGTCCACTAGGTAATTAATTTGGTTACAAGTCAATAGGAGGAAAAGCCTGTGGTGAATCAACCAGCTTGCAGCTAACATTTGCAGCCAGAACAGCCTGTCCCAATCTGGTAACACCAACTTTCTCCTAGTCCCAAAATGGCAGGCAGGAAATGGCCATAACATTTGGAAGATTAAAAGCTGACAGAGTGAGGCAGCAATAAATATGGAATTACTAGAGAGCAGCCTGGTTATGTTCTGACCTGAGTTTAAAGATTTCATCTGCCTTTCAATGAATTATAAAGTTAAGCTGCTCCAGTAGCAGTTGGGAGCAACAGAGAGACAACATGTCGTATCTGTCAGGAAAATCAAGGCCAGATTGCATTTTGTGACCACATTTTTTTTAATCACAGAAGAATATTTTCTGTGTAAGGCTTCAGTGTTGCTGGGACTCAGCATCTCCCAGAGATGAGGCATGTTTCTCAAGGAGAACCCCTGAGCTCAACCCTTTCCCCCTGCCAGACCATTTGCCTCTTGCCACACGGTGACTTACACAGGGATTTGCACTCATCAGCTCTGCTTCATTTCACATCCATCTCTGGATGTTGGAGGGAGGAATCCCTCTGACAGGTTTGATTTTGAATTGCTTCCACAGCCTAGGTTGACACTCAGTTCCTGAGGTGATTTATACAGTAGCTTGGTGGCAGCTTGTTTATAATCCAATGTAGCCTAAAATGATTTTGCTTGCATCTTAAAGTGAGCATTCATCTGTCAGTGCCCTCAGAGGCACTTTCCTGGCCCTCTCCAAGTGCATTTGGAAGGGGTTAGGTTTCCCTACTCTGTTCACACACATTTGTTAAGATAATGAATTAAAATTAGCTAGAATGCCAAGTTTTCTGCTGGCAGAACTCTGAGGAAGTTCATCACAGAGAAGCTAAGGCTTTGAATCCTGGAATCACTCATCACTCCCTGGGGAAATCACTTGGATCATGGTTTTAAAAGTGTTTTAGGGTATCAAGGTGCTTCATCATTGTTCTTGTTTCTCAGGTGTGCTCACAGTGAGAGATAGGGAAATATCTAGGCACACAGAGTGACAGGAAGGAGGGACCTGCCTGTCAGAAGCATTAAAACTTCTGCAGATTCCAATGAATGTTAAAGATTTGAGCCCACACTACATCTATATGCATTTTTACAGACTTTTCTTCTTCTTTCAGAGAAAGACTGAATCAAACTGAGCATCAAGACTGTAAGGTTATTTCAAAACCCACTAATTTAGTGCATGGCTGCACTGCAAAGATTACTGCCTGGTGGAGTTCTTGTTTGTCAGACTTACAAATTTAGAGCTTTCAAGTCATTTACAAGCATTTTCAAAGCTAGGTGTCTCTGGGAGGGGGTTTTCAGGACAGAACATTGTCTTAGCACTGAATGACTTACAGTTAAAAAAAAAAACAACAGGAAAAAAAGAGAAATGGATTAAAAAAAATTAAGTTTTCACTGTGTAAAAATCTTCCTCTCCTTGTAGCTGCCTAACAACTACAAAGAGCAGCTGCTGGGCACAAAAGATGAACTGCAATCTCTGCTTTACCCCACCAAATTATACACAACATTTCCACAGGACACCTGCCCTACAGATGCTGATCTCAGCTGGGATGGGCTTTCTCTTCCCATCACCAAGATCTGTACATGGCTCCAAGCATGAAATATCATAAACTGCTGTAACCCTCATGACTCTTTCTGAGACCAAAATGCCACTCTAGACTTGGCACTGAGCATTCTGAAACTGCATATTTTAACTGACTCCTTCAGTGAAAGATGTGATGGTCCAAAGGAGAGAAGGTGCTTGGACAGTGGGAGATGAACAGGAAAAAAACCCTGTAGTATCTCAGTATGCTGAGAGCTGAGGATGGGAGGAAATTTGGATTGAAGCAACTCTTGTCCCAACACTTGTGAAATGTTGAAGCCCTGTGGGGAGGCAGGAGCTAATTTGCTGTGCCAGGCTCTAGTTAAGAAAGAATTGCATCCTTTGACTGTAGAGAGAATAAAGTGTGCTTTTCATGCTCAAGCATCAAAGGTTTCAGGCTTCTGTCAGTAAGGGTAGGAGCTTTGCTTCTCTCACAGATAGCTCATTTTGCACACAGAGCTCCCCAGCTGGCACACTGTACCTCCCTCCATTTTTACCTCAACAGGAAAAAGCAGTGAAATATCCTTGTTCCCCAGGTTTGCAGACACCAAGACCTTCATCACTTTGTAAAAGAACCCTTTCTGAGCAGGAAGAAAGGTCACAGTTGCTCTTCAGAGCATCTTCCTGACAGATGTTGCTCTGTTTGTTTGGAAAGTAGGTGGAATTTCATCCTTTTTTTTTTCTCCCTTTCACATTTTATCAAGAAGTTGCCCATTCACAGTTACAGAAGGTGGTTTAATCAGTTCTTATTAGGTAGGTAATGCTAACCACTGTGTCTAGGTGTCTTTGCCCAATTAAACTCAGGTCTACTGCAGTATGTGGTCCCCTTCATACTTCCTGACTTTAGTGGTTCTGTATATCAGCTTATTAACCTCCTGAATTGATATTGTGTTCTCCAATGTGGCTAACTCCAGGGACCTGCTGTAAATTCCCACTGAGTGAACATAGAACTGGAAAAGGAAAAGACAGACAAAAGGAAAAACATCTCTCTACTAACACAGCAAGACAGTCAGTCTCAAATTCAGATGGCTAGAGCTCAGAGTCAGGACAATGTGTGGGAACACACAAAATACTCCAATTGCCTTGATGAAAGGCTGCCAGTATTGCAGTGAAAATGAAGTCCTTTTTCTCCCTTGTGGATGTCTGCAAGGGTCATTTCAGCAGCAGATATCTTTTCAGATGGCCTGTCCCTGGTCCCTCTCTGGACACAGCCAGGAGAAAGTTGTGCTCAATCTAGTCCCAGAGTAGAAAGGTCAGTTGTCACTGAGGATAACTTTCACAATTACCCCTACTTTCATCTCTCTGCTTGTCCATAAATCACTTGCTTGAAAAAATCATTTGTAATTATTCTTCTCCTGGCTGCAAGTGCTGTAATTGTTAATCAATCTTCATTTTTCTGGGGTGATCTGTACTTGCTTCCTGGCTAATATTTTAAATGGATAGTGTTCTTTTGTAATTATTAATAACAATATTGTTATTTGAGCATGATGATTGTCATTAGAGGTAAATGCAATTTCCCAATGGAAAATTATTGAGCTCAAAATACCAGCTTCATCAATATCTATAATTTATTGGGACTTCTTTGCAGTGAATTCAGAAAATGATACTTCAAATTAAAATATAGAATTCACAGTCCCTCATTTTGCCAAGTGCAAGCCTCCTCTTACTGTCATAAAATCTGGACAAGTAATGAAGTGAGCTGTTTTACCACAGTTTATTGCTCATACTTTGGTTCACTGTTGTTAACTGATGTCCAGAATCAGGTTTCTTCTTGAACAAAGTATGTTCCTAAAGGAAAACAAGTGTCAGAAACCATGGGTCCACACTGCTCATGCTCCACCTCCTCCCAATTTGCTTCCCATACTCTAGACCCTCTCTGCAATACTCTGCATCATGCAGTGACATCTGGTGCCTGGACTACATAGTGCAAATAAACACATAATTAAAACTTAGCCTAGGACATTGAAGACCAGGATAAAATTCCAGTTTATAGAAAATGTGCCATGGAAAAGGAGAAATGTTAAGAGCTCAATGCTCTAAATTCATGTGGAAAATGCCTCCTAGCCATGGCAGAGGCTGTTTCAGTCTCTATGACTCTTTCTACTCTGATTTTCAGAGATACCAATGCTCCCTATTCTTTGGGTCAAAATTGCAGGAGCTTTGGACAGCCCATGCTTGGGCAAGTCTTTGAAAGGTATTTTGAAGATCTCTTCTATGTGGCAGGAGGAAGGAGAGATGAAATATACCCTTCTGAATGCCATTTAAATATTTATAGGACATCTGGCTGTTCTTAACATTGAGTAGTTCTACTGCAGAATTAAACAAAGAGGATGACCCACTGGAGACATTTTGCAGAGACAGCTATGGAAGCAGAGTATGCAGCTTTAGACCTTCTCAGAGGGGTTTGGAACTGAAATGAGAAAACTTAATTGGAGGACAAAGTGAATCAAGAGTAGACCATGGTACTTAGAGTAAGTTACATATCGGAGAGCTGCAGCAGGTCAATGGATAGGGCAGGCAGATATATTTTGCTAAAGGTGTCATCACTGGGATGGCAGAAGTAAAGTTTACCTGATGTAGACTGGCAATCACATGTGGAAAGATTTTAGATGTCTCAGATCTAGAATGTCTTTCCTAAGTCCCAGGCTCTGAATTGCTGTTTGGGCCAATTCCAGAGCTCTGATTCACTTGGAGATCATCTTTCTTCTCTCCTCCTTCTGCTTCCACGTGTGTGTTTAATATTTTATAACAATTTGACAGAGAGCAAGTTTAATATTTCCCTCTGCCACCAGCAGAATATTAAGTTTGCATTAAATGTGTCAATTTGTTTCATCAATATGTATTTGTCACCAGAGGCATTCCCTGAGCCAGCCCAAAACACAATGAGGACACTAACTGTCTAGAGAGTCTTTCAGCCTTGCAGCTGGTTGGGGTTTTTCAATTCCCCTGCAGGAAGCTTAGACAACATATTAGAGAAATTGGTTAATTAAAACATAATTCCCAGATACACAGTGATAGATACTCAGGCTTGCTGTGTTACTTCTGCTTGTTGGGTTAATAAATCATTGAAATGATATAATTGTTTTCCTGAGCATGTTGTGGAAGGGAAATGATTTTTATAGTAGAGAAATATTGTAGCAGGATGCAGTTTGCTTTCTTCAAATCCCAGTAACTGCAGGTTCCAGGCACTGAACCAGACTAAAATGAAATTCTGATCCCCTTTTGTCTTGTGAATGGAGGTGAATGATTGGCCAGGGGGTCAGGTTTAATTTATTCATCAACTGCATATAGCAAATCATGTGGTGCAGCTACTGCCACTCACTATTGCCTTTTGTCAGGAGAGGATGGTCTGGCATTGTTCACCTGCTCTTCATTCAGAAACCTTCCTTAAGAACCCTCAGAATATACAAGTAGTTATTTAGATAGCACTTCAGATATTAAAATAACTCATAAACAACTTATCACCTCCAAAGCCCCCCAGAACATATGGGTAAACACCATGACCCCAAGCTGTTTTACAGAGGAGAGAAATAAAGGCTTAGAAGGTAAAGCAAGGACCTTAAAGCTGTCTACTTATTATGAGGGAAAGAGGAAGCAACTTATTTTTCTTGTTAAAACTTAAATTCTCAAAAAAAACCCCCAACCCAAACCTATCACAGTGATCATAATTATTAGTGAACAGATTTGGTTCAGCAAAGATTGCCACTTGATAAATGTGCAAGGAACAAAATGGGAAATACATATCATTTCTGCAGTACCCAAAAGAACTTCTTTTTTTGAGTTTTAAGCAAAAAAAAAAATGTTTTCATTTAGGAATTGATTATTTTCTTTTAGAAAGACAGGAAAACAGTTAAAAGTAGTCTGAAAACAAAATGCCATATCCCACTTTTCATCCAAAAGAACATTTTGTTCATTCTGGCACTGGAACATGTCATTTTATTCAGATTTTGTTAAGAAACAGAACAAAATGAAACCTTTCTTATCCCTAAACACCAGTTGGCCCCTGAAACTTGATTTTTGTTCTTTTTCTGCTTTTAACAGCTCTTGTTCCATCACCAGGATTGCTGAATGACAGGTTCAATGTTTGCTTCTGGTGGTTGAAACAACAGGCAGTTGGCTGTTTGTCAGGATGTTCTTCTTGCATCACACTGATGCTCTCCTGACTTTTCCCATTCTCAATTCAAGTATGTGGAAATTATTTCCAACTCTGGCCTGCCTAGGTAGCAGTTTATAGAAATGGGGTGATTTTTAAGTCCTTTGCTTACTGATCTGATAACTATAAGCCATGTGTTTTCAGTGTGATGACCTCCTCAACCACACTCCAGCCCTGGTTTCACAGTGAGGGTTGTAACTGATAGAGAAAAGTCTTCAGCTGGAAGTTTCTATCTGTGAAGGAGCCACTGGACAGCTATTCATTGTGGCACTGACCAAGCATGCAGCTGAGCCTGGCTGGGCCAGCAACTTGCCACTTCATTTTTATAGATGCTCCATAAATGACCAGCCTACTCCTCTTTCTTCTGGTTCACAAAGCAGAAAGGACTCCTATTATTTGCATGAGCAGATGCCTTAATAGCACTGGGTGCATCTGCTTGGCTTTTATGCTCTTCCTCTTTTCTTTGTGGTCTTTGGGTCAGCTCTTGTGTATTGACCTACAAAACCAAAACATTGCTCCATCTGATTTTCAACCTTTCTTCCCTTTTCCCTTTGTTCTGCAAGAAAGGGACTGCACAGGAGGATCTTCCCTGTAGAAGGTTAATAGAAAAGTATTTCCAAGATGCCTATGACAAGAAGGTTCACAGATTAATGAGATACCATGTGAAGAATTATGCTTTTTGTTTTAATTCTGCATTTTTTACCTTAATTTGATGCTTCCCAGTGCTTGTACTGGGAAAAAAGTGAAAGTGGATGACTGAGAGGGTTCTCAGGCATTGGCACAGGCTGCCCAGGGAGGTGTTGGAATCACCATCCCTGGAAGAGTTCAAAAAACACCTAGATGTGGTATTTGGGGATGATGTTTAGTGATGGCCATGGCAGTGTTAGGTGGATGGTTGGACTTTATGACCTCAGAGGTCTTTTCCAACCATAATGATTCTATGATCTGATCATTACTCCTTCTTCTCATGTGATTTCTAGTTTTATGGACCTCTATTTCATTACCTCTATGCATATAAATATGTGTGTTTGATCTATGCATTGCAAGCTGAAGATTCTTACTCCATGTAGTGCTCCACTCCTTATCTGAAGAGCTCCACCTTTCAAAGTTCTGCCTCTCACTTTTACCTCCCCTGCCTGTCATTTCCATCTATTGGGCTGCATGCAATTTGACTGATTAAGAAACTAGCACTGAGTCTGCATGTTTGCACACACAAGTGACAATGCAATAAACTCCATCTCATGGCTGTGCATTTTGCACCACAAAAAATGATTTAACTATTAGCATAAATAACCAAAACCTGCAGCAACTGCAGCCTGTTAAAGGAACAGCACAAGAGACATTGTAAATACATTAATTACTCAGCTGTTTTACTGATATTAGTCTTAACAGTAGGTTTTTGTCTGGGATTTTCCAGGCCTGTGTAGCTGTGGTACAGCTGTTCTGGTTCTCTGCCAACTTTATTAATCTATAATGATTTTAGGGCTCTTTCCCACCCCAACATTCTCCAAAATGATAGATGTAGAACTAATCCCATGGACTGCTGGATGCTGGAGTAATGGAGTGAGAGTTGTTCATTTTGCCAGACTTATTCTCAGCCTCTCTTTTTCTGAACTCACATTTCACACCCATCAATTACAAACTGCTCTGCTGGAGGAGCCCAGACTCAGGACTGTGAGTCCATACACTCAAGCCATGCATGAGAAGTTGCAAGATGAGAAAAATGGTCCACAGATGAGCAGTGGCTTTGTGTGGGCACCAGTTAGAACAATCTTTCAGCAGCCAAGCAGAACAGAGATCACTCAGAAAGGTAAACCATTATGAAAAGAGTCATGGCAATGCTGCAGACTGCTGGATGTGGAGATCACTGAGCATCTGCCCTGTCCTACCATGTAAAAGGAGCACTCTAGTTGTCAGTTACTGCTTTCTTGCATTTGGGGACTGATTTTATCTTCCTTATAGGCTCTTGTTTGTCAGAAGTGCTAATGAAAACTGTTTCAATATCACTCTGGTTTTATATAAGAAAGAAAGAAAGGAAAGAAAGAGGGAAAAAAGAAAGAACAAAAAAAAAAACAGGAAAAAAGAGAAAAAGAAAAAAGAAAAGAGGGGAAAAAGAAAGAACAAAAAAAAACAGGAAAAAAGAGAAAAATAAAGAAAAAAGAAAAGAAGAGAAAAAGAAAGATGTTAGATAAGAAGGAGAAAAGTTTAAAAGAGGATGGAATCACCTGAAGAGGAAAGTTTGGCTGTGGATAAATCAAAAATTAAAGAGGAACCATGCAGTGAATCTCTCTATTACTTTTTCTCCATGAGACTCAGTGAATTGTCCTCTTTCCTCTCCTACTTCAGCTGTCACACCACCATGTCTGCATTATCCTGTGTTCTTGGCTGAGGACCATGACATTGTTCCCTTTCCAGCATGGTAGTATGAGGACTCAGAGCAGGACAGAGAAGAGTCTGCTACCAAGCAAGACCCTATGCATGATTTTGAGATACAAACTTCTGGCTTCACCCAACACCAGCCTTTCTTCCCTTTGTAACATAGTGAGCCACTAAAGCATCTGATAGCCAATATTAGCATATGACCTGACCCTTGGTCTCCCACCCACTGGGACTTCATGAAGCTGAGAGGCATTTCCAGCTCTTTCTCATTGTCAGAAAGAGATGCTGAAATCCTGCTAAGTATTTTGCAAGAGCAGGGGACATAGATCATGAAATGGCTGGGTTTGGGCCTGAAAGCCTGGAGGAAGGATCATAGCTTAATTCTGAAGACAGGACACATATAGCATTTTGGAAGATCCCCCAGATCCTTCAACAGAAAAGCACTTAAAATGTTTACACACTTCTGTTTTCTCCTTGTCAATGTGGCTTTGCTAAAACCAACTACAAGGGGTGTGAATCTCCATCTGCAGTGTGTAATAAGGGGGTGTTGTACATTGGACAAACAATATGATTTATATCCCAAAGGAAAGAGGTGCCACAGATCCTTGTGCTCTCAGGGTTGCTAATTTATTGCCTAATTAAACACTTGCTGTCAAATTGTCCATCCTGTCATTTTTAATTCCTGGTCTAATATTCCAGACAACAGAACACTTAAGGAGACTACCTTCTACAAGTGAGGCTTAAATGAAGAAAGATGTTAATGTGTGTTTCCTAATCAAAGTCAATAGTCTATCAGGAGCAATTATTCTGCAGCAGGTCTGTTCTTCTGGCACCATGCAACATGTATGAATCTGCCAAGGAGGGAAGACAGTGAGAAGGGAATGTTGTGAGGTCATATGAGAAAAGCTTTCAAGCAGTTCAGGACTTACTCTACCTACTACCTGCTGTTTCTTGTCATTCCACTGGGCATCTCCAAGAAGAGTCTGGCTCAGTTCCCTCCATAGCCACTCCTTTACTGAGCTGAAGAAATCTATCAAGTCCCCTTAGCCTGCTCATCTCCAGACTAGAGAACCCCATCTCTCTCAGCCTCAACTTGTGTGTCTTATGCTCTAGCACCTAAACATTGTAGTGCCCCACCTTTGAACTCCCTCCTGCTTATCCTTTTGGGTTTTTTTTACACTTAGCAGGAGGAATCCAAGTTTGGACACCATTCTCCTAGTGCAATTCCACAAGTGCAGACAGAGGGGACAGGTAACTTTCTCAACCAGTTGGTTACACAATTGCTAATACAACCCAGCCTGTGATTAGCCTGAGGAAATAAGGTGTGGGTGACCATCCTATAGTTTTCTGCATTCTATTTCTTGCTTGTTTTGAAGATGGACATATTACTTTCTTTCTCCAGACATCAGCAGACTTGATAACATCTCACTCTGGCTTTCCTTTTCCTACATATCCAGTGTCTCTATGGATACTGTATCCAGGATGGCAGAAAATGCATGTTCAATTTCTGTGCCTCTTGAGTTTTGAGGCTGGTTACCCATTGTGAAAACCTACTCACAAATTCTCCCACCTGAAGAGGAAGGAATGTGGCACAGTCATGGCCATGGCCTCACCTCTCTTTGGATCCAAGAAAACACAAGAGCAAGGGAAAAATAATCAAGTTTGCACTGCTTGTGAAACTGTCTCCAGGTTCATGGACAGCACACTGCAGGTAACTACTGGCAAGTTTTTGTGAGGCATCTATCTGCTCTGTTTTTCTTATTCATTCCTCTTTTTCTATTTAGCTTTTGCTATTTTATCCCTCAGATTAGTAAAATGATGTGGCCTGCCTCTGGTTTGTTTGACAAGCCAGCATGAAATCTGGGAATACATGGATTTGGTGTATGCTGTTCTAATTAGTACCCTTGGATAGAGCCAGTATTATCATATGACAGCTTTCTACATCCCTATTATAACCAATCCCTATTCAGAGTGCCTCTCAGCAGTTGCTGCCTGTTGACTTTTTGTCACAAAGGTAAGCAAAAGCCCATGCATTTGTGTCTGTGTGTGAATGTGTGGATGGGCACATAAATACATGGGGTTTAGCAGGAATTTCTGTCCTGCAACTTTATTAGTGCAGTGACAATTCAATAATATAAAAGAAACCTTCCCCTCACACTGTTTATATTATTCTTTCTGACTTTCCCAATCAAAAATCTTTTCTTTTTTGTTTTTTTTGGGGTTTTTTTTCCATGTTTCTGCTACTTTCCTTACTGATGACTTACAAAGGCTTTTGAAACAATGCTTTGTTTTGTGGAAAGCTTTGAAGATGACTTTATGGTGGCAGGTTTGGTTGGCTCCTCCTGCAGTAGCACTCTGCAGTGTGTCCTCATCCATCCTTTCACCTGAGCAAATGCAAGTGTCTGCTTAGGGTGAACTAAACACCCACTGCTTGGGTCTCAAGTCTATTGCCTGAACAGTTAGGTTCATTTGAGAAGATGGAAAGTCATCTCCTCAAGCCTTCTCCTCCAGCTCTGAGGTGCTCCTGAAGGTACTATGTCCTGGATATCAGCTGTATGCTAAACCTTAGGTACTTTAAGGTGTCTCATTTGCCAAAGGACATCTGTGCATGTTTGGCTGAAGCAGGCCTCATGTCTTCACTCCTGTGATGTTTAGACATCTAACATATTTGCAGACTCATGTTTTAGAAGACTGTGAATCCCACTTAGCAAAAAAAAAAAGGATCTTTCATTTCCTTTGCTATTTATTCCTTTTCCCTCATCCTGTATCTGTCTTGCCTCCATAAGACAAATATTTCAGGTTAGGATGTTCTAATCTCTCTTCTGAACAGTGCCTAAGTAGCTATGGCACAACAGAGGCTTAACTCAGCTGACATTACTGTAACAGATGTTTCTTCCCAACTCAGCCTTCATGCTACCTTCTGCATTCTCTGTTTTACTGCAAGCTCCTCTGTTTACAACAAGAAGCTTATGAAACAAGACTTGACCTGTTTACCTTAGGGACATGGAGTAGGTTGACCCTGGCTGGAATCTAGGTGTCCACCAAAGCCACTCTCTTCTTCACCTTAGCTGGACAGGGAAGAGAAAATGCAGGACAAGTCTTGTGGGTAAAGATAAAGACAAGGAGAGATCACTCACCAATTACTGGCACAGGCAAAACAGATTTGGCTTGGAGAAATAATTAATTTATTACCAAGCAAATCAGAGTAGGGTGGTAAGAAATAAATCTTAAAACCACCTTCCCCCATCCTTCCCTTCTTTTAAATCTGCTCCCAAATTCACTGCCTTCTCCCTCACAGTGGCACAAGGGGATGGAAATGGGAGTTGTGGTCAGTTCAGATGTAGATGCCAACATTGCAGACCACTGCATTTATCAGCTCAGCCATACCTTTCATAAGAAATAGTCTTGGGGGTTGCTTTAGAAGGCAATGAAGACATGAATTCACCTAGAACATCCAAATTCATTTCCCTGATGCCTGACTAAGCCCTCAAGGGAGGGCTTTTCTTCCCTTTATTGCCAACTTGTGCTGGAAGGCCAAGAAGCTCTGCTCTTGCTGTGCAGTCCCTGGAGAAAGAAGAAATCCTTTTAGTACTCTGAGAAAAAAACACCTTTCTTCAATTTTTCCAGGCCTTTATGGACTAACTCTATCTTTCCTTCATCCTCTATATGTAGCAGCTGGTAAAGGAATGCCTAAATTGCCAGCAGATTTTAAGGCTTTTTGTTGTGTGTAGCAGAGAGAGAGGGAATGCTGCAGGCACCAGATACACTCAATTCTAAATGATCACTACTGAGAATTACACATTTTCCCTTGGTATTTTTACCTAAATGGGGTTCCAAGGATATACACAACAGATAATATTCTGCTCAGCTCCTCTCAGCACTGAAATGATGCTCCATGGGTTTACAAGGAACAGGATAATATGGAGCTGAGAAATCAGCCAGAGTGCATGAAAGAATTGTGAAAATAGATGTATCAGGACCTGTGAGGTACTCAGAAAATAAAAGTAGCTAGAGAAAGCTCCAAAGAAAAGGAAGAGAAGTCCAAACTCAAATTTGTTGTCCTCTGCATAACAATAAGAGTTATTAGTTCAATTTACTTTTGTGTTAGTTGTCCAGAGGAAATTCTTTTGTGCTAATAGATTATTTGCATTTAGGGCTGCTACAGTAACTCACAGAAGTTTTAAGTATTAAAAAGTGGTGTTGTGAATAAGATAATCAAATATTAATGGGGTCTAGAGACAACAATGTAAAAGCAGGGAGGAAACACCCAAGACACAACAATGTGGCACTGGAGAAGTAAAGGAAGACTGTGGAAGTTTGAAGAAAGAGTAGAAAAAAGGGTTTGAGCAGTTGGCTTAAACCTGAGCATGGGTAGCAACCACATGTCAAAACCATGTCCCTAGTGGATCATTTTTCTGGGCAACTGCTGCTTCCCTGCACCATCTGAGATAGTCTCTCCCTCCTTCCAGTGCTCACTCACTCATCCTGGCATTTCTCTCTTAGGTTCTCCTTCCACAGAGAATCATTATGGTTGGAAGAGACCTCTAAGATCAAGTCCAACCATCAACCTATTGCTACTAAACCTAAGTACCACACCTATACATTTTTTTTCCCCACTCTGCTGCTCCCTAACAGTTTGAATCCCTTGGCCTTCAAGACATGCTGCAAAACTTGGCTCCATCCAGATGTTGGGATGAGTTTTTACAGACATAAGAATGGAACTTTCACATACTTGATGCCTTTGCAAGAGGTCCAGAGACATTGTGAGACTCTAGTACCTCCTCCAGAAACTTGGCAAAACAACTTGCAGGGGTAATTAGCTGATGGGCAGCTTTAATAGCTCAGGTGTTATTAAGCTGGGTGTTGAGACAGTTTTGTTACTTCCAGACTGGAGTTAATTAGCCAGACCTTTTTCAGTGGCTTTTGGCTTGCCAGGCTGAGACATCTTTGTGTTAAAAACATGGTAAAGATCTCTTCTGTCTTGATTTTCTTGGTAGGAAACATGGACTTAAGGCAATGCACTATGCCCTGCCTCTCACAGACTCAAGGAAGAGTCTATTCATCAATCTTTTGTGGAAGGAAAGCAGGTTTTGTGCCAAAGTCATGCCATGCCTGTAGATTCATGCAAAATCTTCATTCTGCTTGAAAGCCACCTTTAGGAAAGCACCAGCTTGCTTCCCAGGACCACTACTAGGGTGCAAGCAGTCATTTGAACCTTGCCTGACAGGTGGAGGAGAGCAGCTTTTTCAGCCTCAACCCCCCCAATTCCTCTGCAATTACTGACATGACAGCTCTGTGATTATTGAGATGATGGTTAAAACCCATTATGCCATGAAAATGCCACTCATTACACTCTACCAACTTCAATTTTGTGGCTTGTTCTCAGAGGCATGATGTAGCAGGGTGCATCTCTGTGAAGAGTAAACAGTGCCATTACCTCCTGGGTAATAATGAGAAGAAAACAAACAGAGGCTGAAATATGAAGTGCCATTATAGGAAATCAGTTGATTATTAGCCTATGTTTGCTAGAGCAGTTACAGAGCTCTGCTCTGTACAAAAACAAACCCAGCAAAACCCAGAAATACAGTTTCTGGCTCCATTTGCAGATGCATGCTGGCAGCCCTTGGTACCTGTGTCATTGTCAGTGGAGTCCCCATGGAACTCCAGCCTTGGACTTCCTTGGCAATAACTTGGCTCATCTGGAGGCAGTGAGTTGACTTTGATTTATGTTCCTCAGGTTCATTTCTTAACTTGGTAAAATAAACATTTGCTTCTGCAGAGCTGGAAAGAAGCTACCTGTTTCCATCAGGAGTTTTGCTGGGACAAAGAGTATTTCTCACTGTGTACCTAGCAGAGTAAACACTGATCTCTGATGGCATCTTGCTTTAATACAGTAATTAATGAAACAGTAATGATATTTCCTTTGTGCCAAGATCTGTGAGCAGGTTTCCATGGCAACAGCCCATGCACAAGCTTCTTGTCAGTAGTGAATGTGAAGTTCTTTGACTCATTTCAATTCTTTTAAAGAAAAAAAAAGACCAGTGTCACTCAAATTAACTCAGATTTATTGCAAACTCCATGTATACACAGGGGCAGCTACCTCAGCTCTTCTGAAGCACAGAAACTTTCTTCCCTGCATTAATTCACTGAGATGTTTGAATCCTCCCAGCTGCCATAGGAGCTTTTATCTCAGAAATAGATGTATTTTCACCACATTTACTTTTTATCTCTGTTGCCATTTTCTGCCAACTGAAACCATGCCCATTTTACACTAGGATAGCAGTCTGCATCAGATCTTCATCTTTATAGTCCTGGGAGGGAAGGAGAACATATTCTTTGCCTGAGTTCTTCAGCAGCTATAATGAATGAGCAGATGATCCCCAGGCTGGGTAAGAGGCAGAATAAACAGCAAGAGAAACCCTCTGCTGTTTCATCTTCTTTTTGTTTCTCTGGATCTGAGGTTTCCCCTAGAAATAAAACCATAATGACCACCTGTTTGCTAGGGGGAATCATGTCACTGGAGTCCTGGGCTCAAAGCATGTTGGGTGTATGGGGACTCACTGAAGTAGGTTTGTTAAATTTGGATGTGTGGAGAGAGGCAGAAAATAGACAAAGAATCTGGTATTTACCAATGACAAATGGGTGGACCTGCTATTTTAGCAAACTATCCACCTGCTTTTGTTGGGCTACTACAAGGGCAAAGAAGGATGAGGGACATAAGACCCCATGGAGCATGATTGTTTTTGGCTACTCATCCCCATGTGTCTTTTCTGCCATAAGAAATGTTCCTTGGGAGCAGATGGTGAGGCAGTTCTAAATGAGAAGGTTTGGGATGGGGAGAAGTATTCCAAACTCAAAGCTTTTATGAATTTATTTGCTCTATCAGTGAGTACTTTCATAGCCAATGAAGTAAAAGGCTTCTGGAAAAAAAGAAGGAGGAGTGTTAATTATACTGCAGATCTTTCAGGCATGATCTTTCTAATGAATAAGAAAGTGCTTCAGCAAATCAAGAGCCAGATAATATCAATAATCACTTGATTTCTCTTGCAAGAAGTTCTTGACCTCTTCTAAATGTATGGACATCTCCAGCAGAGGAAAACCAGACTTAGTAGAGTGAGACTTTTGAGAATATTAGTTGATTTCCAGTCTGTGAGCCATGTGGTCTTTCTTACACCACTGTTGTTCTGATGGGCTGGTTCAGATCACTCCTAGAGACATGGCATTGGGCTAGGAGGACAATGGAATCACACTATTAGGTGCATTCTTCACCCATGGAGAGTCTGGAAATGTGGCCTCCTAAAGGTAGCCCTGGAGAAAGTCCACATGCCAGTCCCTAAAGGAATGAGAAAGCTGATTTATTCAGCAGCTCCCACAGACTTTGTTTTGCAGGTCTAAAAATAAGTTTGTATAAAAGAATTCAAAATGCTTTTTGTGCTAAACACACAAATGGAAATCTCTCTGCACTGCACACATTATTTCACTAAAATAAATATTGTTGCCTTTAATATTTAAAGAGGTTTTTTTTGAAACAGCCACAGAGGATGAAAAACATAAGCCAGCAAAAGTGCTTCATGTGTCAGAGCCCTACAGAGGCATATTTCAATACTCCTGCTTTAATTTCTTTAGCTCTCAAGGAATTCCAAGGTCTCTGATATGGCATGCTGGGCAGGGAAAACAGAGCTGTTGTCCCCAGGGTTTCCTTGGCTCCTTACTATGCACCATCACAGGAATTTTTGTTCAGTATAAGCTGAGGAACTGCATCATATAGCCCTCAAAGCTGTTGGACTAGCAAATACACTACATCAACTGTATCCCCAAACACCAGCAGGTACTATCTAACCTTTAAGGTAAGACAGAGGACATGGGGTTTCCTTAATTTTGTCTGTGCCACAGGAATTCAGCATCTGCTGCAGTTGATAGGAACTTAGCTGCTGGCTTTGTTGGACTGAGGAGAATTGGTATGAGCAGAGATTTGTCCTTCACAGACTGATTTTGAATGAGGATTCTTGTCTTAGCCCTAGCCCAGAGCTACCTGGCTGATCCTGCCAGACCTTTCCTTCTGGGGTGCTGAGGACACAGTCAGGGTGCCATGTACAGCAAACCTGGACTCCAAACACCTGTCCCTCAGTTGGATTCCCTGGGACACTCACATTTTATGTGTGTCAAATTACAGAGGTGGATGGTAAGCTTAGAATGTTGTGAAGGAAACACATGGGTTAATTCTCAGCCAGATTGGATGGCAGGTCAAATCCAGAGTGATACTGAGTGTAATTGGTCACAGTTACTGGGATCAGAATTGCTAGCAAAGAAAGCAACCTCCTGTTCTCTGTTGGATGCCCCAAATGACTTTAAAGTTGCATACAGTAAAGGGAAGGAAGAATATCCCATTGCTGGTTCTGGTGAACTCTAAGACCTGGAGTCATCAGAAAAAAATGGCTATTACTTTGTAGACTACTAAAATTAGGGATATCCATATGGCTTAAGTTCAGGGATGCATCCTCATGCCTTGAGGTGTTCTTGGCCATTTTTGAATTCTACATTCCTGGACTAATGTTCTAGGATCTGATTTTTCTCCTGGAGTTATCCCAGTGTAACACTGGGGCCATACTGTGATGAATCAGATCCTTCCTGTGCACAGCAGGCACAATCCAAGCCAATGCAGGTGTTATAGCCAGTGAACTTAGGGCTGCATTGCATTGTCCATTTAAAGCAGAATTCAAATGCCTTTGGTTCCTCAGTCTGTTTCCCACTTATTGCATTTCATTGTAACAGTGATTCTGCATATTCCCCACATCTGGCACAATGCTCCTTCCCAGGGATCATTTTGTTCTGCCCTCTCTCACTTAACTGGAAAATTTCCACTCTGTTGAGCAGAGGAAGAATGTTAAAAAAGGCTCATTTGGGGATTGTTTTTCTTTATTTTCTATGTACTTACACTCTCACAAAGTCTTCTCTTGCAAACAGTCAGAGAAAAGAGGGTTGAAAGGCTCCTGGCAAGGCTATCTACTCCAGCAGCTTGCCCTAGGGCAGGGTAGACTCTCTTCATGGGCCATTTAACCATTCTTCTATGTAAATTTCTCAGACAGTTTCATCATTTGGGGCCAACAGTGCCAACCACACACTGGAGAAGACGTTCCACTGACATTTTTGCTGTGAAACTCTCTTTTCCTCCTCAACCCTTTGTAGATGTTTCAGGCAACATCAGCACTCAATTCTTCTCTTGTTAGGTAGCTCACCAGACAGAGGGTAGCTTTGATCCTTACCATTGAACAGTCTTGCTGCCTGGAATAGGATAGATGCATCCAAATTGCCTCTTGGGAACAGTCTTTGTCTTGTGCCAGTTCTTCAGCTTTGTGTGGAAACTGTGCAGGAGAGAGTGAGCTAGTCCTGTCTACTGCAGTGGCAGAGACATCTGTAACTGTTTAGCAGAGAAGATAATTAAGTTTGAGTGTTTAACAGTGTCTCTGCCACTGTTTACTGCTAGTAGAGGTCCAGCCTTGGAGTTTTCCTTCACTACATGCTCAGCAGTCTGATCTTGGTCTGCACATCATCATGCTGTAAGCAGTGAAGAGCACACCCACGTTAAGTCAGCATGTGGCTAGGAAATGCCCAGGTTTGCTGACTTCTCAGCTCATTTAAGTTGCAAAATGTTAGCTTTCTTTCCACTCCTGATCAGATTTTACTGATCTGGTCGTGCTGTGGAACAAAGGAGGGGTGCTCACTGCAGAGCACTGCTGGAAAGGAAATTCTGTGGTTACAGAGGTTGATAGTTCTTGGGACAGATGTGGCTCCCTCTGCCCTGTACAGGGATATAGAACACAGGATCTGAGCTGACTGCATTGCAAGGGAATATTGTCTGCTGCTGACATGACAGGAGACCAGGGTTTTTTTTGGAGATGTGGATGTCCAGGCTGTATCCCTTGTGCTGCTGCAGCAGCAGCCAGGCACTAGCATGCAAGGTGCATACTGAAGCATTCCTCAGAGCTTGCTGCATTACTATTTATACAGCAGGCATGTCCCCATCTCCTTGCCATTCTTCAATACTGCTGCCACAAAATAAAGCCAGAGAAGGGCTCAGCTGCTTGGTAAGAATCTACTTCCCAGCTTTGCTTTCCCAGCCTTCACCTTTCCTGCTAGGGACAGCGTCTCTGCTCTTGGTGAAATGATGCAGTTAAAATCTCCCCAGCCATCTTCTCACTTGGCCTCTTGGTGGTAGTCTTAACACAGCATATTCACTAGCTGAGCTGCCTGCCTTTAACTAAAGGCATCAATCTCCACCTTACTCTAGGAGAACTAACGTTTCTAAGTAGCTACTAAATATATACAAAGTTTATGGACACAAAGCAAGACTTTGAAAGGATTTTTCCCAGAGATACAGAAGCTCTGCATCGCTGATCCATGCTGACCTACTTCTAGGTTTCACCTGCTATGCAAAACCTGGTGCTGAGATCTGTCAGATATCCCTCAAGCCCAGATGTTTGGATCCAGTGTGTACAGTGAGGCAGCAAAGGGAAAATGAAGAGGGAGGGAGTCATCTGCATACTTAGCTGTTTGGTTAGTACCAGGCAAAAGAAAAAAACCAAGAGTCACATTGTTGTCAAGAACATGGGGTAGTGAATATCATAGCAGGTTTAATTCAGTGTCTCTTTTCTAATGAAGACCCAAATGGCCAAGGAACAGCCTAACAGAAGGAAACACTGAGTGGAGTCTGAGGAATTCAAGATGCATGAGATTTGTCAGAGCCTTCCTGCAAACATCAACCCTGTCTCACAACAGGGTTAAGACCTATGTACATATGTAGAAAGTCCCTGAGAAGCACCTAGATGAGGGTGAAAACAAAGACAGTCTCAAACAGTGGTTAGAGTCCAAGTCTAAGCATGGGATCTAATCTTTTGGTAAGGTCACCAACTGCCACAAGTCCAGCCTTTGATCACCAAGAAGCCATTGGCAGACAAAACTGACCTTGAAGTTTGGAACATTTGGTTGGAATAAGTAGAATTATGCATTGCAAGTTAAGTTACTCAAATTGACTATTGGCTATTCCAAAGTAGGAAACAGTTACTAGGTATTTGCTACATACATCTTATGTACTGAAAATATTTACTGTGACTGCATTTAGGCTGGGGGAATTCTGCCCCTTTCAAATCAGGTTGAGCAGGTATGAAGCTGGATAGTCCTCAGGGCAGGGTTACTCTGCAGATTGATATGTTCCTGCTGTTGCAGCTCTCCTGGCAGAAGTTCAGTCTCTCCCCATTTTTCAACAAGCCACAAGGTCAACAGCTTTAATACTGGCATCAGGTATCTTGAACTGTCAGATTCCCCAAGATTTCCCAAAGATACAACTCAGTTTTCCCATTTTGATGTCTTGGGGAATACTTTCACACACAATACTTTTCCCATTTACCTGCTGAAGAAGAGTAGAATGAAAGACAGTTGAACATAAAAGAGAAAGGAATAAAATCAGCCATGACTATCATGAGATAAAGACTTCACATTTACAGGATTAGAAGCAAACAACATTACAAATATACTGCAGAGTTATATCCAGCCCCTTTTTCTCTCTTATTAGGCCCATCAGGCAATGGTTTAAATGAAGATAAGTGATTCTTATATCCTTTACCATTCTCTGAGACCACTAAAACAGGAAGAGTCCAACACCTGCTACAAGCATATTAATAATCAGATGAAAAATTAATACCTACAAATCCTCAGAGCTAACTCTCCCCTTCAGCTATTCTCAATTAAGAAGAAAGAAGAATACTGCAGGAAGAAAACAGGCCCAAAATATCTGCCCTAGGAGGTCCCTTTAGAGATCATTATTGTTGGCAGGGTAATGATCAGGACATGGGGATTTTAATGGCTCTGTAGTGAAGCATGGAGTGCTGTGTCTGGAAACACTACCCCTCCTCCTAGAAGAACAATAAAGTATGCAAAGGGGCTGCAAAAACCTCTTCTTCCTTGTTCATTGCAGGATAGATCCTCTTAAGTGGTCCAAACATCAGGTATATAGGATGACCTGGTTCCTGTCCTCATTTTGTCACTGGCTGGGTCAGGTTGGCCAGCTGTGGTACCCTGTCTGCACCTCAACTTTGCTTACTGGAAATGCCTCGAGTAGGACATCATTTTCCCTAAATGCCTTGAGTAGGAAGGATAAAATCTGCTTTCTTTGAGGTTTTGCCTCCATTATTTATCATAATCCACCCCCCCAAAATCAATATTTTTCCTTGTCTCTGTTGTTGCATTAATTTTTCACCCTTTATAAGCTTAGTCTTTAAACCTGCAGCATTTTGGCTCGACACCTGCCCACAGAGTGACTGAGCTAACTCCAGAGCAGCTCCTGCACTGATCCCCAAGTCTGTGTTGCAGTGGCTTCTTTGGACACAGTATAATCCCAAATGTCAGCTCCTCTCTCTGGATCTTCTTGCCTTTCTTCTCCCCCTTTGCTGGCTCCATACATCTCCCCTTTGAGATATGAAGAACCAAGATGAAGGCACAAGCAAAGCTGCCAGGTTTAGTGCAATATCCCCCAAGAACCTTTCCTTATCTGCTGCTTGCAGTCTGCCTCTGTTGCCTTGGCACATTTTGGGCTGCCCAAATATGAACAATGTCAGCAAGACCCCACTGGAGCAAAGGAGTAATTTTTACTCTATTTCTCTGGGGAAAGGCTCATATTAGCCAGTGATTGTCTATTCCCTGCAGCATGGAAAAAGCTTTGAGCAGAGCTTGAAAGCAAAACCTCCATGCTGTCCCTCAACACTCTTGTCTTTAGCCTTGCAAAGGAACAGGACAACAACTCTCTGGGGCCTCACTGGGAGTGGAGAAAGATCTTCTCCAGAATTGGTTTGTGAGCAGTGAGGGGACAGGATGAAATCCAGGGACTTTGTGCATGCCCAGCTGAGCTGCTGTAGAAATGAAAAGTCAATCTCGTATTTTTTTTCTTGCTCTCTCCCTAATATTCCATCTAATATTCCTTTCTTATGCTGGAACCTTGGATCTCAAGCAAATGGATACTGTTATGTGCTCCAGGTGATTTATGGTGGCAGAAGTGAAGCAAACTGCCCATTAAGGTTACAATTGCTGGAATAACAGAATCAAAATATTATCTTGCTCAGGTACCTGCCATCCCTCACTTTGTGGCAGCAGCAATGTGAGGAAGTCCCTGCAGACTACCACATCAGAAAACCTTCCTTCTCCAGGAGAAGGAAGAGGCTGTGGCACAGGGAAGCTGGCAGGCAGGTCCTGGGCTGCCTTGTGATGTTGCTGACAGTTGCCACGTTGCATCTGGCCAATGTTAATGACAGGGAAGAGTTTCTTTCACCACTGGATATCTACTATGCTGTCTGCAAGTGAGATGTGCTGTCCACATTCAGTTCTTGATTGTCCTGCAAAAATGCTCATATGAAGTTGGTAAAGGTATGTGCCTCAGTTTCTCTTCTGTGCCACAGCAACTCTGCCTCAGTTTCTGCATTTCAGAAAAGGACTCTCTGTGGTTAAGGATTTTGTGTTTGCTTGTTTGCTCTGTATTAATTTTTGGCTGCAATAGTAGGAGTTTCACATGAAACCTCATCCTGACAAAAGTATTATCTCAGATTTAACTCATCTTGGCTGGGAAAGGTAGTCTTGGAAAGGTCTCTGTGCTGGACACTCTTCAACTATTGGCCATTTGGATGAATGAAAAGCTTTCTGAAGCTAGGTACAACTCTGCCAGCAAGGTAGGGCACATAAACATTGCAACACTGTTTTATTTTATTATTCCTGTTGCTCCTTCTTTCATTTGAGCTTGGCTTTCTATAGATTTCTGACTTGAGGGCTAGCTCCTGTGGGCTCTGATATATTGTAAGAGTCGAGCTCACAGTTTATCTTTACCTACAATGTAGGAGTTAATAAGGACTTTTCCCTCTACCTACCTGCTTATTTTCATGAATCTTGTAAGACCATATCTTTAAAGGCTCCATCCCTGCACCAAACTTGATTTACTTTCATTGTCAAGTTAAAAAGAAGTAAGACACATGGATGTGTAGAGTTGGAAGGCTCATGTGTTCAAAGCCTAATGTATACAAAAGGCAAGAAATCCTCTTTTTGCCAGACAACAAAGGAGGGAGGAAAGGGAAATGTCCTTTTTTTGGGGAACAGAAATTTGGTCTGCAGCACAGCTGTCTAGGAAAATGGAGCCAAAGTCTTGTCCCAAATCACAAAGCCATGCTTTGTGAAATAGCTGCTGGGTTGTCTGAACAGCAGGAACGTGTGGTGTTTGCTGGAGAGGCAGCCAAGCAGAACAGAATGAGAAGGCTTAAAATGAAGTTGACTTACCTACTCCTGTGGCCACATGGGGTGGCACTGAGAAGTTCTCAAACATTTGCTTTTCAAGTTTTTCTCTCCAGTCTTTTCCAGCAGGAACACAGATCTTTCCCTATAAATGCTCTTAGAAGGATGCTGAATGTATTATATTTGCTATTTCAGTTGGATTTCCACCCCTAACTGGGAGAAGAACTCAATTAAATGTTCTTAATACAACATATCTCCAAACCTTAAAGAAGAGAGAATAATTTGATAAAGCACCACTAAGGTAGCTGGTGGAGAAACCTTTGGTAATACATCATGTTGATCTTCAGGGTTAGTCCCTAGCCCTGCTTGCTTTCATAGTTCTTCTCTATTTGCACTACATGAACCATAGTCCACATGTTCATAATTAAAAGATTCTTTTCCAAACTCATACAAATCAAACAGAGCTCTAGAAGAAAACTCTTGTAATGCTTGATAGGGATGGAACTGGCTGAGCTTGCCATTATTCTAGACTTGTCCATTATTTCCTGGGTGACCTGTATTTAGGTGGGGTTTTCTGTTTTCTTATTTGGATCTTCTTTTATGTCAAGATCCTTTCAAGGATTCTTTACAGAAAGCTTTCACAGAGTTGTTATAATTTTGTATCAAATCCTTCTATTAAATTATTCTTTTTCTATCCTGCATTTTAAGGAAGCATGTAGTGCCCTGCAAGCTATATTGAAATTTTCCTATTGAAAGTGTTTATGAACAGTAATAGGATGAAACAAATTCTGCCAAATCAATGGTACACACTTGTCTGTGCTTGTACAAACTTGTATATATTGTGTATGTGTGTGAACATGCATTAAGTAAGCTCAGCAGCATCTGAAATGTGCAGTTCATGATCTTGGCTATGAGCTGCCCATTTGAAAGGTGGAAGAGAACTCTTCTCAGCTGTGAAAATGGAAATAAAAATAAAATAGAAAATAAAGTCAAATAAACAAAATGAAATAACAAAACCACCATTCAACATTATTCCTGTTTAGCAAAGAAATCTTTTGCTTGGTCTACTGTAGTCATTGTATGAACCTATTTCCCTATCACTATCTAATTATAATCCATTAAATGAATCAAATCACCTTCTGTGATATTTCCCATTCAGAGAAGCAAACCAGCTAATCCACAAGTGATAACTGTTGAGAATACCAATCATTGTTTGCATGGAAGATGTTGCTGGACTTGAAAAATAGAAAGGTCATCACACTTCTGCTCACAGAGCTACACTGACACCAGTCAGCTCAGTGATGTTCAACACAGGAGGTCTGTGGCCTCTCCTGGAGAATCAGACACTCTTGCTGACATCTTTCCCACTTAATATCCTGTAGAGAATAAGGTTACTGCTACAGTCTACTTAATCCTTTCTGCAGTTCCTGGGGAGAAAGGAAAAAACAATAAAAAAGGATGTCTACACCCAAAGAGTGGTAGCCCTCATTGTGTCACTGACCATGGCAGGTTTGAGTTTGTTGTCAGGTGAACCCCTTCCTGAATGGCAGGGTCAGATATGTGCTAAACTCTCAGTATTTAAAAAATAATGGCCCCTAATTTTGGTGGGGGTTGGTACTTAGGATGATGTTTAGATGGTATTGTCTGAAGGTAGCTCCTGAAGATAATTGAGATAGAATTATTTTTTCCCTATGCCTACTTACTTGTGTGTGATTCAACCACTGATGAATCTTTCTTTTGATAGTAGATATCAGTGATTTCTCTGATATATGTGTTTTCTGTTGTCCACAGGGCAGAATATCATGAAAAATCATTACAGTCAGTTGTCCACATGAACCTCATGCAAATAACCTGGCCTGCCTTTCAGGACAGGCAGGGAAAGATCCTCTCATTTAAAGGAAAGTCTGAAGATACCTGTAAACTTCAATAGATGCAATAATCCTCTGCTAACTGTTCCTATGCAATTTGTGCCAGGGAATTTTCAGTCACCAGGGACTGGTGGGGTGGAAGGGGGTCACATGTAAGAGTGCTGTTTATATGCTATATTATTTTTATAGCTGGAATCAATAAGCTGATTGAGCTGAGCTGAATCGATCCTCCTGAGTTGTATTTACCATTATCCTTCAATTGTTAATACAGTAGTGTTCTACAACTGAACATACTACAGCAACCCTTTCTGAGGCAATATATCTTCAGCTCAGCTTGAATCCTGCTGAATTCAGTGTGTTTCTAACAGTACAGCTGTGCTTCAGCCCTTTGCTAAACACAGACCTACGCAAGGATTTGCAAGACCATGAAAGATAGCAAGAAAAGCTTGTTTTAGTCACTGGAGGAGAGACACACAATGTTCCCTCATTAGTGGATGGAGAGAGAACTGTCTGTGGAGGGCAAGGCAGTGCAAGGGTAATTTTCTGAAGGGACCTCCTTTTATTAGTGGAGGAACCTCAGAAAAAATCTGCAACTCCCAAGCTTCATCTTTTGTGAACACCTTTCTTAGCAGATGACCTCTCCTTAACAACCAACCTCACCTCTCTTTCCATGAACACCTCCCCTGTTTGCCTGAAGCCACCCACATCTGCAGCCCTGTGTTGATGTGGCAGAAGTTAGGAGTGAGAACTTCTTGTGAGAAAAAAAAAAGAGAGCAAGAAATTGCAAGTACATGTGAAGTATCTGACATTTCCAGAGGTTCTTGCTGCTTTTCCCACTGCAGAAGCAGCTGTTCAGGATGTTTCAGCATAAGAAGGATGTGGGCCTGTTAGAGCAGGTTCTGAGGAGGGTCACAGAGATGATCAGAGGACTAGAGAACCCCTCCTGTGAGGACAGGCTGAGTGAGTTGGGATTGTTCAGCCTGGAGAAGAGAAGGCTTCAGGGGGATCTCATAGCAGCCTTTCAGTACCTGGAGGGGGATTACAAGACAGGGGGGGAGAGATCAGCTGGTCAGATTGCAATAGGACAAGGGGGAATGGATATAAACTGAAGGAGGGGAAATTTAGACTAGAAATTAGAAGGAGGTTCTATAGCCAGAGGGTGGTGAGGCACTGGAACAGGTTGCCCAGAGAGGCTGTGGCTGTCCCCACCCCTGGCAGAGTTCAAGGCCAGGCTGGATGTGGCCCTGGGCAACCTGTGGCAGGTAGGTTGGAACTAGATGATCTTTAAGGTCCCTTCCAACCTGGGCCATTCTATGATTCTATGTTTCTGGGAAAAATTTGTTAATATTCCCATCACAGAACTCTCTTTGAAAAATGCTCCTAGAGCAGCTTCTATTAATTAAAATACTAGGTTAGCAATGTTCCTGGACTCATTCCTGTGTGACCTCATCTAGGTGATCCTGCTCTGGCAGGGGGGTTGGACTAGATGATCTTTCTAGCTCCCTTCCAACCCCTAACATTCTATGATTCTATGTTCCAAAAATAGTTTCTGATCTCAGGTTTATGCATCTAAATCTGGGTTATGTCCATAGGTCTCAGTTCCATATACCTATGGTACTGATGATGACACTTGCTTGTTTTCTATATGTGCAAGGGAGATGATAGCCTGAAGAAGTTAATTAATATATACCTATTACTGAGGAGCCTCAAACTTCTCTCTAAGTTTAAACCAGTTTATTCATGCATCCTATAAATGCAAGAGACACAACACTCAGTGGGCAAACCCCTTTCAAGTCAACACTGAGGGTGACCCACTGTAGCTGGTATCTCTTGGTAAGGGTGAGGCCAATGCCAATCACCATTCACCACCTTTGTATAGGGGAGGACTAAAGGACAATCAATCATCATCATCATACTTTTGATGAATTCAGTGAGGAATAAAAACCCAAGCAGTTTCCTTTCAGTTTCTAGAAAACCAAGAATCCTTCATGGGAATGTGTAAACCATATTAGATTTGACAGGATATTGTAATATTTTTTACAATAACATAGCTGTATTTCATTCTGACTTCATCATACCATACAATAATTGAAACTACAAAGTCAGGGCTAGAAAACAGCAATTCCTTTGGTTTTTTTTTCTTTTTAATAGATGAAGCTTCACAGTTTGTTTTCATTTTGCATCTGAACAGATGGCAACTTTTGATCTTACAGTTTTTCATCACAAAAGACTGATTGATTCTCTAGTTGTTACGACATTTACTTCTTATGGAGAAAACTTAAGTTCAAATACCTGCCTTGAATCTAATAAAACAGGGTCTGGAACCTGTGCCTTTTTCTGTGCTAACTTCTAAGCTATCATATTTTCAAATGTTCTTGGGTTGGGGTTTTTTTAGGTGGGCTGGCATCCATCTCTATTTGAATTCTGTCTTATATGTGAGAAGAATTTCTTGAGAGAAGTTTAACTGACTGTGTTATATATGACCTAAAATTTCATTACTGTCTTTCTCTGATTGAAGGATTCTGGTTTGATGAATTGTTATTGTCATGTAGACTTCCCCTTTAATTAAATTAAAATTAAATTTAAAAAAAAACCCCAAAAACCAACAAAACCCAACCAAACAAGCAAAAAAACCACCCCAAAACCAATGAAAAACTTGGCCAACTCTACCCCTCTTTCCTTTTTTGCAATACTCACAAAGTTATTGCTGCCAGTAAAAATTCTTTCAAACATGAGAATTATCTAGGAGAATTTCTGGACAACCAGTAAGTTCCAATCTGTAATATGGCCCAGTTTCTACACCAAGGTCTGAAACTCCTTAAACTCACTAATTCAGGAGCTGAAACAAGAAGGGAAAAGGAAAGAGCATAAGCAGGAAAATCTGCATGTGTGACTTCTTCACTTCACTTGCCATAGCAGTTTCTTTCCTGTCATTTTGGGTTTTTTTTCAATTTAATTACCTGATATCTATTTTTTTTCTAGTCCTTTCTCAGTAACTACAGGATTTTGTATTACTCTTGGGTAGGTATGTGCATGCAGTGACAATTCCACAGCTAAATAACCAAAACTTCTCCTCAGCTTTCCTTCTCAATATAGTAGGGAGCTGTTAAAATCATTTGCTTTTTCTATCTGCTCTTCATTTCATTATGAATTCAATTTCTACCTTTATTTCCAACAATAAGAACTAGAGTTTTTCCCTATTTCTAAAAGAAAAATGAGATTTTTAGATAGCAATTTTGTTCATGGAAACTGAAGATTTATGAAAATAATAAAGCTAAAGCCAAATAAAGAACCACCAACAATGGTAAGTCACTTTACTGAATTACACTCTTTAACTGTGTGTATTTTTTCTTGATTACAAGGAATTGCCTGATTTACCCAAGACCTCCCCTTTCTAAGAGGAATTACTTGCTGTCTTCCTGATAACTTTTACAGAAACTGTCTAAAAATCTGGCTTATTGAGGAAGTCTTATTAAAAAGGCCTTGGGCAAAATTAATCTCCAAGTCTCACATCTGGTCTCTTTCTACAAACATGGCACAACATCCTTGAGGATCTCTGGACTGCATTAAAGGTGTCTTGGATCTTTTTGGGGCCAAGACTTAACTTTCCTGCATGCCCTGTTGCTGATGAAGCAATATAAACTCTTATCTACCCAATTCTTTCACTGCTGAGTGTGTGTGGCCAGGTTCTGAGTTTAAATGAAATGGAAATTTAAAAAGCTCTTTTAAATTTTATTTTATTGTTTTTAATTCTCTGATCTCTAGAAAAGATTTTTGACTTTTACTCTTCTACTTGTCCTGTATCAAATGCTTCATCTTCCCTCCTTAGCCTTTCTTCCTTAAGTCTCCCTTGTGCAGACCTATGAAGTGCTAAATGCCATGAGCAGAATCATCAAGTATGCTGTATTTAGCATCAAGTGTCATTATTCTCATATTAATTCCTTGTTAACTTTATGAATACAGATGGCTAAGCATAAAAAAAAGAGGAACCCTGCTAGTGTTTCCCAAAGAAAACTGCAAAGTGAATTCCAGATGCATAAACCAGCACAGAATCAACATGAGAGATGCTCACACACTCCTTTTACTGGACATGAGAAAAATGTAGCCACAGGACAGATGTTTTCCAATGAAGCTTCCAAGTTCATTAAATACCTAAAGTTTTGTTTCTTTTTCCTCCCCCAGTATTGCTTATTCTTGAACAATGTAGCAGTATCAGTGTGATAAATCATTTATTAGACAATAGGAACATTGTTCTTTGGCACCTGCTGAAGTAGCTGAGATCTTCAACTGCTTCTTCCAGAATTTACCATCTCCCCTTTTCTGCCAGATGTGTTTTTCCTTTTCTTTTTCTTTCAATGTGAGCCATGTTAGGAAACACCTGGTAGTTACATGCTTTAAATCAGTCTAGCTTTATTCTGACTGAAATTTGTGGAGTAACAGTCAAGTGCACCTCTCAGACAGCAAGGAATGGTTGGGATCTAGTGTCCCACTGCCTCTGTGATACCACAAAGCAAACAAGACAGAAGTATGAAATACCTTTCAATATAACTCCTCTGTGGTTTAGATGGAGCTCATTGAGGGGTTATGACTAAATGTGTTCTGATATGGTGTTGAACATCACTACTGAATCCCACTTCTTTCCTATTCACTCCTGCAACCAGCTATGATAAAAAATAGAAGGTTTAGATAATGATTTTCCAGGCTGGAAACCAGAACAGAGTGGGGTGCATGAAAGATAACTAAGGTCTGCATCTCTTATCAAATCCAGGCTTCTACCCTATGCTGTTATTAGAGCATCAGCAACAAGAAAACTGAGCCAGAAGAAGCTTCTGTAGCTGTGATAACTATCTTGTACATTGTCCCTCTGAGATCCCTTGCTGGAAAACACTACATGTGTTTATCCTGTTTTAAATCTGCAGGAAGAAATTTTCCCAAGCATTAAAATGGTGGGGGAAAAAAAATGCTAAATATTTATAATGTATTCACCTCCTTTTCAAGCCCTTCAGGACATGGCCTGCTTTTCATGTCTGTGATGCTACCTTAGACCTTGGATGCTGAAATAAAGACTGTAGGTTGGATGTTGGCACAGTCAGCTTGAAAAACTGATCAAGCTTATTTGCCTCCTGCTTAGAAACCTACCAAAAATGCCAAGAATTAAACTATAGGATTAGGAAGACTGCCATTTCTAAGATTTGTGGCACTAGGAATTGATTTAATGCCTTGGCATGGAAGAGGCTGTACATGGATTCACTCCTGTGCCTTCTCTAATTGTTTATTGGGGAAAGGTTTGCCTCAAATCCTTGTGAAAAACAGGAGGAGAGTCACAGTGGACCTGAGATGTTCAATCTGGGCCAAACTCAGGAACACTCCAACCCCAGGCACTGAATATTGGATGCTTCTCATGCCTATGGTGTTGCACAAAGATCAATTTACTAGTTTTCATTCCACACCTGTGGCTCTTGTTTGACTGCAATTTTTGGGAACCCATGTCCAGAGGTAATGGAGCAGAGAAGCGCAGGGTAAGGAGATGGTTAGGCTTAGCTCTCAGACACCTGCTATTGATGTGATCCACAGCCCTGAGCTGGGGATGTAACTGACATTTGTTGCAAGGTTTTGCTTGCATAGCATACTCCCTATGAGTTTTTCTTGGCATCAACACAAAGTTCCTTTTGTTGACACAGCTAGGAAGACACTGGCAAGGTGGAGTTTGACATGGTCACATCTACAACCTCTTCTGTCTTCTGCTTTCCTCTACTCAGTCCATGCTCCCCAAGGATATCTCAGACTAATCTTACTGTTACCTTAGATCTAACCAGGTTTTTTTAAGGAAAGGACATTTTTACCTACAATTCCTCAGGGAAACCTTTGTGCAGAGCTGACAAACACATCATGGTGTGATAAGACCTGGTCAATCTACTGAGAAAGTGGGAGGTAGCTGATTGAGGAGTTATACTTCTCTGTCAAACAGCCATGTTAAGACCATATCTAAAGCCAGAGGGTGCCCATAAGAAGATAGCATAGTCTAATCCCAGGCAGAGGAGCAGGCTAAGAGGTGGATGAAGCTGAGTAACAAGACAACACCATGGGTACAGACCTGGCTGCTATAGTGGGCAGACATTTCGGATACAGGTTTCAACCCACCACTCATCATTTCTCTAGGAAACTCAAGGAAATAATTTTTGGTTGTCTTGGTTTGGCCTCCTGAGCTCAGTTCTGTAGCATAACCACAGCAGATAAAAGTTAATGTAGTCCTACTGCAATGCTGGTTTACAACAACTATGGTGAAGCCTTTTGGACATGTCCTTAGGGCCTACAGAAAGATGGGAATAGACTTCTGATCAGGTCCTGTTGTCACAGGACAAGAGGTAATGCTTTTAAACTAACAAATATAAGAAATATATATATTTTTTTACAATAAGGGTGGAGAAACAATGGCACAGGTTGCCCAGAGAGATGGTAGATGTCCCATCCCTAGAAACATTCCAGGTCATGCTGGACAGGACTCTGAGCAACCTGATCCAGCTGAAGATGTTGGAGTTGAACTAGAAGTCCTTTAAAAGGTCCCTTCCAACCCAAAGCATTCTATGCTATTTCTTCCAGGAAAATAGTTTTCCCTATCCTCAAGGTTATTGTGAGGTGGAAAACTGATTATAAAAGTGCTTGTAACTAAGGTGGAATAGAAAATACCTGGCTATAGATTATTTATTATACCTTATATCCATTCTGTCTTGACTTGAAAAGTCAAGTGAAAGGGAAAACTGAAGAACAAGGTGAAGAGTGGGCTTAGGGGAAGTGGGGAGAACAAAAATCAGATCAAAGTGAAGCAGGAGTAGACTTTAATAAATAATTTCACTGAAAACCACAGTAGGAAAGTTTGTTTGGTGATATAGATGCCCACCATAGCCAGATCTCCCTGTACCTAACTGTAAAGGCATGAATCAATTTCTATTCATTTAATCTCTTTCTTGCAGAAAATTGGACAACAGCAAGAACAACAAAAAGAGTCAAAAATGAAGCAAAGTACAAAGAAGGCTAGAACAAATGTCTCCCAAACCAAGTGCCACTGAGAGTTTTCCTTTCTTCTTGGCTACACTGTGTGATATTTCTCTCCACGTTTTCTGCTCTGATTACAAACACTTTCATCTTCTGTGATGCTAGCAGAGCGTGGGCCTGGACAAAAGCATGCACACAAATGAAGACTAAAGCTTCATCTCTGTTCAGCAGCTCTGGCAATTTACCATCAATCTTGTTTCTGTGTAGCAGAGAGAGAGGGACAAGAAGGGATGTATCTTCCCAGCAGCTCAGGGTTGTCATGCCTTCAATGCTCAAGTTAAAAGAAAGGCCAAAAAAGACAACAATCTGGATCCCCCCTTGAAAACTAAGATGACAAGTAGAATTTCAATCCAAAATTTGGGTATGAAATACTCTCAAGTAAGCTACAGCATCATTGTAAACTTTCCCATGACAACATCTAAAGCTACATAAGCACCTGAAATGTTAACCTATGGGCATGGGCTAAAGTATTAGAGTGTTTTCTTTATTGAGTACCTCATCCATCCACCATGTCCATGAAAAGTGTATCTCCAGAATGAGTGTGTGTTGCACTTTTGCCTCCTGGGAGACTTGTTCTTCTCTTGGGAGCCCCTGAATGAACTCTGAAAAAGAGCCAGGCTTGTCTGGAAAGCACTCCTAAGCCTTTGCTTTCAGAGTGCTCACCCATAAAGCACAAAACCAGCTTCCACCCTCTCCCCAGCCTCCCAAGGGACTACCTTCCCACCATTATAATTTAATTACTTGCCTTTTAGACACAGCTGGTTAGGAGGATACTAGATTATTTAGAGTAGAACACCCAGGTTGCCTAGAGCTTTTTGTATGCATCCCTTTTAAAAGACTAACATTTATGATTGCTAAAGGCACAATTAAGCATCTAGAAACAAAGAGCATAACCTGATCTACAAGGCAGGGAAGAGGACTGGAAAGCACCTACATGGCACAGTAGATGAGCCACAAATTTAGCATTCCCAGAGCTGCAGGGATAGTAAGAAAACAGTGCTAATGAGATCTTGGGTGCACAATGATGAGTCCTGTGACTAGAGGGTGATGTTATTTCCCACTCCATAGCTCTTGTGGCATTGAGGACCCCAGCTCTAGAAGTGACAGACAGGATTTGCAGTCTGGATGTAAAGCTGACTAGTGACCAGTTTAAAAGTTTTGATCTTTTTAGTCTATAAAAAAAAGAAAAAGAAAAAAGAAATCACAATGTACAAAATGCTTTTGAAAAGACAGAATACTGAGTAGTAAGCTGTTATTTAACCTAGCAGGGAAACATACTGCAAGAAGGAGCAGCAGGCACTGACAGCCAGGCAAACACTAATAACTGGCATGTTTGTAACAGCAGAGGTGATTAGTCAGTGCAGCAAACAAGCCAGGGAAGCTGCATGTTCCCTATCTTTGAGTATTGTTAAATCAAGTCAGAACAATTTGGTGGAAAAAAAAAATGCTTTGGTCACACAGAACCAGCTCAGGTTATAAAAAACTAAATAAATGCAGAGCTAAAAAAAAGATGCAGAGAAGGACAATTCACACTGCAGATGGAAAGCAGCACCTGCTTTATGGAGAGAGAACAAGTTGGGGATGCTTCAGTTTGGAGAGGTCTGAGTGGGATATAATCAAGGTTAGGGAAGTTACACTGGTGGTGAATGAAATGCATTTAATCCACTGACTAGGGGAAAACTCTCTGAAATTATAGGAGAGTGATTTAAAACAGAACAAAGTGAAAGTACATGGATATCTAGTTAACCAGAGTGGCAACAAACCTCTAAAGTTTTGCTGGCATGGGAATGGTGAAGACTGAGAACATAATAGCATGGCCAAAAAGATGTAAAGGAATAGCTGGGAATGCAGTGAATATGCAGGGGTTCTATTCTTTACAGTCCCTAATGCAAAAACCCTGGCAGTTGTGAGACTACAAAGAAGAAAGGTCTGCAGACAGCAGCCAGGTTTGTGTTCTCCTTAGTTAACTATCTCTTCTCCATGCAGAATATTGGTCTGGCCACTTTCAAGCTAGTAGGATATGTTTTATGTTCACACTTTATGTTCTTCACTACAGCACAAGGTAATAAGTGGGGATCTGACCTATTTCCACATGCTGTAGATGACACCAGGTTTCTGGATCTGTTGTCTGTTTGCCAGTTCAGCAGAGTAAGAGACTGTAGCAACCTACCTGCCTGTTCAAGGTTGTGCCTTTAGGTTTTGTGCTGGGACTTATTATGTCAGCACTTTGGCAGACTCTCTCCATTCAGGTCAGAAGTGGGAGTCCTAAAGTCTTACTTCCTGGCTTGATTTGAGACAGAAAGTTCTGCTCCTGATCATCTAGACCTTCTAAAGGTAGCAGTTAATCTTGTGTCAGCAGTAAATAATAAGTCTATTCTCAGATGTTTTCCTCTCATCTACAGAAGTGCTGTGGGTTGACTGAGCCAAAGGAAAGGACTCACCTGGGAGGACACCATTCCAAGATGAGAAATTAAGGAGAAAATAGCAGGTAGAAGGAGGTGGAAAAGGCAGTCTTCCCTTTATGAGGGACTATCCTTTTGCTTTAAATGTCAAACCATCTTGCTAATATCCCATGCTGAGAAGCAGCTTTTTGTTCCTGATATCAGTCAGGGCAACCTCAATTCCTTGCTAGCATATAAAAAACCCCATCCTCATGATCATGATTGATTAAGGATTGCTCCTGATTTTAGTCTGTATAGAACTGAGGAATGGAGAGCTTTGTAGCAAGATGGTGTCAGGTATGGTAGGGAAGAGTTAAAGCATTCCAAGTTCTCCTCTTTAAAAACCAAACATATAAAAGCAAAGAAAAAAACCCCAGGATCCTTCTAGAAACATACTTCTATTTTCATATCAACTAGGAAAGGAGAGGGTGCTCTTCTGCATATCCCTGCCAAAGGACTGTTATTCCTGCAGATCTTTCTCTGTTTTGTCTGCAGAATTTCAAGCATTGCTTCCTAACAGATTTCTCATAAACATCCAAACCCATTTGATTTTAACTTCAAAGTCCATCACATCCAAGATTAACTGGTGTTGTATCAGCACACTAACACATGTGGGATTGTTTTCTTTTGTCTGCTACAGAACCATCATGTCACACTTTGTTCATATTAAACCACTGAGATGAAAAAAAACCCCCAATGTTCTTGAGGATTAGCACAGGACTTAGCCCTAGGAAATGTTGGTTCAAGTCCCATCTTGGTCACATAGGCAACAAACCCACATGTCTTGATCTGTCTCAAATCAAATTCACTGAGCAATGAAATCTGCAGGGTTCATTTCTTTATTTATATAATGAAGTGGTCATGATATCCTTTGTCCCTTGGAGAGTTAGAGGATTACTCATCCCAACACCCACATACCCTGATATTTCCCTCTTGAGTGTTCTATAAGAACCCAGAGGGAAAGACTAACCATACATGAGGCAAACAAGTAGCAAATGAATTACATGAAAGTAATTCCACATGCAACATAGTCTAATAAAATTATCATCATCTGAATGATGACAAATGGAAAGCCTTTGATGAGAGGACTGGAAACAAGGAAACAGTGAAAAGATTTATAAGAGGTGAGAAAGAAACAAAAATGAACTCTATTTTTTCTTCCCTGCCCTGTCCTCTTACATTCAAGATTTTGTTTTCAGGTGATACAGAGAGAAATAAAATCCAACTGTTTCTGTGCCAGGTTTCATTAGATGTTGGCCACAGAAGTAAATAGAGGCATAAAGAAGGCAGAATGGAAAATTAAATACAAAACATTGAATAGGAGAAATGACATTTTATCATAGACAGCATCACAAGGAGAAGTTTCCTGTCTGGAGTGGTAATGAGAGCACTGACACCTTGACTTCAGACATTTCTCTGAGTCCAAAAATCCCACAAGTTGACTTGTAGAGGGAAGGAGAGATTGGAACCAGAGTCAGAGACCAACCACCACAAGCACTGAGGAGGAAACATCTCACAAGCTTGTGCTGCTTTCAGTCCATGCTGCTGCAGAAAAATGGGAGTTTTACAGGCTTCTGTCTGCTCTTCAACCACTGCTCAATCAAATAACACAGTCATAACCACCCAGCAAAGGGAAACATCCAGGCAAGAGCTATTCTGCTGCTAGTTCCCAATCCCTCCTTCCTTTGGTCAAGGTTTTAGGACATTGCAAGCTGAGTGTTAACAACCAGCCATTTCTCAAGGCCCAGAATGAAGAGGTTAAGCTCTGATCCTACCTGGAGAAAAGCAGGGCTTCTAACATGGTCAAGGCTGGCTGTGAAAATGGCTGTGCAAGGACAATTTGCAGAAGCCACATGAAGACTCTTGCTTGCAGTGTCTGCAAAACAAACCCAGATGCTGCTCAGAAATTCTGAATTGTCTTCTATCCAAATGTGGAGGCATCAGGGTTTGGCTTTGCTCTGTATTAAAAATAAAAGAACATTATTTGAGATCTTGGAGGGAAAGGACAGCTTGTCAAAGTAAATACCAGTTCCTGTCTCCTTTCCAGGCTTCAAAATAGGGCAGGAGGTGCTCTCATTTCAGACAGAGCTCAAACAGCTAATCTGGGCACATACCTAGGCTTATCTTCCAGAAAAGAAATCTGTGAGACAAATAAACCTTTCCCATTTCCATATTTCCTTAAACAGAACTATAAGAAAGAAAGGAAAACAAGCAAACCAACCTTAAAGAAACTGCTGTCTCTGTTGAAGCAGAATTGACTAATGCTGCAGGTAGAACCTAGGGAAGGCAAAAGACTGTGCTGCCCTTTATCCTCCACTGCTCTTATATAGTTACCTTCATCTTAGTTAAGCATCTTAACTTCATCCAAGTTAAATCATCTTTATCTTGCAGCAGGAGTGACTTTAGTTTTGTGAAAGAGAACAGGAGAACTGGGCTGGCTTTGTGAGTCATGGCACCTCTCCCAACCCACTTCAGGAGTTTACTCAGTGATGATTACTAATGCACCTGACTTGCTCTTTTATTGAGTACAGGTGGAGCCCAGGGTGCCTTTCTTCTCCTTAGACTCCTTTGCTGTAGATGATCATGGCTAGTCAGATGTATTGCTCATTGAGGGATAGACAACCACAAGTCATCTATGTCTTTAAATAGCTTCCCTACTGAGTCTGCAGCTCTAAATATCCTGAGGGGCTCTGAAAACTCTACTCTCCCTACTGAGATATCTCTGTTTGAGCACAGAAGGAAAAATGCATTCCCTGATAAAAAGATATTAATAATGCAGAGACAGGTAAAATCCTTTCAGTTGTGCTGTAACATATCCAAGCTGGTTGGAATCCTTGGCTCTGGTGGTGTGTGTATAGCCAGCAATGTGTTCACTTTGATGGAGATGTTATGGCAACATTTTCCACTGCTCAAGTGTTCTTCTGTTAATGAGCTCACCTGGGCCAGTGGTTGGAGACCTGACAGCTATGTGTTCATTCCTAAGTTGTTCAGGTATTCCCTGCTTTGTGTTCTGCCTCCAGTCACTAAGTCAAAGCAAATATCCACCAACTCAGCAACACTTCTTCTCTGATTTTCCCCTTGAAATCACAGTTTATTTGCATTGGAGAAGTTGGCATCAAACAAGAGATAAAACAAGCCAGGGGGAGAAAACTGTGTATCATCCCTCAGTTTTCTCTCTGTTCCATGAGGGATAAAAGAACCTGAGATAACAAATTTGGCTCAGATGCTGATAAAAATACTACTGTTATTTTGCCTTTTCAGGGAGTGGGGAATTCATGGGAAGTTCAGGGCTAAGAAAAGCTAATCCCCCATAATCTCACTCCTGTATGGGTTACAGGCCAATTGTGAGTGAGAACAGCTTGGGTTGTAATTTAGAGTTGCTCTACATTATGTCAACAACCATCAGAAAACTCACCAGCAGCTGAGAATGAGACTGAAATGGAAATGCTAGTGCAACTCTGATTACAAATTTTGCAGCAAGAAAATTGCCAGGAGGAGGATGAAGTCAGTAAAGAGTTTGCCTCTGGAAGTTAAACTCTTGGAAATCCATTCTGCTTTTTTAATGTTCACATTGTTACAACACCAGAACAGCTCCTAGGAGTATATTATATGGTTAAGTATGAGAATATCTATGGTGTTAGCTTCCTTCTTTCTACTGTCCTTTTCCAGAAATAATTGTATCACAGTAGATAGTAGATTGAGCCTGTATGCTCTTCCTCCTAGGTAGAAATACTTTTCTCATTCCTACCTGGTGAAATCTTAAGTATCATGTTTCCTTTCATAAGGACATCTGGTGGGACTCTGAAACTTTGTCTTCAAGGATTTCCTCCATCCCTGGATGGTTAAGGGATGTGCTGCATTTGAGCAGAGAAAAAATTACCTCTGACAGTATTTCCAATGAGAGATGAACTATTTCCCTCCCAACTCACACCTTCTCCTTAACACCATGCTTCTCAGGAGGCTGGCAGGATACTTCTTTGGTTTCTAGTGATGTTGGAAGCCTTTGTTTCCTGATCTGAGTCACAAACCAAGCAGGTCTGGATAGTTAAAACACCTCATCATTCCCACAGTGCTCATCATCATCAGCTATCCTTTTACCTGGGAAACTTAATCAAAGAATGTGATCATGGGTGAAAGCTTCTTCATGGGGTGGAGGCTGGCTCCCTGGCAGGCTGAGGAATGAAGAGGACTTATTGGAGATCCTTATAGCACCAGTGACATTGAGTGCTACATACATAGCAAGGATTTTACTGACTCTAAAGCAACTCTGCTCAAGTACTGCTCAAGAAACCTGAAAACCAGCAGTAATGCTGAGAGAGGGTGATGGAGGGACAAGGGTGTTTAACCTGAACAGCCTCTTCTTAGGCCTCATATCTTTTTCTTCCTTGTGTCCAGGGTAGTGACAACAAACTAAGCTTTGATGATATGTTCATTTGTAATGTGGGAGGAGGAAGGTGAAATTCTGTTGTCTTCTGGAGATAAAAGTCCTTGAGGGAAGATGGATCAACATTCCAAAAGTGCTGTCTGCATATGAAGTGAAACTATCATTGCTTTAGCCAGAGGTGCTCCATCTGCATTTGTAGCAGACAAGAGGCAGCTAGAAAATTTTGCAGCAGGATTAAGGTTTTCTAAATTACAAGAGAGCCTGGGGAATCCTTAAATTCTGCTGAGAAGCTTCAGTGAAACTTATTCATAGCCAGAAAAGCCTAGTGTGTCAGTGAGGGAAGACGTTCAGGGAGGTTGTCAATTCTGAAGAGTAACATTTAGATGGGAAAAGTGTTATTGGCTCATGACCTTGGATCCCAACACAGTGGTGTCCCACAGAGAAATCCAAAGTGACAGCTAAAAAAGGAGACAGTATAATCTCCCTTCACCTTTTATTGTTTTTTATGTTTCTCTGCTTGTTCCCAATTTTGCTATCATGTTCCTAAAGCTCCTTTTGGCAAAGATAAATCTCTTATCGTCCTCATGTTTGTCTGCTGTCAGAAGCAATCTCAGGTGAATCTGACAAGCTCCAGGCCTCTCTTTTCCCCAGAAACTAGGAAAAAAAATAAACAAAAAACCCCCTAAAACCAAACAACAAAACAAACCCTCAAAAGAGACCTCCTTCAAGCCTTTCTGATAGGCTATGTTTGAGCACTGGCAAATCCAGGGGAGAAATGTTCTTTGTTGAGCATAAACCAATGGCTTTTACAGAGAGCCAAGACTGCTCTCATGTCCAAATAGCCACATCTCTAACTATCCAAAGAAGGATGTCTAGAGTCTGAAGCATTAGAGTGAGGAAATAGTTTTCACCTTAGGAAAATGAAAACCAGGAAACTCTTTGTGTTTCTCAAGCAGAACCAGGACCACAGTAGCATGGCCCTGACAGCCAGAACAGCAACATTCAATGTTGATGTGGCTCATCCTGCATGTTCTCTGACCATTGTTTAGATCTCTACTTTATCTAATTTTACCCAGAAAATCACCTTGACTACAGACTTCTAAACTGCTGCATTGGGTTTGGCTGGGCTAGAGTTTATTTTCTTCATAGTATCATGTATGGGTCTATGTTTGGTATTTGTGATGGAAACAGAGTTGATAACACAGGGATGGTTTACTTACTGCTGAGCAGTGCTTACACAAAATCAAGGCCTTTTGTGCTCCTCACTTCACCCCATCAGTGAGTAGACTGGGGCTGCACAGAGAAAGTAACTCAAACTCCTCCACAATTCTGTTTTGTGGGTTTCACATTAATTTTCCATGGTGACTTGCATGTCATTCCTATTATTACCATTCCATCTTCATCTCCAGGAAGAGTTCTGGAGATCTAGCAAGAGAAAGTACAAGGAGAGAAGAAAACAGAAGCCCCAGAAGCAAATTCAGACCAAAACAGGTTGGAGAACACCTCCCTGTTTTAAAGTTGTGAAGGAAAAAAGATAAAAAGGTTTTCAGCTGGGAAAAAACCCAAACAAAATCAAGCAGCCAACTATGGACAGACATCAAATCCTGACCCTCCTGAACACCACACTCATGACCTAACCCCTAGGCCTTCCCAACAAAAGACAAAACTAATATTGGTGGTTTGAAACTCTGTACTGAGGGCATTGATGGATGTAAGCAATGCAGTATAACCCCTTTAACAGATTTGCTTTTAATTCTCTCCTTCTTAAAATAGTCCTTGTTCACATTTAATATCTCACAAAGCAGCAGCTTCCTGCTGTGCACAAAGGACACCCTGCCTATGTGTCTGCTTCTGAAAATAAGTCCTAGAGGCTTGAGCTCCTTAGAAATGTGTGGACCAGAAGAATTTCTCCAGGGGCTGAGGATCAATGATTAAACAGCTTGTATTACTGGAAAATTCTAATCCATGACCAGCAAGCCTGCAAGCAAACAGGAGTTCCCTCTGGTCAGACTACAGAGGAGAAACCAAGTGCAGAAGTTATATATTATGAAGCAAATAAGCAGAGATTATTCAGAAATTAGTTTTGCTTACAAGGCACCAGATATTACAGACAAGACTTTTTTAAGGACAAAGGACTGTTAGTTAACTCTCTCTTTTCTTTTTTTTCAGCTGTTATAGAGTAGGATCAAAAGCATAGAATCACAGAATGGTTTGGGTTGGAAGGGCCCCCTAAGATCACCTAGTTCCAACCCCCCTGCCACGGGCAGGGACAGCTTCCACTAGACCAGGTTGCTCAAGGCCACATCTAACCTCATTTTGAACTCTTCCAGGGATGAGGCATCCACAGCTTCTCTGGACAACCTGTGCCAGTGTCTCTTCACCTTCACTCTAAGGAATTTCTTCCTACAACATCATCTAAACCTAGCCTCTTTCAGTTTAAAACCATTCCCCCTCACCCTGTTACTGTATTCCCTGGTAAAGGGTTCTATTTAGTCTGTAAGCTTCCTTTGAGTACTAGAACACTACTAGAAGGTATCCCCAGATCCTTCTTTTCTCCAGGCTGAACAACCCCAATTCTCTCAGCCTGCCCTCACAGGAGAGGGCTTCCAGCCCTCTGATCTTATTTGTAGCCCTCCTCTGGAACTGCTCAAGTAGGTCCATGCCTTTCTTATGCTGTGTCTGCAAAAGCATAGAAGTGCTTTTCAAATCTTGTTTTGCTGTTGTTCTTCAGTTAACTGCCTGTGTTGACTTCCAAAGTCCTTATGTGATATGTCATCCCTTGATTTATGCCCCCAGCACCTTTTCTGTAGCTTCCTGATCCTCCTTACCCTATTACTTCAGATTACTTCAATGCTTCCTTAAGATGCAGCTGCTTCTGTGAAACAAAAACCATCTCTGCCTTGGTTTTGTTTTATGCAGAACAAGGATTGCACAAGAAAGGGGATATTTCAGTTCACAGACTGACCTACAAACAAATAAACAATTTCAGTTCAAATTGACCAGAAATGAACAATTTTTTACCCCTGAGGGAATGGCTATGAAACCTTACAATCAGGACAAAGTCAAGGCAGGACCAACACACAGGATAAATTCCCTGGATCAGACAAGGGATTTCAATTCCTCTTTCCTATCAGCAAGTTTCATAACTTTTGGTTAGAAGATCATTTTCCTTCTGCATATATGAACTGAGCCATTCACAGTATTTCTTCAGCCAATAGTTCTGAAGAATTAAACCCAGAATCATAAGTAGCCTAACTTTAGAGATCTACATGTTGATTTAAGAAACTAAAGATACCACTGAAGTGGTATTTGAACTCAGATGAGTTACAAAGTTAATTTCCAAAATGCCACTTGAACAGCTGTTGAATAACTTCATCAGTTTGGGTTGAAGAAGAAGTTTGTGAACAAAGACTCATAAAAGTGTAAATACAATTTTTCAAAGCTATATCACTGAATAAATTTGTGGTTTTGGTAGCCTTTTCCCTTGACTCACATCACAGAGCCCAATCAAACACAAGTGTTTTTCAAAGGAGTTCTGAAGTGGTTACAGAATCTCACAGTGACACAATCACAGACAGAATGGTGGGCATTGGAAGGGAGATCATCTAGTGCAATCCCCCTGCTAAAGCAGGTTCACCTAGAGCAGGTTACACAAGAATATGATCAAGAAGGTTTGGAATCTCTCCAGAGGAGACTCCATGCCCTCTCTGGGAACCCTGGGCCAGTTACTGTCACCCTCAAAGAGAAGTTTCTCCTCATGTTCAGATGGAACTCCATGTTTGTTCCTGTTGGTCCTTATCCTATCACTGGGCACCACTGAAAAGAGTCTGCCCCAATCCTCTTGACATCCACTTTTTAGATATTGATAAGCATTGAGAAGATTCCCCTCTCAGTATTCTCTTCTCCAGGCTAAACAGATCCAGGGCTCTCAGCCTGTCCTCATAAGAGAGATGCTCCAGTCTCTTCATCATCTTTGTAGCCTGCACTGGACTCTCTCCAGTAGTTCCTTGTCTCTCTTGAACTGGGGAGCCCAGAACTGTCCAGATGTAGCTTCATTAGGGCAGAGTAGAGAGGTAGGAGAACCTCCTTGGTGTTCTGGTCATGCACCCCACGATACCATTTATCTTCTTGGCCACAAGAGCACATTTCTTGCTCCTGATGAACTTATTATCCACCAGGATTCCCATGTCCTCCTTCACAGAACTGCTTTCCAGCAGGTCAGCCCCTAACCTGTACTGGTCTATGGGGTTATTCCTCCTCAGGTGCAGGACTCTACATTTGCCCTTGTTGAATCACAGAATCATTAAGATTAGAAGAGACCTCTAAGATCATCAAGTCCAACCATTAACCTATCACCATCATGCCACTAAACCATGTTCCATAAGTACCACATCTATACTTTTTTACTACCACAAAGCCCTGGTACCCTCTCCAACATGTTATTGTTAGAGAACTTTGTCAATAACAACAGCTTGGCAGAAGAGAAGCAAAACTTTCAGTCTCTTCATCTGCATAGAGAATTTGGTCTTCCCCTCCTCTAGAGTGGTAAATGAGAGAGGCTATCTTCATGCTGAATTGCTCTGAGTTGTGAGTCAGCTCCCAGCATAAATACAGCTGGAATGTACACAGACAATTCTGCTCATTCCAGTGGTGCAATTTCCCATTATGCTAATTGAAGTTTCATCTTAAGAAAGCCTACTCTCTGAAGAGATGTAAGCTTGTGTTCCTGTTCCTACAAAGGGAGTTGTACTGCAGACGAGGGTTGCCCTGTTCTCACTGTACAAGTTTGATCAAGCACTTCCTTTCCAGGAAAGGCACTGATCCCTTTCCAGGATCTTGCCTCATTCATGTGAACAGTCCTTTCTGATTTCACTTCAGTGCAGTAGGATTCCCCAAGTGAATCAAGGTTTGTAGCACTTACTTTCCAAGACACCATGTGGGAAGGGAATAAAGCCAGAAAAGAGATTGCAACTGAGCATGCTGATGTATTTTTGCTACATAGCAGGAAAAAACATATTTGTCACAGAATGATAGAATGGTGAGGGTTGGAAGGAACCTCTGGAGATCATCTGGTCCAACCCCCTTACTAAAGCAAGTTCACCTAGAGCAGATTGCCCAGGATTGCATCCAGGTGGGTTTGGAATCTCTCAAGAGAAGGAGACTCCACAACCTCTCTGGGCCAGGGCTCTAGCACCCTTAAAGGAAAGAAGTTTTTTCTTCTGTTTAGGTGGAACTTCCTATGTTCTAATTTGTGTTCATTGCCCCTTTTCCTCCCTCTGGGCACCACTGAAAAAAGAGACTGTTCCCATCCTCTCACCCCCTGCCCTTTGATAAGCATTGAGAAGATCCTTTGTCTAACAAGACATTCCTTATCTCCTGTTATTGTACCAAGTGGAGTTCCTCATGAAACATGACTTTCTTCTTCCCAGATCTGTTTGGATAATATGCATGGGGTCAGGCCAACAGTTTTTACTCATTCCTCTCTCCTTTTATAACACAGAGGTATCAGACTCATCCATGCTGTGTGAAGGCTTTATGGTGAAATTTTCAGTATCTTCTGGTACTTGCTGGTTTTTGTCCCACATTACCCCTGTCAGAAGCAGGCATGGGCTTGAGACTCCTGCTGACCACTACCAAACTTAAAGTCTTCCTTGGATTATGTCTAAGGACTGGGATCTCAACTTGGTCATTATTGGCAGAAACAGACTCTGGCCCAGTTGTATTTTCCATTCCCTCTTTGGGGTAGGGACCTACTCCAAGAAAAGCCAAGCAAAAATTGTAGCCTTTTCTTTGGGCATTAGAGCAATAATATTATTTGGTTAAGAACTTGGCAAACATCCCAGTGACTGAAGTGGGAACATTCAGAGATAAAAGCCTGAGGTACTACTTCTCCTTTGACAGGGCAATAACAGATCAAGCCTCTGCAAATCAGGAACAAAGCCAGATTTTGCAGAGCAATCCACGGCAAGGACTGCAGGAGGGCTTAGCCTGCTGTGCATATCAAAGTTCCTCTTGTCTGCCTCCTCTCATTGCAGCTTGGAAGAAATTCCTGAGGAAGGGCACTGCCTTAATAACAAGTTGTACCCCTTTTTAAAGCCGCGTTTGTGTCACTGGCACAGCCAGAGCTCTTGTCACATGGAAGCCAGCGAATCAAAACCCTGACAGGGCAAGAGAATAAGGCAAGATAATGAAATGAGAAATTAAGAGCATGAAAAGTAGCTGCTGTAGAAAAGCTGACACTTCACAACACTCCAAGTGAACACTTGCCTGGGTTTCAAAGTCGACCGATAAGAAATGATTTGCTTCTCTTATATAAGAGAACCAGATAAAGGAGTCCATGTGGATTGGGGAAGATTCCAGGAGGCTGCAATTTACTTATGAATACTCAATATTTAAGGAAATTGCTTCTTTCACTTTGTCAACTGGCATAAATATATGCTAAAGAGGGATTCATTAGAAAAAGCCATGCAAGGCATGAGCTCAGCTCAAATAATCCTGATCCTACCAGGCAGGTGTTTTGCATCCTATTAGAAGATGGCACGTTAAGCTGCAGAAACCAACTTGTCACATGAGTTGTGTTGTTCTTCCAGAAGAGCACAACAGAAGGATCTCACTTCTCTCTGTTAAAACAAGTTGTCATTTACAGTACCCACACTCATTGTGGAGATAGTCATCACTGCTCACAGACCTGCAGTTGATTAATGTCTCTCAGTTTGCACCCTGCGAATAAGAAGGGAACCATGGGGCTTCTCTCCTGCACTCTAACCTCCACAGTTGGCTCTGCAGGCTGCTGCAGAGTCCCATCAGCCTCTGATCAGTATCAGGGCAAGTTTCTTGTGTCCCAGAGGAGAGCTGAGAGCCTTGCAGGACAGAACAGTCTATGACTGATAGCTCAGGAGAACTACTGAAAGAGACAACTGTTTCTTGGGTCATTACAGCATCAAGGCTTTTTGGAGATCTAAGGAGAGATCTAGAGTAGCACTTATGGCAACTTACATAGGTTTTGTGTGTACAGATTTAAAAGAATGATTCAAAATAACTTGTCTAGCCTGAACACTTATTTAGGAATGTGAAGGGCTACATGTCTTGTTTTGTTGCTTCTCTTGGAAATCTTACTCAGTGTCTTAGTTTCTGCTACTTGTTATATCCATCTAGGAGGTTAGCCACCTGAGCATCTACTGGATGATATTTTTGATGCAAAATAAATGATATTTTGGGGTGCAGAGAGGCATAAAATTGTTCAGCTAGAGCAGTCCCTGAAATCTGAGAAGACAGTGGTTCCACTATCCCACAAAGAATCCAATAGCACACAAAGGAATGGCGTGGCTAACCCCTGTACCAGTCTGTGTGTCCTCCCCCAGGCTATGTGGTGTCAGTTGGCCAACACTCCTTGGGTGTAGGAAAACAGCAGGAAACCAGGCAGCTCTCTGTTGATGGTCAGAGAAGGATGAATGCTTTTGGCACACCTTCAAGGAAAAGCTTTCATTTATACTTCTAGATACAGAGTAAAAGAGCTCCACTGCTGGAGACTGTGACCTTGGGGAAAAGGAGAACATCAGATGAATGTCATGAAAGATTTTCATGCTGTATAACAATGTGTTTAGTTCCAGACCAGTGACTCATCTGCTATTTCAGATTCCCATCCAGAAGGAGGTAAATTCAGGTGCAAGTTCAGCTGAAGACTATCTAATTCTGGGCAGGTACATATCCTGGATGGTGTCAAAGGAGAAGCACCATCTTGGGGCCATTAGAAATGCTAAGGAGCATCTCATTTAATTGCATCCTGCAACAAAGATGGTTTTTCCAACTGTTCACAGGACCCTTTTATGAGAGTAAGTTCTTTTGTGACAATGTGTTCCAGTAAAAGATTTTAAAAGGACAGAGGAAGAGGAAGGTTCATGGGTCCTTACCTATGACCTGCAGATATAGATTTCAGAAAAGATCTTTCCTTCTAGAAGGAGATATGCTGTTGCCACAGCTCCCAAAGTGACAGTTATAGCTGGAATTGAAGTAAGGATGGGGGAGAAGTACCTTTTTGTCATAACCTTGCTGCTAGTGAGGTACCATCTACATTCATCCTGGACAAAAGAAAAAACTTTTGTATGTTGGTGTCATCTAGCTTTCCCTTCTTTCTCAACTACCATTTACCACACTAAATCTTGCCCATTAGATCATCAGTGGACATAGAAGGTGTTTTATCTGGAGTAGGAATGTGCCTTGAGTAAATGTGGCACAAAAGGGCAAAGGAAAAATCAGGAAAACCCCCCAAACAAATCCTGAAAGTATTTAGAGGTAATGGGAAAGACTTAGATCACTTCTCAGATCCTACAGTGATTTCCCAGTCATTGAAATAGACTGAGCTCCTGACAATAAAGCTGGGTCAGAAAGAATTCATCTCATGTAGCTTTTGCTGCCTGAAAGGAGGGCAGCTCTGAAGCTGGTGCTGAGAAGATGAGCAGAAATGGAAAGACAATGAAGCTTTTCAATCCCTCTAACATTTGTATGGAGAGAATATTTACTGTTAGCAAGCATAAAAGCTCCACAAGTAAATGGTGTCAAATAATCAACAGACTAATAAATCTCAAGAGCTGTTTATTTTGTTTTCATAGGCCCTGCAAAAATGACAAACACTTTACTTTTAAACAAATCCTTAAAATGTTCATTGCCCTGCCAGTTTTTCACAGAAGCCTCTCTGATGTTTGTCTTTGAGCTCTGTAATACCAAACATTGGACTCTCCAAAATGCCTTACTCCTGGTTTAGCTACATATCTGCCTGGAAGTTGTGACTGTCAGTCCAGTTTCACCTCGAAACCTTGGGAAGAGACTCAGTAAGGAGGTTAATCAAAGAAAGGTGATAATACTTGCTAGATGGAAAAGAAAGTATCCTCCCTGCTTTTAGAAAGAGCTGAGATTTACATGGAAATAGGCATTGCTAACCTGACTCCTGAACTTTAAATGTAAATTGTGCATCTGGAGTGCTTTTTACTGGGACATTTCAAGCACAAACAGCAATTATACACTTGGCTGATTTTTATTAAGCCCTTTAATAGCCATTATTATAATCTTAAAGCAATAATGATAAAGGGAGTGGGTTGGCCAGAGGGCTCAAGAACAATTTTTTGGCTTTCTCATTTGTGTCTTTTAAGTTCAGCTCATCCCTCAGCATGTCTTGGGTGAAGTGTTACTACCTCAGCAACTCCCTGGAAAAAAGATGGATTCCTGAATAAGGTCCAGAAGTCACATTGAAATAGACATTTCAAAGTAATTTTTATTTCTGTTCCATAAGGGTTTTTATACTTAGGGACTCAGACATATTGGGTCCATAGGCAAAGGTGGTGCACCATAAATATGCACTTTACCATAGTAGAATGTGAGCAAAACTTCCCCCTCTGAGCTTGCCATGGCAGATGGACTTACTGACTTTCTGTCTTGCTTAGCTCAGGGTTTGTCCTGTGCAACACAAATATACCTCTCAGCATCCTGACTGTAAATTGATGATAATTCCTCCTTACCTTTGAAAGGAACTGTTAAAATAAATGGAAAGATTTCTTGTAAGCTACTCAGATCCCATGTGCTAACCTGCAGGTCATACAGCTTCCCAAGGTTGCTTTGATATGACAACTAACTCCTTCCAACTCTCTGAATTAATATTCCCCCAGGACAGACTTTCTTTGAAAGGAGGTAGAAGTGAGTCAAACTTAGAAGCAAAGGGCACATCTGCTTTTCTTCCAGGAAGTTAAGTCAAAGATCCAAGAAGTTTTCCTTTAATGTTTTCCTCATGTCCTTGCTTTCACAAATGAAGCTTATCATTCATGCTTGCTTGGGGGTTTGACTGGCTGCATCCATTGGTAGCTGGGAGGCAAGATTTTCCATCAAAACACCATTTAAAATCTCCAGCCATTCAAGGCATATGGAACTCAAGCTGTGGGATTTAAAGTACCTACATATCTACATAAATAGATATATATGTTCTAATTATGCTGATTTGTTGGCTTCTTTCTTGTATATTTAGCATACAGACTGGATTGCCAGGTGAAGTATACCATCACTCAGGTATCCTCTCATCACTCTGTCTCAGCAAGTTATCTAAAAAACACAAAGCATTCATTTGCCTCTTTCCCCTGAGAATTCCACATAAAGAATCTTGACAACTTAAGGCTTTTTTTTTCCCCTCTCTGTTTGTGTTTTTTGTTGGTGGTCTTGTGGGTTTTTTTGGCTTTTTTTTTTTCTATTGGTTTTGTTTTGCTTTGCTTGGGGTTTGGTTTGTTTGTTTTGTTTTTATTGTTCCATCCTTACTAAGGGGTAGAACTTCCCATCTACTCTGAAGCTTAATGTTCTTCAATGGTTTAATATGTTCTGAATTGGTTAACAAAGAGAAGTAGTTGGAGGCTACAAGATTGTCTTGCATGATGTTGTGTATCCTTTATTACTGTACAGCATTGCCTGCTCAAAGAGTTGTACTCCAAGGCATCTAAATGCTTGTTTACAACGAGGTAGCAGCTGTCCCCATTGTAAAGAGGAAGCAAGAAAAAGACAACATAAAATTCATTCATCCCTAGCAGAAAGGAAACAAAGAAAGGAAAGAAAGAATGCACAACTTTCTCTTTGGAAATAAAGAGCCACTCTTCAGAAATAGCTGAGAAGAAGGTGCATTACCCTGGAAAATCAAGTAAATGTGCTACAAAGTGGAGTTGTCTATGCACATTACCAGCATCAGGAAGAGTTCTGTAGTAAAGCACACAGCTATGGATCTGTAAAAATGATATTTCTAAAGCCAAAGGGGCCAAATGATGAATGAGTAATATTCACTTGTCTGTGCTATGCACTCAGGGTGCCTGCAGGACTAACTAAATGAGGATAGGAAGACTGATATGAAAGCTGCTGCCAGCTTCATGTAGAAATGTTTCCCTGGATGAGGTGATGGGTGGAGGAGATGGAGGAGGAGCCTATTGCAGGTCACCTTTCAGCAGCTGTGACAGAGTATCTCTTCCCTTCCTGTGGGATGAAGCTGCATATGACATGCATGTGGTCATGGTTATCCCTGTGGAGGTTTGCAGAGGTCCCTGTGGCTCAACTGTGTCAGAGGAGGAGACTGAGCTGCTTTGAGCAAGCTGGTTTGAGAAGCTGAAGGTGCAATCTGTGTGTGCACTTTAGAAGGAACTATTTGAGTACTGCCAACAAGAAGCATTAAAAATAAACTGGGAGAAGATCACTGAAGAGAGTTCTCTGGGAGATAAACTTCAAAATTAAAACATCCTCAACAGAGCAGTTATCCTGAACTGTCCTTAGTCATCTTCAAAGACTTGGATCTCATTGATAAAAGTTTGTGTTTCTGGCAGTGAGATCTCAACACCTTCACCAAAAATTCAAGGGACAAGAGGGATCAAACCAGTCAGAGTCATGTGATTAGTGATGCAACTGCTATGAGGGGAAATAATTACAAACAAAGAAATGTACACTCCTAAACCCTCTCTTTGTTCAGCTAAGTACTAGGACTAGATCATATCTTGTGAAAATGGACCATACAAAAATGAATATTTACCAGTTTCCATCCCTTGATCACCCAGAAGTTGTTATTTTTGACATTTCTCTCAGTGGTAACATCTTGCAGATTCAGAGTAAATAAATTTGCTAGACAGGAAGGCAAATTATTGCAGTGATTCAATCATATTGGATGAATCATTTTAGATACTAAAGGGGTTATAGAACAGGCTAGAAGGTTAGATGAGTTGTCAAGGTTATTTCCAGCTAGATTTTCTATTTCTCTATGATTTTTAGCATTAGTTAATTCATTATTAACATCTGAGTTTCTCACTTGGGCTGGTTTATATGCTTGGCAATATTATTCTCTTTCTGTCTTTTGCCAGCAAGTCCTGGCTAATTGGAAAAGTCTGTAAGGTTTCATGTGATTTTGAATTAACATTTCTTTTCTTCTGCCTTGACCAAAACCTGTTTGTAGTAAGTCTTTCTCACATATGACTTAGTCTTATCCCCCTTTCCTGGAATTTCATTGCCAACTCCATCTTCCAGGGCACTTTTCCATTCCTTCCCACACTGCTTTACACCATTCTCAGTCTATGTGAACCAGTTTAACTCAGGAGGTGTAAGAAACTGCAAGGATTAGCTGTTTCACATCTGAATCTTTGCATATGACCTTCAACAGGTTACTAAATCTTCTGGCTAAAACATTTCTTTCATCTCCCCAAACCCCACCATCCTGCCACATGGAGATGTTGAAGGAGATTCAGTTCTTCAAGAAAGAAGTGTTGCAATTTCCATCTGAAAAACATAATCTTCACATTATTTAGTCCTTTTATTGAAGGTTTATTTTTATACCTCAGTATATCTTGTCCTTTGCCTTTTTTCCCTTAGCATCTCTCTGTGTTTATCATTTGGATGTCAGACTTTGCTCTGCACTAGTAAAGGAAAAGGCTGCATTTGTTGCTCCTTTCCAGATGTGTGTGTTTGACTGCAGCTGCTGAAGTTCTTTTAGGCAAATGATTTCCTCTCATTCATGCTCTCTCACAATGAGTTACAATATCAGTTCCCAGCTCTCCATCTTAAGGAAAAGTGGCACCTCTTTGAATTTCTGATGGCTGTCAGCTTGAGGTAGAGGCTGAGAAGATGAACATCAGGAAGCCAGTGAGAGAATCATTTAAGGATATTGAAAAGGAGAGACAGATGAGTGTCAGGAAGTAATTTGTTTTCTCAAGGCATAATAAACCTGCAGGATAAACTTTCATCTCCAGTGATCACAGCAAGGTGGTGGTGATATTTAAGAATAGACAAGTAGATTTTCAGTGTAAGTGAATGTTGCTGGAAGAGCTCAATAAAAAGAGGTACTTGGCATTACTATCCAGGCCAGATAACAGGTCAGATCTTCACTGAGCTGCAAAGGCAGCAGGAGCTTTGGCAGGTGCAAGTGGAGTTAAAACAGAATATTTATGGCAGTGATTCACTACATCTTTCTGTTTTGCAAAAGGCATTGCTGAACTCTTAAAGGAGACCTATGGATACCACAAAGGCCTCTATGTATGTTTCCAGTGCTTCTATTAAGAAGTTCCAGGGAAAATATCAATTCATCATCCCTGCAGTGCTTCCTCTGAATCTTGTTAGGTTTGATGAACTTTGCTGAATTCAAGATAGGGTTTCCATGGAAACTTTGCTGGTTTTTCATCACTGTGCTTCTGAGGCACAGAGCTTTGAAGAAAATCATCTAGCTATATGGATTAACCAAGGACACTTGCCATAGAATGGATGGATTGGAAGGGACCTTCAAAGATCATCTAGTCCAATCCCTTTGCCATGAGCAGGGACATCTTCCACATCTTTCAACCATCTTTGAGGGTTGCTCAAAGCCCCATCCAGAACAACCTTCAACACTTCCAGGGACTGAACATTCACAATTTCTCTGGGCAACCTGTTCCAGTGTCTCAGCACCCTCACAGTAAAAAAATGTCTTATGTCAATCTAAACTTACCCTCTTTCAGTTTAAGACTGTTGTGTCTTGTCCTGTCATGACAGGCCTTGGCAAAAAGTCTTTCTCCTTTGAGAAGTCTTGTTGTTCAGGGAGGTGCCCTCCATCATAGCTGCTCTTGAGATGGAGAAAAAGCCTTCTTCTGGAGCATGAAGCTGTTATTTTCCAAAGAATTAGGATAGTGTTTTTACTGGGTAGATATGTGGGCTGAAGCCAGTTAAAATGAAAAATAAATTGTCCCAGGTCACCTTTGAATCCAGAAGCTTTACTGAGATGACCAAAAGGTCACTTAGGCCATTCAGGATTTACACCAGTAATCTGCTTTTATCCAAGTTTCCACAAGGCTTACTTTTTCCAGGTAGTGTTTTCCCAGGTGACTTTTATCAGTACTGAGGTTTCCAAATGAAACTAGAGATTCTGGGAAAGAAAAAGAAAAATAAAAAGAGTGACTATGGCTCAACTACATCTGCCAACATTTACTTCTTCTATCTACTTTAAAAAGATATCCTGTTTTTGAAAGGGTATATTTGTTTCACTCATTGACAATCAGCTTCTCACTTCTTAGACAGAATATGATGGGTTATGGAGGTTACTGGTGACTGACATCTTCACAGAATGGTTACTGGTCTGTAGATGAAAGAGAGAAGAAGAAGTGTTCTAAAGGCTCTCTTTCCTGAGAGATCACTTCATGGGATGAAACAAGGCTTAGAAGAAACTAGCAAATCAAAAAGAAAAGAGTGTTATGATAGAGCTGGTGAGTGTTTGCAGAGCATTTTCTGATGTGGTAGTCACATGCAAATTATGAAGTCCCTCATGTCACACCACCAGACCTGAGAGACTATCCATAATGGTCTGATGAGGACACTGAGACTGTATTTGCCAGCAACTGGCAGGGGGATGATGATAATGCTATTGCTGTTCATTATAACTGACTGTTGAAAGTTCTAACTCAATGTGTCTGGAGCACAGAAAGGGATTTTCTGATTTAAAGAGTTATACTGACTTAGGAAGTTCATTTTCTTCTTGGAGATACCATGCTCAGCAGCATAGAGGAGCACTACTGGAGCAAATACTATTTATGAAAAGAAAATTTACTTTTCCACTGAGGCTGCCATATATTATCTCTTAATCCAGTTCACTGTTCAGACACATAAACAGCTGGACTGGCAAAGCTGGCAGGCTGGTGTGTGTAAGTGAGATGGAAGGAGAGGTAAAAAGTGGGGTCAAGAATAATCTGAATTTTACAGCAAAGGAGTGCTGTGGACTGTGAAGACATGGTTTAAGCTGCAAATGAAAGCTCCCTTATTACTAGCTTGGGAGAAGCACCATAATCTTGTCAACATAGTCTGAGCCCTTTTGGTCTAAAATGATTGCCATAAAGCATTTAAGTAATGTAATGATGCCAATAAAAGGCAACTTTGCATAGTAAATTGCATCTCTGCAGAGGCTTATAACAACTTCCTCTGTTGCTTGCTCACTACACTGGGCACACTTTGGCCATTTTGACCCATTTTGAGCTACAGGTAGCTCTCATTTCAGATCCAAAGTGTATCATGAATATATTGTAATTTGGGGAGATAAACTGAAAGGAGAATGATGTAGCTATGATGCAAACAAAGAGAATTATTATTTTTGTTTTCATTTATACATATATAAACTGCAATTCTAATGTAATTAAACTGGTGCAAATAGTCCAGGTACAGTAGACTTTATGTCTCTAAAGGTTACTCTTTTTTGACACCCTGTCCAAAAAATAAGAGTGGAAAAGGAAAAGGAAGAGAAAAAGAAAAAGGAAAAGAAAGAAAAAGAAATGAGAAAGAATAAAAGAAAAAAAGAAAGAAAAAGAAACAGAGAAAGAAAAAGAGAAAGAGGAAAAAAAAGAAAAAGAGAAAGAAAAAGAAAGGAAAAGAGAAAGAAAAAAGAAAGAAAAAGAAAAGGAAAAAGAAAAGAAAAGAAAAGAAAGAAAAAGAAAGGAAAAGAGAAAGAAAAAAGAAAGAAAAAGAAAAGGAAAAAGAAAAGAAAAGAAAAGAAAAGAAAAGAAAAGAAAAGAAAAGAAAAGAAAAGAAAAGAAAAGAAAAGAAAAGAAAAGAAAAGAAAAGAAAAAAGAAAAAGAAAATGATTAGAAAAAGAAAGGAAAAGGAAAAAGGAGCAAATCCAATCATCTACCTCACACTGGTGGCAGAGACATTTTCCCAAGAGGGTAGAGCTCACTACAGGGCCAAAAGGCAGCTGAAGGCTAAGCATCACTTTAAATCCCCCCAGAAAATGACATTTCACTGATTGGTAAACCTCAGAGCAAGCTTTTACACAGTGGGGTTTTTCACCAGTGCAGAGGTTTTATTCTTTGGTGCTTTCTCAGTGACCTTTGACTAAATGTGTCTTTTCTAGAGCAATCAAGCAACATTAGGAATCTAACAGGACAGATTAAAAAAGCAGAAAGCACCTTGAGAACATTTGCTTTTATTGCTTGGTGTCCCATTCCCTGCCACCCTGGGGAAATGAAGCCTGGGAGGGATTGCAGAAGCAGCAGCAGCACTTTATTGCCTTGGTTCTTCCCATTCCCATTTCAGAACAATCAAGTAGGAAACACAAATTTTAACACCTAGGCAATGCATTTTGGCATAAATACCCAGCTTTAAAAATTAATAAAAAGCTGGATCAATTATAAAAGTGATTTGCCATGCACAATAGATTTTGTCATCTGTCAGTTTTATGCATGCACACCCTCCCTCTCCCCCTCTTTTATGATTTCTAGATGCTAAATACTCTCATGAACCTACAACAGACTTCACAGGATTTGACAGCCAGGAAGTTTTCTTTATTTTTCTCTTTTTTCCTATGCTGTTTTGTTTCTTTTCTCTCATGTGTTTGGGTTTTTCTTTGTTTGTTTTATTCTGGTTTTTGTTAGTTTTTTTAGGGAAATAATTCAACTCCTTTAATCTGCTTTCATTTACAGACACCTGCAGCCAGTCACCTTAACTACTTCATTATTTACCATCAGATGTGTGGCAATGCTGAATGCAAGAAACAGAGTTAAGCTCTCTTTTGCCATTTGCACACACCCCAAATAAGAGAAAACATCTTAATTCTTTTTCAGGGAATACTCAAAATTGGAGCCCAGACTGAACTCCTATGTGATGAAATTCATCTTGCTGTTGCCTTAGTGTTCTGTAATATCCTGGAGTCTCAGTACAGTGTCAGTCTAAATGGTTTAGAGCTCAATTTTTTGCAAACATCTGCCATTCTTTCTTGCATTTATTTTAGTTTTGCAAGGAGAGGAACTGGAGGTGATAATACTCTGTGGAGAGCTATTTTTTTCCTCCTCATTAATGAAACTAAGGGATTTTGATGCTGAAAAACTGTTCTTTCAGAAAGAGAGAGTGTTTACAGATGCTACATTGGACTTTACTAAAGGAAGTTTATGGTTTTTAACAGAAAAAGACTTTTAAAAAACCCACAGATAAACTTATAAAAATTAATTTCCCCTGCTGTCAAACATCATAACCCAGAAACACAATGCAGAGATCTCTGCAGAGGTTATATTCATGGATATCTCCCCACCCTAAGATATACTTAGCATTATTGAAACTAGAAAAGCCTGAGCTCTGAATCTCTTCTTGAGAAAACAACTTAGAAGCAGGAGGCAGCTTGGAAGCTGGAGCAGGAAGGAGCTGAGCTTTCAGTCCTGGAGGAAAAGGAGAAATAACAGAAACATTGGCACTCCCTTAACGTCTTCAGGTCTCTTCCACCACTCCTTCAACTAACCTCAGATGAGGAGATGAAACATAAGCAGCTCTTGAAATTAGGTACTTTGCTGTCAAGCTCCAGTGCAGCTGCTTTTTGAGGAGAGCAATGAAGGCAAGGGATGGCTCATTGCACCTTCTGAGGGACACAAGGACAGGGAGGAGGAGTTTTATGCAGATATCCTAAGATCCCAACTCACTCAACTCCGTTACTTGCTCTGCTTTTTCTGGCAGCCTTGACTGATGTCTCCATTCCATTGTATGGGGCCCTGTTGTCAGAAAATACCTAAAATCTGTGATTTTAGAAAACTCATGTGATCCTACTGGCTTGGACTCACCCCTTGGCCTAACATGACACCTCACACAATTTATACTCAGTGTTTTCAACAGCTTGCAGACAGATCTTTGTTTAGGAATTAGAGCTTTTCTATTGAGGAAGACCAATAGAGAATGAAGGAAGCAAAACCCAATCCCCATTTTTTCCCCAGTTTTAAGTACATATATCTCTTAATGTAAACAGTTCCCTGAAAGCCAACACCTGGATCTAGCACACACTTGGGGGTATCAGTCTCCATGATATTTCAGGTAAGGAAAGTCATGCATGGGAAGGTGGCAAACACCAGAGCAGGGGTAGGAAGGTGGTACAACACCTCACTTTTTCTAAGACCTTGGTGTTCTTAAGTGACATTCAAGAACCCAAATCTTTAGGCCTGGCTTGCTGTTAGAGTCTAGATCAGAGTTTTTGAAGAGTCAGGACTTGTCTTAGAGCCTCAAATACTCAGGTGTTTTATTTTAAGCATATTTGATGAATTCTTATGTTTCTATCGATGTTGGTGTCCCAGAGATGTGAAGACTCCCCCAAAATGTTGTTTATATCCTAGTGATAGGTTGTAGATTTGCTTCCTAATGCTGTTAGTGTCACACAGACTAGAAGCCTCCCTCAAAGGTTGTGTTTCTCCCAGTGACAGGCTGTAGGTTCTCTTTTAGTTTCAGTTTTTAATGAACAGTAAATCCACAGGACCTACTTGGAAAGCATGCAGAGAACATGAGATGTCTTTATAGGCAATTATGAGTGCCCATTAAGGCAGATAACCAGTAGGGAAATCAGGAGCAGCTCAAACATGATTATTTTGCAGGTTAGCTCTTTTTTTTACTCTCCCTCCCTCCCTCCCCCCAAGAAATCATTAGGGTTTTTTGATTCTTCAAAACAGGTCACTGTGAGACTCAAGTACTGTAGACTTTCAGCCAAAACCATTCTTGGTTTCTTGGGGTGTAGCTTCTGGTTTAACAGCTGTAAAAGGTCTTCTAGACTGATCACAGCTCTTGAATCATCTCCTCTGTGGTGTTTTGCTAGACAGATTATGGACTGGGACTTGGGTCACAACAATAAATGCCAGACATTTCTCATGCAGATAGTGCCTCATGAAAGGTCTTTAGCAGGAGAAATGAAAGTCTGAATGTATGGGCACTTTAATCCAGGGCAGGAGTGTTGATCTTTAGCAGAACACAAGGTGACCCTATTTGTCTGATGGAAGTAGAGATTGAAGAGAAGCAAAATACTTCAGGGTTTCTTTTCTTTTTTCTTTTCTTTTCTTTTCTTTTTTTTTCTTTTCTTTTCCTTTCTTTTCTTTTCTTTTCTCTTTTCTTTTCTTTTCTTTTCTTTTCTTTTCTTTTCTTTTCTTTTCTTTTCTTTTCTTTTCTTTTCTTTTCTTTTCTTTTCTTTTCTTTTCTTTTCTTTTCTTCTCTTCTCTTCTCTTCTCTTCTCTTCTCTTCCCTTCCCTTCCCTTCCCTTCCCTTCCCTTCCCCTCCCTTCTTTCTATCCAGAAGTTTAACTTCCCATTCTTATTTCACAAGTTTTCATTTAGATGAAACTAGAAGTGTATGATGAAAACAAGTGGTGACTAACCAGCCTGACCAGCTTTTGCAGAGAGCCTCAGTAAAGCTTTTTGAAGGTTTCACTCCAGCCCACACATTGGAGGAGCTTTGTTTGAGCTACCTTTAAAGGGTGAACTGAAGAGCTTGGGTGAATAACAATCAATTAGACTTCTAAACTCACTTTCTCATCTTTCCCAGTAGGTTGCAGCTATTTCTATCAGAACCTCCTCATTTTAGTCAGATCTCTGTCATTACAAAATGATACCTAGAGAACTTCTATATCAAATCAGCCAGAAAGTGAAGTTATTTGGAAAGAAACAATTAAAATATTGGTTGAAATGCAAGGCAGGATACCAGGACAACTGGGGCTCTGTGAGTACAAAAGTCCCATCTGCAGTTGGAGATGTCTTGTTTGGGTCTGAGCCACAGCTTTGTCATCTCCAAGGGCTGCACATGTGGATGTGAAACACTTCTCCCTTTCTAAGGAAAACCAGAAAGAATTACTGCATGGAGCAGGAGAAAACTTGCTGCCAAGGTCTCAGTCCCTAAGAATAGAGGAAGCCAATTACTTTTCCAGCTCCTGTAAGCTTGAATATCTGAAACAGGTGACACATTCAGTTGAGGCAGAACTCTTCCATCAAAGCAGTTTGTAGGACAATTCATTTTCAGTCCAAGGATGTTTTTCACAAAATATTTGGGTTATTTTTTGTTTGGTTGGTTTTCTTTTTGATGTTTGTTGTTATTCTGGGCTTATTTTTGTTCTGGTTTGGTTTACTTTGGTTTGGTTTGGGTGTTTTTTGTGTTTTTTTGTTTGTTTTCCATAAGAAGTCACATACCCCAAACATGTTCTAAACTGCTTTCATTGATGAAAATAGTGCAGATCATAGGACCCTTCCAAGAAGGACCTAGTAGAATTACTAAGCAATTTTTAAATCATGTGAAAAACTTATTTGAAATGGAGACTCCTCATGGAGGCATACAAAAATCATCAGGAAAGCAAAACCCTCTAGTCCAGGATAGAATTAAACTAACCTAAGAGAAAGAGATAAAACCCTCTAAGATAAACAAGCCCCACAGATTCTGTGACTATGATATTTTTGGCTCTGGGTCCTAAAGAAATTCCTTTCTGTCCTGTATTTGTGGACAACAAAATGTGTGAGACAATGAATCAAAGAAATCCCAAAGCATGGTAGCTAGGCTGCTTTTCCTCTCAAATCCAGCTCAAAGGCTGTTCAAATGAGGATCTGCAATCAAACCTCCCACAATCTGCCTTATTTCATGACAAATCCTCTGGAGCAAGACAGATGCATTTCCTCATCTCTCAGGCTCCAAACAGTAGATTGGCAGAGATGGAGGATGTGAACCTCACTAAAGCTCTTCTTGTTTTTCAGTTTTTTACTTTCTCTAATGCAATTTCTTTTTCTTCTGCAAAAGTATAAACTTCCCTGGCTCTGGAACTGGAATGGCACCCTCTAAACCAAAATAGCAATACCCTTCCTTTACAAACTGTGCCCCAGTGAGAAACTTTTCTGTTATTTAAAAGGTTTAAATACTCCAAGAGTACCTTTGTATGAGCCAGAGACACTGCTATAGGAGACTAACTGCCTGTGAAACCCAAATGCTGATCTCTTTCCCCAAGCTAATGAGAGCTCCTAGTTCAGGGAGAGCTGTTTCTTTTTATTACCACTATTACTGTTAGTGTTGTAATTGTTTTGCTCATCTCACAGTCTCTAGGAAAATTCTGACTAGTTATTAATATCTCACAATGCAGCTAATACTTTCATCACCTCCATTTGAAAGGAAAAGTGAGGTTTGTGTTTGCAACTGAGCCTGCTATCCTTTCCATGGGGGTTTTAATTTCACTAGGAAGTGTTGGGTTGCCATGGCAAAGCTCATATCTTCACTTCCCTGCCTCTGTAGGTGCTTTTGAAGAGGGGAGGTGGTCAGAACAAGAGGTAATTTGTGCTAAGGAATGGCTATATTATAATAATGTGCTCCTGCTGGGCTCACTTTCAAGTTCCTCCAAACCCCCCCCCAAAAAAAAATACCCCCACAACCAATCCAGTCTATTCTCAGCACAAACAGCCAAGGGGATACACAAAATTTGGTAGAAATTAAACCCAGGCATTAAAAGCCTTGGATTTGATGCTCCATCATTCAAGCTGCTAAGAGCAACAGAAAATATAGAATCAACAGATCAAACACTCAGATCTTCACTAGTGTCTCACTGAGGTTAAGGGAAGAGGTCCTGTGGGGCACTGAACCATGCCAATGCTCTGAGTTAATTGGTTAAGTGATGCAGCAGAGAAAATCCTTTGTGACACTGGCTTCATGTGGAGTCCTTACTGGCAGAAGCTCTGCAGTGAATTAGTTTTTAGGGTGACTTCCCTAGCTGAAAAGAGAAAAGCATCAAACTTGCTATTTTATACTTAGGAGGAACATCTGGCTAATGAGTCAGCTTGCCATGCAGTGTTGTACTACTACTAGCTTACAAGCCCTTGAAGGCATGGAATTGCACTTAGAACATGAAATTTATGTGGATTTTGATTTCTTCCAATCAAAACTCCCACAGTGATGTTTTGGTCTCCTTTTCAAGACCTTCATCATGACCATGGAAGAGTCCAGTCATAGAAGCTAATGCATGTCCCTCAGGTAAACTTCAGGTGAGACTGAGATCTAGAACTTGCATCTATAGAAGAGTTCTCCAGCTCCTAGGATGTCTGTGTTTTACTCACTGCTACATTCCAAGCAGAAAAATGTCTTTTGTGGCAGCTTTCAGACAAGTGCTGCCCTTCCTGTGAAAGGAGAGCTAAACTCTTAGTAATGTTTATTTGCTGAGTTACTCTGCAGGCCAGTGGAAGGTTAGAGACTCATTTAGGCTGAGAAGGACATCTGGACTTTTCTACTCCAACCTTCTGCTGAATATAGGGCTGATTTCCAAGTTCAACCTCCTTCCTCATGGCCTGCTGCAGCAGAATTTGAAAATATTTGGTATGTCACAGGCTGCCCAGCCCCTGAATAAGGGCTTGACCACAATTGTGATGAAGAATTTCTTCTCCTGATTTCTAAACAGTGCTGACATTTGTGACCACTGCTTCATGTCCTTTCATGGTGCACCTCTGGAAGGTGCCTGTATCAATCTTCATGGTTTTGGAAGGCTGCAATTAATTACCCCTTAGTCTTATCTGCTGGCTAAACAAGTCCCTGCCATTTAACTTCTCCACATAACTGATAATCTCCAGTCTTCTCATCATTTTACTGGACCTCTGCTGGATCTTCTCCAGCTTTTCAATATCTTCCTTGTAGTGGGACAATACTGCAGATACAATCTCACTGTTGGGGAATGGAGTGGAATCAACACTGTGCTCAGCCTCCAAGCTGTGATACTGCTAGTACAATCTAGTATGCTGCTAGTTTTCATTGCTGCAAAAGGTACATCTACAACTTGTTCCTCACTAGAACCCCAAAGGAGAGCAAAAAAACCCTACTGCCACCCTCCCTGCCTCTCCCTGTCCAGCACAGTGTTCCAGCAGTGCAAGGTTCCTCCAAATCTCTGTAATTCCAATGCTCTGCACATAGGTTTCTCATTAATCCTGTTTGTTTCTCCTGCTGGGAGGATTCAGGTACAGGTTTTTGAGATGCACTTCATCAGGGGAGAGTCAGAGACCATCCTCTGCTGCCCTGTGCTCTGCTTGCTTCCTCTCACCCATGTTCTTCTGCTTACCCAGGGTGTAGCTCTCTATACCTCAGCAAACCTAGTTCAAAGTCCTCCTTGTCAGGTTAACAAGTGTCTCAGCAAAAATGCTCTTGTCTGTCATTTTTGCTCTTTGAATCTGATCAAGTTGTCACACATTCTCAGTTGTTTAGGGAAGATTTTTCTCTCTTCTTCCTTTCTGTTGTGTTTTGTTTTTTTTCTTCTAATTAAACCTCTGTAAAAAGCATCTGTGATTTCAGACAGTGAAGCTGAAATGCAGTCATCAATGACTAATGAGGAACTAAAGACTGATCTGCAGGACACCTCCAAATTGAATAGTTTCTCTTCAGATTTGACATGATTAAACAAAGAGGTTTTGTGTCCAGTTGCTAGTGTTACTAAAGAATTATTTTCCTGCTGCTCTGTCCAAAGCAGCAGAGACTAATTGAGATAGCAATAATTGCTAATTTCCCAGATCAAAGCCCTAAATCAAATCAATAAGGACAGCTGCTGTGCAGAGTGTTGATTATCATTCATAGACATAAAATATGATTTCTCATGTCTACTTTGATAATGACATCAGAGGAATACCAAGGCCAACAAGGAGTGGTGTCTTGATACCTTAATATGTTGATAATGCAAAGAGTTTCCCTAAATGATTTGCTTGCTGGGGCACAGAGGTTCTCCTTGCTGTGGGCTTCTTTTAACTCCAAGATTTATTGTTAGCCTGAACATATATAAATTACTGCCAACAACCTGTGATTATTTCTGTAAAAGCTGTAATTCATATGGAGGTATTTCAGAGGTGGGTTTATTATTTGGTTGTGGAGAAAGGGAAGGGACTGGAAAGGCTTAGCAAGAAATGGTCATTAACTTCAGAGTAATTGGTATGAAAAGTGACCCAATTTATATGGCAGGAACAGCTGTATAGCCATGGCTTTCCTGTATCAACACCAAAGATTGTTTTTTGCCCCTCTTCAAAGGGAAAAGTTTGGTCTATAAGCTGTTGGTTTGCTAGCAGTTACTGCTTCTTGATATAAATGTCCCAACAGTTAATGCAATGAATCCAGCTCTCTAAACTTCTTAGAGGGAAACATCAAGACTCAGAGAGAAGGAGGCAAAAAGAGAATTTGCAGAAACCAGGGGATAGCCACTACTGCTATGGAACATTCTGTACTCTTGACAGCTTGCATGTGACATTTTGGTTGAGGGTTCATGGTAGTGAGACCAGCAGTCCTCTTTGCTACTCAACCTGCTTCATGGTGAGGGTGAAAGGTAAGGGCAATATGACCCATGTCATTGTAGATATTCTTATATAAGGGGCTGGAAAGATGTGGGTAGGAAACAGGCAAATCTCTTGTCCTGTTCCTCTCTGGCTGATGAGGATGAAGATCTGTTACTGGAAGAAGATCATGGAAAACATAGATCTCTCTTACAGCTGGACTCAGACACAGTCTACCCAGTAGCTGCTCATTAATCCTGGTCTCTCAATCTCTGTTCCTCACAGGCACACACATAAATGCACCTGCTAGTAAATCCCCAGCTCCCATGGTGGATGATTTGCTAGTGCTCCCACTCTCCCTTCTGCATTCCTGCTGATTCCAGTTGCTGTGATGGTGGACACAGCTGCTGCACTGAAAGCCCTATGCATACACATGCACACAGAACAGAGTCCTTCAGGCAGGAAAACAGTTAGAAAATGAGATTGAAAGGACAGACCAGACAGCACTGATCAGGTGCAAAACAGTGCTTGACAAGCAAACTGTTTCCAAGTCACCTGCCCTCTATTTTCAAGTCTCCTCCCCTTAGACCTCTATTTTCTCACACTTACTTCCTCTCCAAACCACCCTTTCCATGCCTTAGGGTGTTTGCCACCTAAACACACTACAACAAGCTTTGTGCAACTCAAAATTGCTCTCCCCTTTCACCCAATAACATGTCCCATACTCCTAAGCAGGGATCCCCCTGTCCCAGAGAGCCTCTCCCATTGACCCATCAGATGGGACCAGTGCTCTCCTGGGGAGGCCTAGGGAAGGGGCTCCTGTCTCAGACTGGGGTATTGAGGCTGCCACTCTCTTTGTTGCTTTGTGTATGTGTGTGGATGGGACTTTAAAAGGGGTGATGGCTCCTGTGGTGGTCCTGGCAGTAGCTGTTTGATTTTTCCCAGCTGCAGTTATTCCTCTGCTCTTTTACTGCATATCCTTTTAGTACTTTTTTTTTTCCCTAGATCCAGCAATTAGCCACAATTTCTAGCTCCTATACACTGCTTTCCACCTGTGGATCTCAAAACACAGCTAGCAAATACCTAAGCCTAGAAGTCAAGGCAGGGAAAGAGGGTAACCCACCCCTGACATGACTCCCTCCTTAAATCCCCCCTTAGGAAACCCACTCCCACATTTGCATCATCCACTTATTTATTAGTTCATTCTCTGGTCTCACCTTTGTGAACTTGTCAGTAAAATTCCTTGTTTCTTCTGCAAACCTGCCCAGGTGGAAGAAAATGTCTTTTCTGCTTTGTTTTTTTGCTTTGTTTGTGGATTTTACATTTGGGAGTAGGGGGGGTGGGGGGAGAGGGGGAACCAACAGCCCTGGGAGGACCAGCTGCTTGCAACCTGCTTCTCTTGCAGCTTTCTGTCAGAAATCTGACAGCTTTAGTTATAGTGATGGAGAAATAATGAGGTGAGAAAAATGTTGTCAAAAAAACCCCCAATCTGTACTTTTCTCCTAAGGAAGTAATTTACTTTTTGTCTGCTCTGTGGCTCCTGGAGCCAAGGAGATATCTGTAAGGATCTCAGCCATAGACAAAACTCTGTATTTGCTTAAACTAAGGCAATTACCAAAACAAAACAGAAGAAAAAAAAAGCAATTTATCTACAAAAAGACCTATTACTTATGGTCTGATTGATTTAATTCAGTGTGGATGTTAACAGCATTTAGGCTAAGTGGCTACAGATGAGCAAGTCACCATGGGTTGTCTCTGTAGTTAGTGGGGACACGGTTAATTGTGGATTTTGAGGTTAATTCGCCTCATCCTAAAACAAACTCCTCTGTTTGGCCAGGTGAATTTCCCCCTACATGCATTGACTGCACTCATCAGCATAGACAGATGGTGCCATCTGAGATGCTTTCCATGGGAAACTGGCAAATGCATCACAGGATTTCTTTTACACTCATAACTGGGTACAGAAGGGATACCTTAATGCATAAAAAATGGCATTAAAAACCAATGTGGTCTAGAGTCAATTCAGAGACCTCAGGTACCTGAGCCATTCCCCTTCACCAGACAAATACAACCAAAGAGTTTTTGGAGGTCCATGGCATTCTGGAGTCTCAGCTGAAGGCTGGGCAGCATAATCAAGGGCAGGTGAAGTCACACTGAAAACATAAGTTTAGACACATTAATTATGTCCCTGGTGATTTGTCAGATCATTAGTTGTCTAGATGTGATGGACTGTACTGACTGTCTAGTTCTCCACTGACTACAAGACAAGTTTATGCATGGATGAATATATTCTTATCTACATGTACAAATCTGAGTTTAACTTAGGTGATCTAATCTCTGAAAACCAGTTGATGAACCACAACTTAGATGGCTGGATCAGCATAGTTACCTAAACTTAATATAGCTAGAGAATAGTGAAACACTTGAAAGTTTCAGGACTGGTTTTTAGATGCATTCAACTTAGCATAACAGCCTCTTCATAAATCTGGTTATTTACACCTCTTAATACTGAGCTTTCCCCCTTGAGGAGTTGGAAATGTAATTTTAAAGAAATAAGCTGGCATCTTAAATGATGCTTGGATCTGGAGTCACCCTCCATTGGATTGCTATTGCTCCATGAAATGATGTTGCTGAAGGTTAGATCCACATTTTAAAAGAAGGACCAACACTTCTTTAGCATGTGCAGCACTGGAATTGCAAGACAGGCACAGTTTCTGTTGGGATCCTCTCAACTTGGCATGCTACATATGGAATGAAGATACACTTTTCATTTACAAACAAGGTGCAGACAGCTTGGAACATGCACATTGTCCTACATATCTGCCTAACTTTTGCACAAGCATGCCTACCAGAACCAATCTGCCTTCCTTATGCTATACACACAAACCTAAGACTACTACTTCATCTCTAAACATTCCCTGATGTAGTATTTATGCTTGGAGGACAAGCTGATTGTCAGTATCCAAAAAGACCTGTCCACAGTCAAGGCATCCTGGCCAGTGGAAAGAATAAGATTGCTTCCTGTGCTCCACTACCATGATGAATTCTGACTGGTATCTCCAGTTTCCTCCTCTTTTTGTTCCAGCACCTTTGAACTGATTTGGCTGGAGATATCCTCCACCCCTTCTCCAAATGTAATGTTTCAAAATCAACCCAGAGCAGAGAAAGTCAGAAGGAGACCCAGAATTCCCAGACATAAAATTGCCATTTTAGTCTGTTACAGTTTGAAATAACAAAATCCTGATTGCTTTGGGTTGGTCTTGTCATTGGTCTCATCCCCTGGTCATAGTTCTTACCCCTTATGAGAACTACATGCTTAACCCAAATTACAAATTAGAGCATATGCCTTGAACCTGTTGACTATTTGCACATAAAACAAATTCATCCCTAAGGCCAGGCTGGAGCATGTCAACACCTGGTTCTCTCTGGTTTCCTGTGGCATGTAACTGTCACTTACTGCACTTGGATTCAGACCCACATATATCTGAGAAAATCAATATTAACTTTCTGACTGAGATTGTTGATGCAATGAGATGCCTGGTGTCACACCACACATGGTCTCTGTTGTATGAGGAACTATACTGGTCAACAACATAAAATCATCACCCACATGTCATCAGACAGTTCCTGTCAAGCTCTTCCCAGCTAGGGCTGCATGTGAACTGGTGACATGTCTGAGTTTTGCTACCTATCCCTTAGAAAGCCACTTTTATGGGCAAGTGATGGGACTGCAAATGACCTTCCTGTTTCTAATTTTTTACTGTTGTTCCTCCTCAGGTTTACTTGGCTACAGCTTTGGAAAATGTTGAATGAGCACAGGAATAAGAGATACCTTCATATTCCAGCACCCTGCCTGATCACCCTGCAGCATAGCTTTAAGTGATATTACACTGTAATTACATTAGCTGTGGTATTGAATCCTCCTTATCATGCCTTAATTGTGCAATAATTTTGATCAATGTGTAATTTCTTTGGTGCTGGCTGTTGTGATTACAAAATAAAACACAGTTTAGGAGCTGTTTCATGTAAAGCTGCCTAATGATTTCTTCAGTGCATTTGATTGTGCACACACACATCCACATCCACATACATAGGTGTCTGGGTATGAGAGAGACAGAGCATGAGCAGTCAGGGCAGCTGTCTGCCAAAATGTTCCCTGCTTGCAGTTGGAGAGGACTGACAAGAGAGACCTGGCTCATCTTGCTGCAGTGGTTGAAGAAATCACCTCTGTCAGTCATCAGCCTCTGATCAAATCTATCACCTCGATGACAGTCAGTAGGATGGATGCCTGTGGCAGTGTGAAATCTGGCATTTGTACTTTGCTGCCTGCTCATGGAATCATAACATTATTTTGGTTGGAAGAGACCTTTAAGATCATCAAGTCCAACCACTAACCCACCTCTGCAAGGTCATCACTAAACCATGTCCCTCAGCACAACATCTACACATCTATTAAATTCCTCCAGGGATGGTGACTCCATCATTTCCCTGGGCAGCCTGTTCCAGGACTTGACAACCCTTTCTGTGAATAAATTTTTCCTAATATCCAACCTAAACCTTTCCTGGTGCAACTTGAGGCCTTTTCCTCTTGTATTATTGCTTGTTCCTTGGGAGAACAGACTGCCCAGGGAAGTGGTGGTGTCGCCATCCCTGGAGGTATTTAATAGATGTGTGGATGTGGTGCTGGGGGACATGGTTTAGTGTTGACTTGGTTGTGTCAGGTTAACATTTGGATTTGGTGATCCTAAAGATCTCTTCCAGCCAAAACTCTTCTCTGATTCTCTGTTTCCATGGTTCACATTCTTTCAAAGGTGAAACACGAGGCTGTTGCATTAATTCTTACCTGTTGCACCTCCTCTACAAAAAGTCAGTGATATCTACTCAATTACAGGATATTCAGTGGCAATAGAATGTGGCTGTGACTTTAAATTATCCTCTCTCTCATAACAGCACCTCAGTACAGCTCAGGATGATGTTTGATGAAGGAGCACCATCCCTTGATAAAAACATCTCTCTTCCTCTTAAACTAAAGAGTCATCACTGCTTTCTCACTCTGCTATTAGAGCTGGGAGAAATTCAGTATATCCTTTGAATGATAAATGCTAATCTGTTTTGAAGCCAATCATCATGCCAGACTGGAATGAATATTTACAATGAAAGTATAAAAATCCAAAAGGGAGAAAAGAAAGTTTGGAAAATGTATGGCTTTTCTTTCTTTTTTTTTTTCTTTAATTTCAACTTTGCAAGATGATAAATGATATCCTAATGTGTGATGTCTGAGAATGAGCAGCACACATTTGAAAATGAGAAGTAATTACAAAACAAAAACAAACAAATCCTGCAATGAGCTGTTAAAGCTGAAAATCTCCCAGCACAGCGTTTTCAAACAGCTGTACTTGCTAAATTGCCTGTTCCCTGGATATCAAAGAACAGAGAGAAAACTCCTGCTGAAGAGTTCAGTCAGTACAGCCTCAGGTAATGTGCAACCACCAGAGAGAAAGTGGGAGAGAAATAGCTATAGGAGGCAGAGCAAGTTGATCAAACACATGCACATGGGGTGAGTTGCAGAGGGGTTACTGGCAAAGTGACATCCAGCACAAATGAATCAAGGAAGGAAATCCTCTTAGAGAGGGCATAACTGATGTGCACCAAAAGAGAAGAATAACCACTGGCATTATCTTCTTTTTGAGATCTTTTGGAGGTGTCTATGTGCAATGATTGCTTCTTCATTGCTTAAAAACATCTAAAGGGTGAGTGTCGAGAGGCTGGAGCCAGAGTCTTGTCAGTGGTGTCCAGTGTCAGGGCAAGGGGCAATGGACACAAACTAGAACACAGACAGTTCCACCTGAACATAAGGGAAAACTTCTTTTCTTTGAGGGTGTCAGAGCCCTGGCCCAATCTGGCCAGAGAGGTTGTAGAGTTCCATTCTCTGGAGAGTTTCCAAACCCACCTGGATGCAATCTTGGGCAACCTGCTTTTGCTAAACCTGCTTTAGCAGAGAGATTGGATTAAATGATCTCCAAAGGTCCCTTCCAACCCCTATGATTCTTTATGATTCTCTGTTGGAGGGATTTGATCTCCAGATACCAGCTGTAGGTGTGTGCCATCAAAAGTTAAGCTAAGCCCCATGTTGGATTGCACATATAGTGCAAAATTCTGAACATCTTCCCTCTCTCCAGGGTACCTGATGGATGCTGCTTAGACACCACACATTTCCTTGTGCCATGATGCTTTGTTCCTCTCTCAGTGCTCTAGAAAATACCAACAGCTGTGTGAACAACCTTGGTGGAAAACACTGAACCAGATAAATGAGGGAGGATTAATAATGCTAACATCAAGAGCAAAACTTTATTGTTAGCAGAGACACCTGAGCTAGAGTAGCTTATATCACAAACTAGAAGGAAGGAAAATCAAATCTTTCATCTCTATTGTTTCACTTGGCAGGCCTTCAGTTTTCAGCATGGGCTAATGTGACAGGGAATCAATGCAATGACTTCCTGGAAGATCATTTTCTTTATGACCACCACAACTAAATAAAGGAATGTACAAAGAATGAAGGCTAAATTTTACCTAAAGACTGTTGGAGTCATTTGCTGCACAGGTTGCATTCTTTCATCTCTTCCTTGCCATCATGACCCCTTTCAGCTCTTGTAGATGTCTTCTCACAACTCTCTGGTCTATCAAAATTTTCTGGTCTGCCTTTGATGAGCTTGTCATCTATCCTTCAGAGGTTCTCCCAGGTCTCAATGTGATCACAGGATTCATCCTTCTGCTCCTGTTTCCCTGGGCATCTCCAAACCCAATCACATAATGTCTTCTTTTAAGTGTTTTTTAAATGAGTTGGCACTGATGACTCAAAAAATCATCCCCACTCTTCTGGATCTCTTTCAACACCACACTGTCCCACAGCTCAGTCTATCCTTAGATCAGGCCATCCTTGACTTTTCCCTTTCTTTTACCAGCAAGGAAAAAAGGGTGTTGGGAAGACATTGTCCTTTCTGCACTCTACAGGAGTTCTTTTGTCCCATTTGGTTTATTGATCCCAGATGGGTGTTGAATCACCTGCATAAGGTTTCCTAACATTCCTGAGGCTTCCAATCCAATCCATAAAGTAATCCACAAACAATTCCCACTGGAGAGGATGTTTAACAGCTTGGAAGTGATTTAGGATCCAAGTGCCATGAACAAACTGAGTAGAGATGCTGTGCAGTCCCTGCATTGCCAGAGGGTTTCAAGACTGCATTGATAAAGCTATGGGCAACTGGGTCTAACCTCAGAGCTGATCCTGCTTTGAATAGGATGTTGAAATTCACATTTTAATTCTTCATAGTTTGTGGGGAAACACCCATTTCTACAGGCAGTCAGAACACAGGAGCTTGCCTTCTACTTGGAAACAGACTTGTGAGAAAGTGTTCCTCTTCATTGACTACATAAGTAGCCAAGGTTAACCCAACCCTGGTGACTACTTCTTTCAGATATATTTTTAGCCTCCCAGCTGGTTTCATATAGGTTTGAGATTAGACTTTTTCATTCTTCAGCCACTGTGTCAGTATTTTGGTGCTGGTGTTCAGTAAGTGCTGTGGAAATCCTCTTTCCCCAGTAGTCCCCAAACAAACATCAGCATGGTGCTTTTGGAATTAGCTTTCTTCATGGAAAGCTAGAAGCAGCTGCCAACCTTATATTCCTGGGAAAGAGAGCTGGGATGCTATTTGTGAATATGCATTCTCCTATCTTCAATAGATCCTAATGCATTAGAGACAAAATTTGGACCCAGGCACATCACTTCTTCATCCATTTACAGATCTAGAGCTCCACATTTTCTTCTTTCAAATCACAATTTGGAGAATCCTCTAAGGAGGAAACTGCAGAGAAAAGTTTTCTTTCTTTTTTTTTGTGGCTTTCATTTTGTTTTCTCTGGAGGAGGCTCCCACTAACTTGTCTCCCCAGCTGGCTACTCCAGAGGAGTTTTGCCTAAACTTCAGTGTCATTCTGCAACCTCTCAAGAAAGACTTTTTACAGTTCCAGTCCTTTGTTATCAGGAGTGTAACAGCTCTGCTGTGGTGAATTGCAGTAACTGATGAAAACAGACTATTTGCAGCTTCTTGAGAGAACAATAGAAGAAATGAAAAGACTCATGACAACAGCCAAGTTTTGTGGCCCAGGCAAAGGAGGCCAACATCATTTTCCCATATTCAAAGTTGGACAACATGAATCCAATTTGCTTCCTTTCACCATCAGGAAACAATTCGGATGTTTCCCACCCTTTAATTATGCCTTTGTTTGATGAGGGGAAATCATCATCATGACAATCTGCCAGCTAAATTTTCCTCACATCTGCACAGGGTTCCACCAAGTAAGCCATTGGCCTGTTTGCAGGCTAATAAACAAAAGGAGTTTGGGATTCTTGAGAAGGAGACTACACCAGGAAGTTGGAAAACATCACTTTCAGAAACCAAGGTGGGTTGGGCTAGGAGAAAGATTTTACAGATCCTCCTAGAATCTGAGTGAATGATGGTAGTAGACACAATCTTCTTTTGTAAATCTTGGTGAAAAGATCACATGGTTTCAGAATCAGGAGACCTTTTTCTTCCAGTATTCACAACAGACCATTGCATCATTCCCTTTTTGACACACAAGCACTGAGGATTTTACTTAGCTGTCACTCTCTTAAGGCAGAGAGCCACACACAGGAAATCTTTCATCAGCCAGTACAGCAACATAATGTCTCAACAAGATCTGTACTGGTAGCAACCAAAGAACAGACCTCTCCAGGCTCAATTTCATTCAGCAAGGCTTTTGCACACTATAGCATTTCATTTAGAATCATACAATCATCGAATGGTTAGAGATGGAAGGGACTTCTAGAGGTTATCTAGTCCAAATCCCTGCAGCAGGCAAGATCAGGTTGCTCAGAGCCATTTCCAATCTGACCTTGAATGTTTCCAGGGATGGGGCATCTACTACCTCTCTGGGTAACCAGTTCCAGTGCTTCACCACCCTCACTGTGAAAAATTTCCTCCTTATATTTATGTTATTTCTTATTTCTCTGCTCTGGGACAAAAAAACCTGGCTCAAGGTCAAATTTTGTTGAGCTGCTGGAGAGCCTCAGGATCTGCTGGAGAGCCTCAGCAGCACACAGAATGCTAAAAAAGAAACAAGACTCAGGAAATCTGCTGCTAAACTGGGCTTTAAGGTGTTGAAGCCATTCACATCCACCTGACCCAGACTGCAGGAAAGGGAACATGGGACTACAGTAAGACACTGGTCAGACAGAGGACAGAGTGAGGGTTTACAGAGTGGTTGGTGGGTGAAACAGGTCTGCACTATGGTGAGGAATGTACTTATTAAGGCACAGTGGATACAGCAAAGCCAAGCCCCTGGCAGCAATCTGATCCATTCCTGGCCAATGCAGGGATTATACTCTTGATCACAGCCTCTTTCATATTCTATGAACAAAGCAACTCCTTTGAGTATGTGGCACAGTTGCTGGCCCAGTTAGAGTTTCAATGAGAAAGTCCCTTTCAATCTTATTCTCTTATCTACTCATAAGCACTTCCATATTGCAATCCATATTGTGGGTTGCAAATAACTCACTAAGAAGGTGTGCATCATTATAACTAAATTGGGGTGATTGGGTCATTCTCTGGACCAGAGAGATACAGGGATAGAGAAACACAAGGTCCTCTGTGGGATTGCTTCATGCAGACAGATTTTGGTCCATCTGTTAAATTGTTTTCCAACCTGAGTCAAATCTCATCATGGTTAAAAAACAAGGAAATAGAAAAACCCCTCTGTGCCTGGTATTGTTCTGTGCTCTCTTTTGGGTGGCAGGTGGTTTTGAAGTCATAATAACATGAATTAAGAGTTCAAAGTGGCAAACATTTAAAAGCATGGTCTCCATCTCTGCATGCCTTTCATTTGTTCTCTAGCCCTGGGATATAAAGGAGTATTATCTGCAAGACAATACTGTGCCAGCCTGCTGCATGTGGATTTGCAGCTTGGGTTACACACACTGATCTTACATTCTGATGTTCTCTACAGGATATTGCAAATCTTTCCTTTTAGGTTTTTAATAAACCAGGATATCTCATATAGGATTTTTTTCCCCCCTTCTTTTTATAGACCTTGGGTATGTGTTCTCTCATCTTAGACACTTGGATTGACATTTCAGCCAGGAGGGAGAAGTCATGGGAAGTCATTTATTACACAAGAGAGCAAAATAATTTTCTACTGGTTTAAATTTGTGAAGACTGTTTGCAAGAAACATCCCAACTGACTTCCAGTGTCTTCAGGCAGCAAGGATTACTTCCAGCCATGTCTGATCTCAGACTTGCATCTTCATCAGGATTTGAACCCACTGAATCATTGACATAAAAAAAGAAGAGAGCTACTTTGCTGATGGAGCCAATAGGCTGCTAACCTGTAGTGGGTTGATCATTAAAAGTAGACATGTTCTTCCCTCTGAGGCACTGGAACAGGTTGCCCAGAGAGGCTGTGGAGGCCCCATCCCTGGCAGTGTTTAAGGCCAGGCTGGATGTGGCCCTGGATGACCTGGTCTAGTGCATGTGGCATCCCTGCCCATGGCAAGGGGGTTGGAACTAGATGATCTTTAAAGTCCCTTCCAACCTCAGCCATTCTATGATTCTATGTTCATCTGCACCCTAAACACACCCATCCTGTTAAATGGGTGTCTTCCTTTGAATTTAGAAATGACAACATTAAGATCCTAGTTAGCAATGAGGGACTTGGTTTAGTGACATGGAGGTGATAGGTTGCTGGTTGAACTTGATGATCCTAAAAGTCTCTTCCAACCTTCATGACTCTGTGGTTCCTGTAATTCATTTTGTCCCATGTGAGGTTCTCACTCTGCTAGGGCCAAAGGACTCTCAGTTTCTGACAGAGGTCTTCAGCAGCCATGGATCAGGAATGTAGGACCATCCATGAGCACTGAGCCACCCAACTGTTATGCTGCAAGGAACAGGAGTGAGGAGCCCAAACTTTCATTCCTATAACCACAAAACAGAGGAAAAAATATTTCAATGCATAAAAGAGTTGGAAAGAAATGAGGCTGAGGAAAATGAAACCCTACTTCCTCAGTCACTGGAAGCTAAATCATAATCATTATCACTAATTAGCAATACTTAAAGAGTCTTAGTAATGAATCATCCTGTCAGTAGCTTTAGTGGGCTGAATAGCAACAGATCTCAACAGTGAGGAGCTCCACCTGTTCTGGAGTTGTTCCTTCCAGATTAGACTGAGCTGCAGCTTTCTGGCAGCATACCTGTGTGCTGTGGATAAACAGCAACATTCTCCCTTTAGGGTCATCAATCCCCAGTCTTTTAAGCAGCATTACATTAATCTTAAATTAAAGAAGAAAAAGTCTACAAAATACACAATAAAACCCAACACAGATGAACTCTTGGGGCTGACCTGATTAAAGCAGGAAAGAAGGAGATTTGTCTACATACAACCACAACTGGAAAATTGTGTAGACACATGTGTGCACACAGAGATAAATCTGAATTGTTTAAGGAATCAGAGTGTAAGGAAATGACATTTTGTAGTACACTAAACTACCAAACATGCAGTAACCCTGTGAAAACCACTTATGCTCTGATGGCTGAAAGGAATAAAACTGACAAAAAAATAAATTCCCTGTGCACTCTGACATCAGAATAGATTTCCTATGGAAATAGTGATGTTTTCCTCCCTGACTTCAAAAAGGCCACCAAATAGGATGCCTTTAAAAGTATCTGTGCTTGGTTTGGTAAGGCAGTATATCTTGGCTGGAAGAAGGCTGGAGAGATGTTTGCTGGAGAGATGTTTTCCAGAGAGAGTTTAGTGGTTGAGGATAATAGAGCAGAGGTGGATTCTAGAGGATTCTAGAGGATTCTAGAGTACAAGTGTTATGAGAAGTAGCTGAGGGAACTGTGGTTGTTTATTCTGGAGAAACCTCCTCTGAGATCTTCTTGCTGTCCTCAACCTTGTTGTAATGAGATGGGAGCCAGTCTGTTCTCCCAAGTAACAAGCAATAGGACAAGAAGAAGTGGCCTCAAGTTGAACCAGGTCAGGTTTAGGTTGGATATTAGGGAAAATTTTCTTCACAGAAAGGGTTTTCAAGCCTTGGAAAAGGCTGCCCAGGGAAGTGGTGGAGTCACCATCCCTGGAGAGATTTAAAAGATGTGCAGATGTGGTGCTGAGGGACATGGCTTACTGATGGCCTCACAGAGTTGGGTTAGTGGTTGGACTTGATGGTCTTAAAGGTCTCTTCCTACCAAAATCATTCTGTGATTCTGAGCAAGAAAATCCTGTCACCATTGGTTGAACAAGTGGAATACCTGCTCTTAAGAATTTTGGTTGACAGGTGTCTGAGGCAAAATCTACACATTTAAGAGCTGGAATAAGAATTTACTTGCATTTTAGTAGCAGAAAGGGCCAGGCTGCTTATTGAGTTCTGTCTCTTTGACTCAATGGAAATCATGCCATGGCTGCTGGATCCCAGAAAAATCACTGTGGGCACCCCCAAATGTCATAAACTGTCAAACTGCCTCCCCAGTGCAGATTAGCAAGCTAAACTCAGTATATTTACATATTTTAAAAGATCAAAAACCACATAAATAACTACTGAAGGAAGCAAGTAGGAGACATGAAGGATATTGCTTTTGGATTTCATTTTCAGTAACTGGAGATTTGCAAGGTGGGATATGGCCAGATGTTCCTAGGGTGTGGCTTTTACCCTAAGGACAAAGGTGAACCCTCCTTTCCACCTGTGCCTCAGAATTGAGTGTTCTTTGGTGTGTGATATGGATTTGAGGTCATGATAATAAGATGAGAGGAATAAAGGACATCTTTAGTTAGAAAGGAATACTCCTCAAATCATTAAATGTTGACATGCCTATTAACCTAAGCTTGCCTGACAGTCAGTGGAAGGATAATTGATACAATCCTTAGAGCTAAGGATGAGAGTCATGTCTTCCTGGGGTTTAACATAGGTCATAGGGCAGATAAATGAAGCCCTTAAAACACCTATTTCTGTCCCTTTACTGTAGAAGAAGTCAAGGGTGAGAAGCTCAGCAGTGGATTTTATATTACAGGCATCTAGGCTTAAGTGAGATGAATCATACAATAAATGCCCTAACAGGGAGGCCTCTCATTATTCTTCCATGGAATAATTGACCATGGAAAGGGGGAGAAACCTGCCCATTGCTTGATACCTTTAAGCAAGAATGGATACAATGTCCTACAGACAATAAAGCTCCAGACATCTACTGTACCATCTACTAGGTCTCCTTGATCTTTATTACATTATCAAAGTAGGTGAGGCAGTATGTTGGCATTATATGAGCCTTACACACACACTCTTCCTATTTCCATCATTCTGATGTTAACTCCCTCCACTGACCTAATGCTGACAAGACCTGGATGAATGGCATATTACAGTGTCACTTCACACTTAGGGGAAAGAGCAGTAAAAATGAGGAAAGCCATATTTATACTTGCAATGTTTCCTTCATCATCATGATGAGTTCTTGAGCCTTTCCAGCACTCTGAAGATCTGAGTGGGCTTTAATGTGACATCCTGCTATATGGGAGTGCAGCCTCCTTAAGCAATCTTGCATGAATTATCAGGCTTTAAAGTCTTCCTTTGCTTCACATACTCCCTGACAGGGGTAGCAGAGCAGCAGGCAGAGGATAGCAGTAACAAGCAGGAGGTGGAAGTGTTGTCTTCACCAGAAATACATTATCTTAGTCCCTTTTCCAGATAAAATATGCAGAGCCAGGGCATCAGCACCTGCATTGCTCCAGGGCTCTCCACCTGCAGTGCCATTTATCCTCCAGTTTCACTGAGATTAAGAGCACTGCCAAAAGACCAAACTGAAGCCATAAAGCAGCCTTCAAGGAATTAATCAACATTTCTTTCATCAGCCTTTTTCCCCTCCTTGTTTTTTCTAGCTCCAGGTATCACCCCTTCATTCATCTGTCTGTTCCTGCCAGAGCCAGGATGCTCATGTACAATGCAGACACATGTATTTCTCTAGAGTGACTACACTGATACAAGTGGTGGCATAAAGTTTGGTTTTGAGCATAAGTCAGGAGACCAGTCTTCTGTTTCTGCAGCTGACAGATGTCAAGTGACAGTCTAAAGTGTACCTCAGCTCCCCTATTTTACCAAAAGGAAGTTACTTCAGGAGTTCTCTGACATTGTCAGAACCTAACTCTGCCTTGTGGGTGTCATGTTCCAAGCAAAGGGGCAGTGACAGAAGGAACAGTAGCTCTCCCAGAGCTCCAATTCTGAATCTCCCATCCCATCCACTTGATTTCACTCTGCTGTGCTTGTGTGTTGACCCTCAGCTCCCACATATGCAAAGTGCAAAGGAAATCTCCATGTTTCCCCCCATAACTTCTTACAGGTTATTAGTTTTGGAAGTCCCATAGAAATCAAGATTGGTTTTGGCTCTTCACCACAAGGGTTCATACCATGATTACATAGCAAAGCTGGAGTATAATGATAAACCAGACAGAGCCAGACAGAACAACTGATCAAAAACCAAGCCCCAGTGAACTTCATTGTGTACCCAAAACTATGCCAGGGTCTCTAGCTGACTAGAAGAGTCTCCAAAAAATTTCTGAGAAGAGTCCAGAGGTTGACACTGGCCAGATATACTTCCACCAGGGATGTGTTTCAGTGAGACAAATGTCTCTCAGACCTTTGCACACAACAACACTACTGATCTTAGGACCAGAAAATAGTTATTGGACCAGAGAATGGCTCCAAGACAATTTTGTTTAACAGTGTAGCTATAACTCATAAGTCTAATGGCAGCTCTGCTGATGTATAGTGTTGATAAAAGAACTTCTTTTGGGTGTCTACAAAAAGAGAGAATGGGCAGTGGTTGTTTCATCCAGGTTCTTCTGTGCTATAGGGTCACAGATGCTGGGTGCATCTGAATGGCTGTGAAAGAAAGCAGTAACCCAAAGGATTCCTGCCACTCATGTCTACCAGACATGAGACCTTTCTGAGATCTTTTTCTTACCTTTTCTCATTGCTGGACCCTAAATCTGATTCCTTCCTATTTTCATCAGAATTGTAATTCTGGATTTACATTTGGTAACTGAATCTGAATGGTGCTGTTGCTCCTTTCAAGATAAAAACCAATCCTCTTGCTCTCTGCTACATACAGAACTGTTCTCTCTTTTCTTTTTTTTTGCTTTTGAAGGAAGAAAATTCACACACACAAAGTAGGGCAAGAAAACAAAATGCTAAAAGAGAACCTAGCAGAAAAATAGAAAAAGAGATAAAATTTGACAAATGAGATATTCTGGCAGCAATAGGGAATGAAAGAAGGTCTGATGGAAACCAAAACCAGAGTACACAAATACAGTAATCACTGAAAACAGATCTGAAAAAGGGAACCAGAGTCTTTGAAGGAAGAAGATCCCTTCTCAAAGCTCAATAAAAGCCAACACTAAGGTGTACCTGAGAAAGATTTTCTTTCTCCTTCCCTGATTTCCCAGTAGAAGCATCATATAACCAGAAAAGAACCTCAAACAGCTCACAGCTGAGTTGTTTGTTCTTGCAGTAATTAGGACTTTATAAACTTTCTAAAGTAGGACCCAGCTGCCCTTTTGTATTCCTTTTCTCCTGTACAGTACCTGTGTTAAATGCTCCTCATCTTTTATTTCTTCTGATTTTTTTTTTTCCAGAGAGCACTTCATACCAAACTGACATCAAAGAGGTAGCTGAGGAATGACTGAACAGTCAGAGAGAAAGGAAAGGTTTCCCTGAGGTGAGTTTCCATAACTAGTGAGGTTCATGATGGTATTTTTGTGTTAGTGAGGGTTTTTTTCCTGCTCATTTTTTTCCCACTCAATTTCCTCCACATTTACCAAAAGGCAGCATTTTCAGTCTTCCTCAAGAAGCTAAGACACTAGAATGTCTGACATCTTTTGAGCCAGGGTACATGACAGATCCAGGGTACAGTGTTGTTTAGTGGAGGGCACTGCTTGCTTCAAATATGACTTTACAGCCCTTGAAAATTAGTTGTGCTCATTCTATGCTTTCACTCTGTAGGAAAACCTGGCTTTTTCCAGGGAGAATGTTTATTCAGTGCATTGGGAAGAGCAGTGAACAGATTTTTCCATTGAAATATTGCAAGACTTGGTCTTCCACAGAGAAGCATTGTGGTAGGAAGAAAGTCCTATTCTCCTCTCACTGCATGAAGATCTGTAGTGCTCTGGGATAGCAGTTAGGTTAATTCCCTTCCTGAGCCCATGTCTGTCTGGAGAGCAGGGAGCAAGGAGGAAAGTTGGGTCTGGCTTTGTGAAGAGACTTGAGCATCTGCCTGTGTGACTGCATGGATGTAACCAAAGAGGTTAGGTGATGCTATGAGAGTGCCCAGAGAAGGACAGAAGAGTGAGAACTCATGTATCACTGTCCTCTGAGTGATGAATGAAGCCCCACTCCAGAATTATTCAGCAATATTTGTTTTTAGTGGGGATGACAGAAAGAAATATGACTTTGCTTTTGTACATGAATAGCTGTGGTTAAGATTACAGGCAGGAGCAGGGCAGATCTTGATATGCTATGTGACCACATGCATCCTTGCTGTGCTTAGACATTCAGCAGCTCACCAAATGTGAGCAACACCCCAGGGAAGGAAGAGGGGAATCCTGCCTTGCTGACTCTACTCCAGTGCCTGTTGCTTCCTCAGAGTCAAATGCAGGAGCTGCAAACCCCTTTTCCCTCGGAGGTGTTTGGGAGGTTAGCTAAGCTCAGCTTTTGAGCTCAAGTCTGTTTCAGACCATGACAAATTTGTTCCCTGAATCCATACTCTTTTTAATCTAAATGTCAGGTAGGAAATTAAAGCCCTGCTGAAATGGAGTGTATTACCAGCATTTTATTAGATCACAAACAATTTAATAACCAGATAGAGGGAGAAGGTCATTTTGTTGTCAGTCCAGCTTATCTCATAAATTAGGCATCAGATTTTGCACAAAAGCTTCTCTCAGCAAATAAAATTATCTGCTTTGATGAAGGGCCTCTGTCCATGGAAAACAGATAACACAGATGAAAGAGGAAGCCCTGTAATAAAATTATTATCCAGGAATGTATGAAAGGTGACTGATTCTTTAAAAATACTTATCACACATTCACCTATTAGCAGAAAGCAAATGCCAAAGTATCAAAGGACATGCCTTCCTGATGAACTGATGTGAAAGAGTTTCAAGGTCAGTAAACAAAAAGGGATGCCAGATGAAATATTGATTATGAATAGGGTAGCTCTTAGTGACCTCACTGGCTGAAAAAAAAAAAACAAAAAGAAGAAACCCAGAGCATTATCTCCTCACCAGAAATATTGATGGTCCAGAAATGACAGTCTCCTAAACAGGAGGAGGGCAATGAAAGATGCATACCAACATGGCATTGATTTCAATGGACTGTGCTGCAAATCTTTTTCTGGGGTAGGGGAAAGGAGTGACAAAGAAATGGTTTGGCTAGGGTGATTTTTCTTCTCAGAATATGAAGGTCTGATATTGCTCAAATTTGTCTGCCTGCAGTTCTCTGAGGTACAGGGGTTTCTACACCCCTGCCTGTGTCAAACTTCATTCCTTCTTTTAGCCTCATAAGAGTGGATTTAGACTAGTGCATTAAGTGTCCTGTTGAAACATGAGGGCAAACCATGGTGCTTTATCTCTTGAGAGGTGCTGCAAAGCAAATGTGGCAGCAGCAGCAGCAGCAACTTCCTACATGAGAGCTCACTTCTGCTGCCACCAAGTTGGAGAAACCACAATGATGAGGGTAGGAGAGGGCCTTTTCCTCCTGTGACCGTTGGCCACTGACTTGCTTCTCTTTCCTCCTTTTCTCTGCATAAAGTTCTACTGATTTTTTTCTCCAAATGTAGCCATGCAAATCTTCTCCATCTTCTCTGTGAGGACCTGGGGATGCAGTGAGCCAATGGACTTCAGAAGGTGAAGAACTGGAACAATATTCAGCAGAGAAGGAATTCTTCAAACTGCTGCCACCCTCCAGTACAGTAGTCATTGAATTTAGTATGCAAAGCAATGCTTGCTCTGGAAACCTCTTGGTGACTGTGCCTAAGAGCCAGGTCTGGTCAAGGGGCCAGAGTTTCCAGCTTCCCTGGCAATGCCCATGGAACAACACAGCCATTATTCTGCTTCATATAAACCCATTCTGATCAATATCTGATATAATTTTATCTGCTCAAACTCAGACTCTGAGAGGAAGTGCCACACCTGATAATATAAACTCTGGGCATTTTCATGCAATAAAGCTGAGCCAGACTCACCTACTACTCTTCTATTCCCCCTTCTAAATCTGCAGTGCATTGCACTGCAATTGAAGAGTGAGAGAGAAGGACTAAAGGCAAAGAATTTTTATTCTAGTCTTGATAAAGGCATGAAGAAATAGGAATCCTCAACTGACATCTTCTGCTTTAGGTAGTGGAATTCCATTTTGTCTGCTGGCTAAGAAGCCAGGAGCTGGCCCTGCAACCAACAGTAGGTTTCTAACAGCAGTGCTACTCACTCAATGTCAACCAGTCTTTGTGCTGCTAATAAACTGCAACCTTCTTCCTGATAATAGTTTAGACATGATGCATAGATTGATGTGGTGCAAAATGCTAGGTCATTTGTTCACAGAATATGGGATCTCTTAATGTGGAAACTGTCAGACAAGGGCAGGCTTTTTATTGCCAAATGCAAAGGCATGTGCATCCCTAGGGTATGAAATTGCTGGCCACGTAACAAGAAAGGAAAGCCATGCCTCAAGAGAGATTTGTGGGCCACTCAAGATTAAAAAGAAGAAAAGATCACAGCCTGATATTTCAGATGAATTTTTAATCCAGTGCTTGGATTTATTTACTCTCTTTGTATACATTACTTTAGCATTGGTGTCAACAAGGTTGTAGACTTCAATAAGGTCTTATAAACCTGTTGCTGGTGAAGTATGTGGTTAACCAGAAGACTTATAAGAGGAAAACAAAGGTAGGACACATGCACACATTATGTAGACTGGGTCCACTGGTAGGTGAAGTACATAGAAACAAGTGGTTTAAACCATTAAATACAAAATCCTATATAGCAGCAGAAAAAATGCAACCCTTACTGACTGGAGAGGGGACAGCACAAATCCCCTAGAAAGGTTTAGGACAGCACAAATCCCCTGGAAAGGTTTAAAGCAGTACTTCTGGGAAAAAAAAAACAAAAACAAACCAAACAAACCCAAACCAAACCAACCAACCAACAAACAAAACCTCCTACCCTCCAAAAAATAACCAAACCAAAAAAGCAAGAGACAATATCCTATAAACAAGAATCTAGAGCAAAGCTGAGCAACATGTCAGAGACTGTGACCATAAAGGTAACATCACCCATGGGTTTATACACAAATGTTTGCTGAGCTGGGGTAGAGACAGGACTTTCCCTATTTTCTACAGATGCTGGGATGCCACAACAGTTCTGTAGTGCCAACCATATATAATAGATGTGTAAAGCATGGAGAAGGGGTATGGAAGAGTCACAAGGTATGGTTCTCTAGTTCTGACCAATCTAATCTGTCCTATTTGTCAAATTCTGTTCCTGATTATCTTCCTGTAGGAATATGCTTATGGAGGAACCAACCAATGGAGAGAACTTAGGTCTAGGAGCTTGGTACTAGAGAATCCAGTGGCCTGAGAGTTTGTGTTTCATGGGGTGGTTTCAAGGAGATTAAACTAAGACACCAGGTGCTGGCTTTCAGATTTCCTCTGGAATAGGAAATGTCAAGAACCAAATCATGTGAAATTGGGAAATCTCAGATTCTGACCATGAAAACAAATGTGCTAGAAGAAATCCTCATCAGGTTTTTAAATCTCAACTCCTCTGAGGAAGAACTTAAATAACATAGAGCCATGGGATCACCTACAGCTAGTAATAACCACAGCTAAGCCTCAAAGCAGATGCCAATGTCCAATCTCTGACAATTTTGGAGAACTTTAATCCATTAAGCAATTAGGTCATTTCTCTAATTGAGTCCCTGCCAAGGTCCAGTGCCTGACCTTGCATATTATTGGGAAAGATTGCATTCTGACCAGCCTCAAGAGCCATCTAATTAAAGGCTAATCAAAGTAATACTGATGAAAGCTTTTTAGTTTGTTCTACAACTTTTGGTAACACTTGGACTTCAACATGGTGCCAATAGTGGAGCTGGTTCATTACCAGGCCTTCTTGCCACAGATGCTTGATGGAAGAGGAAGAAGGTAGAACTTCAGCTAGATTTATGAAATACTCTTCCACTGTTGTTGAAAGATAAATACAGAAAACCATCAGGAAAGTACAGAAAGATGATATTTAATAAAATGGCCTTTTCAGAGATCTGAATATCCATTCCTGTGGAGGCAATGGTTAACAGGATAAACAATTCAATCCATCTCAGTCCATGCACTTAGGAAGAGCTAAATCTGTTATCTACCTACTTAAATTTATCTTCTTATTTGCCTTCTTATTGATATTTCTCTCTCTCATGTTTCTAAAGCACTTGACAGCCTCTGATCTGAGTGCTCTGCTTCTACTTTTGGGAGGATCCTGTACAAATGGAGACACAGAAGCTCTGGAAGTGGTGGCTTGGAGGTAGAAGTCCAAGGTGCCAGTGGAGATGAATCTTTCAGAGGTAGCTCTGAGAGGTTTTTAAACTAAGGATACACAGGATGGAAAGAGGATGGGAATCCTGTTTTTCTGTGTTCAGTCCTTTCTATGGCAGACACATGCAACATAAAAATCCACCCAAAACTGAGTAAACATCAGCAGAAAACTGGGAGTTTGGGACTGGAGATCTATGGAGAACTTTGTTTTAATAACCAAAAGTGTTTCCTGTGCAGTGTCCTTAGGCTAGCTCTGCATTTTTTTCTCTCTCCATTTTATTACAATCCTATTTGCCTACTTCTGGATCTACTTTTGAATTTTTTTTTTATTTAAGATGTTTCTACCTCAGCAGTACTTTTCTCCTTTGGTCTCATGGCAGTGATTTTGTTTTTCACTCCCCTACCAAGTCCAGCTCAAGCAGGAGAGGAGTTTGTCACTATGCCTATCTCTTTGAACATCTGAAGGGGCCCTGCCTTTTGGTGAATGGGGTAAGTAGATGAAGCCATCAGGTTTCTCAAAGGTGTTTTGTAGCAGAAAAGCACTATATACAGTGATGTGAGGTCCATATCTCACTCTACCTCACTATGGCAGGCTCCATTATGCACCTTCAAAATACCAGTTTTGTGCATCTATGTCTCAAAAGCTAACCCAAAGGAGGACTAGATTCCTTATAAAAGGTTTATTGTGGTTATTATTGCCTGCTGCAGCTTCCCTCTTGAGTCTCCCTTTATCACTCAACCCAGGCAGCAGATTAATTCTCTCTTCAATTCAAAATCTGATGACATTTTTTTCCATAAATCAAGACAACACTGTCAGGGGATTTACTCCAGGGCAGCAGCTCACAGCCCTGACTTTACCAAGATTTCAGTTTAGAAAGGTTGCCAGAAGAAGCTCTCCCTATCTCCACAATCATTCAGCTGCTGGAAGGCAGTGCCAGTGAAATGCTGTGTCTGACAGTTCCTCCACAGCTGGTTTTAGGGTGAGAAATGAGAACAGATGGAACAGCTGTGGCAGAAACAATCTCCAGGGTGGAAAACTCATGTCTTCTTAGCATGAGCTGGTGTCTGTGTCAGATTTTTCTCTCCTGTACAAGTAGAATCAAGAAGGGGACATTAAACATGCAGTTTGAACTACTGAAGTACCAAACAAGTAAATTAAGGTAAATCCATGGATTCAGATGATGTGTTAAATACCAGTTCTAGATAGACTGCTAGCCTGTATACTTAGGAGGGCTGTGTGGATTTAGAGAGATGTCCTCAAGCAACTTGAGGCTTCAGCTTTACTGTTAGATGCACTGAAATGAGCATTGCCTAAAATAACACTGAAGGCACAAGCAACATTCTGGGATATGCTCTTAAGTGCAAAGCAATTCTCATTGATTTTATGTTTCAATTATCTCAGACTCATTTGCTCCCTTATGCCTTTAAAATAAATATATTAGGTGAAAGTCCTTTGGGATTTCATGCATCTTGAGATCAACTAATGCCTTCAACAAGCCTTTTCCCTTCAGAACTGCTAGCATGAGCAAAACTCAAAGACCAGAAGAGGGGAAAATTAGCTTTTCTTAGCCAAAACTTGTCAAAAGAACATAACCCCTTCACATGCAAAACCAAGCAATTTAGAAATCAAATCAATAAATAATACCATGTGTGAATTAAAGCAGTAATACAGGTTTCAAATTTAACCACCTTCTGCATATGCTGCAAATAAAACTTCTTTAGAAGGGTTTGGATGGGTTGGTAGAACTGTACTGGGGCAGTGATGGGAAGAGACATGACCCTGTTTGTCCAAGTGGGCAACCTTGTGTTTAATTAGAGTTTGTGATTCCCACTTGGAAAAGATGAAATGAAAAACTTGTTATCTAAACTGTCAGGGTATAAACTTTCATATTTTTATCCATCAGGAATTTATGGCTTTGTGACAGCCCTCAGAAAGCTGTACTTCTAATCACATTCTGGGAAACTTCCAAGGTTTCATCACAATGTGTTTCTCTCTCATGAATTAGGTGCTTGGGGGGAGGAAAGGAGGCAGTGACTCTCTAAAACACCAAATATTTCCAAACAGCTAATCAATGACATCTTGTCTCTGAGTGGGGACTGAGTTACTCACAAGTTAAAGACTCATTCAAGGGTAGGAGTTAGGAGCTGCTGCCTTTCCTGGATGCCTTGAGAGGATATTACAGGTCTAAGCCTGCTTTCTTTTTATTTTCCACTTAAAATCTGTCCCTGTACAGCAGGACACTGGCTCTAGCTCTCACTGGCTCTAGCTTTCCTAACTTGTAGTCAGGAGGTAGATGCAAGCTAAGGGAAAGAGGAAGCATAATACTAAACAGTAACTAACAATGCTAGTCAGTGAGGTAATAGATATTTGGAGTAACCTAGGGTGCTGAGGAATCTTTTCCTGCTCCAAGTATTGCTGTGATGGATGTAAATGACAGAAACAAAACTCCTCCTCCAGCTTTCTGAGTTATTCCTGGTACTATGTTTCTTCTGCTGCCTTCAGAAGAAGGATGATTTCTTTGGAAGTCTGGAATTGAACTAACCATGCAAGAAGTGTAGCCACCTGACAAAGGACATTCAAGTGCCTTGTTTTCTCAGGCTCCTGGAGAGAAAGAAAGATAAGCAAAGAGGAGAAAAACAATTATTTTCATTCCCATGGTGTGCTACTATAAAATATCAGGCACTGGAAAGGGGTTCATTGGAGCAGACATAGAATATTTGGGACAAATTCTGATGAACTCTCCAAGAGCCAGCAGCAGTTCTACCAATGGAGCATTCCTTTTCCTCCCTCAACTAAAATCCACACATTTAAGGAGGAGTTAATTCTTACAGTTCAAAACTAAATGAATATGTCCTCACCTTTTTTTATCCCACCAAAATGGGTAACTGAATGGGAAAAGGATATGTAATGGGTTGCAACTAAAGGGCTTTTGGTTAGAGTGCTCAATTTGGAGTATAGGTGAGTTGGATTCCTGTCTCAGATCCACATCACAGACTGACTTGGTTCTACTTGGTTTCTTCTTTGGCAAAGCTGGTACCAAAGCTGTTATTCATTGATATTCTTCTTTTTATTTTAATTTTTATTTTTATTGTACCTCTCTCTCCTCAAATTGTGGAAGATGCACTCTGCTTTAAAAACATGACTCATGGCTTAAGTGATTTGAAGGCAGACTGTGATGTTTGTAACATATATGATTGTTACAGCTCAGGGGTGGTAATTGGATTCCAGTCTTTCCTTTCCAGCATTACCTATAGAAGTAGCTCAAAAATCCTCATGCTTTTGTGTTCTTTGAGAAAACTTCACAAAGGCAAAATAAATAACTGCTGCAATAAGAACAAGTAAAAAGAGAACTAAAGCTTCCCATCTGACAACTGAGCACCACAGCCATTAGGAAAGGAAAAAAATAAAGATAAACTTTTGAACAGCCTGAGTCTTAGCTGCAGGATTTCTAGCAAGAAAAATTTTCCCCTTGTTTTTCCCCCTTCTTTTATCAAAAGAAAACTGAGGTGTATTTATGTCCAGATAAACATTTTCAAAGCCCCTTTCTGTTGGCAAGTCTGCTTTTGGATTTCTTTTTGTCCTCTGGCCCTCATGCAACAAAATGCATTGTGAGACTTAAGTTACCTTCTTAAAGTTGTGTCTTAAATGTAATGGTGCTCAAAGGAGGTGAAATAAGCTTGTGCTCCTATGCTGTGTTGAACTGAATCTGTGACTATCCCTGCAGAATTGTAAAGTAGAAATGTCATTTTTTACAGAGTGTAAAATGATAAACAACTGGGAGAAAGGTAAAGTCAGGGAAGGGAATGTGCTATAAAATTACCAGTATATAAGAAATAACATTGGTTTAAAGCATTGGACTCTGAGGCATTTCCAGTTTCTGTGTTTCTAAGAATCACAAAAGGCAAAGGCCTACTTCAAAAGAACAGAATCAGAAAGGAAAAAGAGAATAAAAAAGAAAAGAATGATCTCCTTTTAGATTCTTAATATTGGTAGGATAAAGAAGTGTTTGGAGGCATGGTTTGAAAAGCTATTTTATTACCTGCACTGTAATCCACTCCATCTGTTTATTTATCTGGGTTGGAAAGAAGCTGGTAAATTCATAGCAATATTAGAATGCAACAACACTCTAATTAACCTGGACAGCATCAATTAGAATCATTTGCTGCCTGTATCTGTTAAATGTTTCACCATCTAGGATTAAGTTAATTGAAATTAATCAGCAGCACAGTGAGGAGAACAAAAGCTGAGAGAAATTTTGAAGAGCTATGATGGATTCATGCACTCATAGACTTCACCTAGTGTTGGGTAACAATATACATGGAAACAAATACATGAAGCAATCCAAGACAATTAAAAGTCAGGCAGGAGTTTTAGCACTTGTGCTGATAAGATATAGAGAGATACATGGACAAACTGTGCAAGAATTGGGTTGATTCCTTCCATGCAGCATCCCCAAGGAGCTGACTCTAATATATATCCCTCCACCTGCATAAAGATAAATATCCAGGAAAGAAAAAGCTTTTGTCTGTGTCATCACTTACTTAACATCAACCCTGGAGAGCAAAAGAGCTTGCCTTGTTTTCCAAACTTTTAATGGGCTGTACATCTGAGGAGGGGTTTTCTTCCCCATCTTTCTAGATGGCTGAAATCTGCCATTAACAGATACATTTGATATATTCTCTGTTTTCTCTTAAACAGATGATCCCTTCTTCTGTCCTTCAATAATAGAGTAGTGGGGTTAGGAAGCTCACAGCAGTTATCTGGGGGTTTGTGGTGGGAAGCAGAAAGCTCAGTGGATCTACAGGTAGCTGCCAGTTGGGAGGAAGAAGGCTGCATAAGCAGGATATATCAATTTCACCATTTGGCATTTTGAGGCTTGATTCCCTTCTAGGAATTCTACCTGTCTGAGCATTTTTTTCTAAATCATCTCTAAAGGAAGAAGGAGGAAGGTAGACACAAGTCATATCTGATTGACAGCAATCATGTTTTCAATGCTGGGAAAATGCCTCAGCACCTCATAGTTAAAGCTAGAGAGAAGACTGCTTTCTATTTTTGTCTTAAACTCCTGTTGCTACAACAGATCCTGTCCCCTTGTCAAACATTTCAGGAACAAAGAACTGGAAAGGTCTCTGGATCCTTCCCTTTGCTATCAGAAACAATTATATAATCCCATGTGGGAAGCTCTACCTAAAAACTGTAAGATTTCTTTACAGCCACTGTTTCCTTCCCTTCCCTTGCTTCCTTAAAGCCTGAGTGACTCTGTCCCATTTCCAGGCATAACCAGGGGTCTGGAGAACATACAAAAGCAGACAAGATAGCAGAGCCCATGAATTACATGATGTTGACTGTCCTCTGTGATGTTGAAGGTTGGAGACTTTATCTCACACTACCTGTGACTCCTTAGATTAGTAAGGTGAGGGACTGAAAGAGTAATTGAGGAGTAGTACAGGACAACAACATGGAGTAGATGTTGTGAGGTCTTTTCTTGATCAACACAACAAGACACAGGCTGGACTCTGCTCCTGCATTTGGAAAGTCCCTGTGCTGAGCTGAGGCATTTTTTTCTGTGTCTTTTGCCAAATTGATGCAAGAGAGGCAACATTGTCATCATCCACAGACATAGATAAATAGAGATCTAAATCAGTGGGGAGGCAATGTTCCCTGCATGTTCCTCACTGCCTAGGCACCACTTGCTCATTGACATATTTATATTCTGCCACTTGAGGACATAGTGGTTGTCTTCATTTTGTGTGGGGAACTTTCTAGACTTAGCAGTTACATGACTTGACTAAAGTTACTTCAGAAATAGGAATGGTGACCCTAAACTGACCAACAAGGGATTCCATTCCACTTATGTCACCTAAAAATCTTAACCTAAAAATCCCAGGCCAAAAAAGACTAGTGAGTGACTGAACTAGAGAAATGAGAATTGCAGGAACATTTTTATTGGTTTTATCTTTCTTCTCTTCTCATTTTCACTTCTTTGGGAAACCACACATGAACTTTGCTTCAGTCTGTTTTAAGCAGCCACGTGTATGCCAGCAGTGTGGGTGCTCAGGGCAGCAGAGAAACCTTTCAGTGCTGACATGGTGAACTCTAATGAGACCATCAGAAGCAGCTTCACTCTCTCCAGCTCAGAGACACCGTGTTCAGTTGAACTTGACACATATTATCAGGCTGTAATTCATTTAAGCATTGGTCAAGAGATAACTTCCAACATTTAGAGGAATTAGTCTTCAGAAATCTGGCAAAGACATAGAATCAGAACAGCATGGGAGGAAGAGATATGAATACATGTGTGTGTGTAAGTGGATATTGTTTAATCAGGGTGCAGATGAGCAGAGATACATATCAAGCATCATAACTGGCCTGGAGGAACAACAATAGTCTCAAACATGGAGTGATGTTAAGGGAAAGAGAGGAAAAAGAATGGTTTGGTTTCCAATAAGCTTAGTGAAAGATGTTCTTGGAGCTTATTCCTCAGCACACTTTGCCACAAATAGATTCAGATGTTGGGGTATCACTTGTTTGTGTCTGAGGAGTGATATGTTCTTGAGCTATAAATGAAATACTGAGCAGATGCTGGCTCCAAGCAACATGTTCCTGAAAGCAGGAGAGTTGGAAGCTGTCAGCAGTGAATAGACACATGCAAACAAAAGCAGCAGCAAAAAAGAAGGAGAAAAATGAAAGGAAAGTAATTAGAAATAACATCCTTTGACAAGGCAGTAATGAATAGTGTTAGTTTAACTGGTATTATTAACCCCACACACCAAATTCTCTTTTCCACTTTCCAGGTGAAGAAAGTAAGACACAAGTCAGTGTCACCACATGCTTCACTGGGGGTATTGAGGTGTGTGCCCTCAGCCTCCTCCTCTGTAGACTTGTGCTTCTGCAGATCTTGATGCAGAAGATAACTTCTCTTCCACTGAGCAATCTCCAGATTCATGCTGGTGCAAGCCTGTGACTGATACATGCCAAGCAGTCAGAAATAAGACATTGGGTCCAAAATTCAACCAGTGACCATCATAGAGATAAACATAGGAGAGAAATGGAAAGAAAAACTAAACCAGGGAATGCTTGTTTCTATTCCTCTCCTTCCTGCTTGGTTTTCTTCTCTTCTCCACCCTTATACTGTGACACTGCTTTGGAGAGAAGATCTTTCTCCTTCTCCTTTTGCTGAGCAGTGATCTCCACAGGGACAGCTACTCCTTGCCTGGCCATAGGGTGTCAAGAACAAAGCCATCACCTCTTCAAAGTGAGATTTTGGAACAATTAACATCATGGGGACAACTCAGTAGTAGGTCCCCAATGTAGTCATCAGAAATGTCATAAAAGCAGCTGGTTTGTCAAAAAAATTATGTTATAGATGTTTCTATTGTACTTCTTCCTTCTCCCATTCTTTGTCTATGTCTTAGCAGGTAAGTGAACAGAGAAACACTGAAATTTGTTTATTCATTGTATCTCACTACTGAACAGTAGTTTTCTTTTTTCTAGTAAATGTGTAAGTGCAGAGAAGTTTTGCTGTTTTGTTTTTTGTGCTTTCTGTTTAATTACTTTAGCACTGTTAGTACTGGTGTCCTTATGACATCCTCTAATGATACCAGAGACATTTAATTCCATTTACTTTTTTTGAAGGGAGATATTTCTAGCATTTCAAACAATGGCCACCTTTGCTTGAAAGCAGAACCTTCCACACTGACTGACTCATTTTCTTAAGTTCTTTTTACATCTCACATCATCAGCTGTACATTTAATTCCAATGTGTTAAATTTTGGGCTCTTCTCTAAGGAAGGAAAAGGATCAGGACTGGTAAATTAAGTTTGAAAACAAAGATGATGTTTTCTATAAGCTGGTAGGAAATTATCACCAGTTTCTTTTGAATTCTTTTCAAAAGCAAAACCTCAAAATAAAAACCTCAATAATTTGGACAGCTTTAGGGAAAAAAAGAATAACAATAAGTGAGATAGATAAATATAAGGGGAATGCTATAAGATCAGACATGTCTTTACTGTGTAAAGACAGCAAGGGGGTCTCTCCTTAGCCTCCTTTTCTCCAGACTAAACACCCCCAGTTCCCTCAGCTGATGGGAAGTTTCCTCATCCCTTCCCTCCTCAGAAGACTTGTGCTCTAGACCCTTCATGAACTTCATTGACCTTCTCTGGACATGCTGTAACACCTCCATTTCTTTCCTGTAGTGAGGGGAATGATGATCACAAAAGAAGACATGCTCCATGCCTGCAGGATCCTCCAGTCAGACTCCCAGATCAATGTCTAAATGTCATCTATAAAAGATTTGGTTTCCATTTACTCATGCCACATGGCTTCTTGGAGGTGGGTGAGGGGCAGAGGAAGGATAGATGGCAGGAAGGAGGTGAAGTCAGGAGACAGTGAGGAGAACAGGGTTATGCTAACTTGGCAGCAGAGGGTTAGTGAACTGAAAGAAATGGCATTAAGCACAGATTGATTAATGGCAATGACAACAGAGACAAACAGCTTAGAGGCTAAATCCTCTCCTCTGTGCATTTCACTCTTCCTCTGCTGCTTGGTGCAGAGATGTCACTGCTTCTGCCTGGTGGCTCTTTGCCTCTGTTTTCAGTTGAAGTGATGAGCAGTTGTTGGCAGAGATGAGATGGAAGCATTCATTCATCAACAGTTTTAGTGGATGATCTCTGTCCTTCTCCCAACACAACCACCACCACATCCACAGGAGTGGTGGAAGAGGGTAAACAAAGTCATAGGTATGAAAGATCACACAGGAGCTTCCCCTGGCACTCTGGTCCAAATTCCTTTCTGCTGCATGGTGATTTTGGCTTATTTGCTTAATTAGGTTGCAGTGGCATGACCAAAAGAAGAAAAGTTGCTCCAGACAAAAGGTTGTAGCAACTGCAGGTCTTTCCAGCTTCTCAGCCAACTGCAAGGTGGAAAGGTCTCTGATTTCTTATCTTGCAGAGTCTGCTCTGGCTATAAGGATGAGTTTCTTCCAATCTGTCCCTAAGCAGAAGTCTTCTGCCTTGAGCATGACAGTTGCATGCAGGGCTGTGAAACTCTGCTGTTTGTCTCCTCACCTCAGACACACCAAGTCCTTATCTGCATTTTTGCATGGGTACTTGGAGGTGAAAACTCATGTTGGATGGGCAGGGGACTGCTGTTAAGGATGTTGAGAGCCATGTACAGACCAAGCCTATAGTCTGATGTTAATTTGTTTTTCCTCCAGTATGCTTTTCTGGGTGATACTCATGGAGCAACTAGAGGCTGAATAGCATTGTACCTCACTTCCTTTTTCATCCAAGGAAAAACAATTACTCTTGAAAGAAATCTTAGCTAAACAGTGCTGGGCAGCCTACAGATGAGACATAAAACTTGTCCCTTGAGAGGACAAACTGAAGCCATGATGACCTCACTCCAAAAAAACCTGTAAGTCCACATTGTTCTATCCCTACCTGACCTCCTAACAGTCCCTCCCCAGCTTTCCTGTAGCCCCTTCAGATACTGGAAGGCCACCAGGTCTCTTTGGAATCTTCTCCTCTCCAGACTGAATAACCCCAACTCTCTCAGCCTGTCCTCATAGGAGAGGTGCTCCAGTCCTCTGATCATTAACTGATCATCAACTGTAGCATATATATATGCTGCAGTTTACAGAACAACAAGTTTCCATGGCCAACTAAGGAAATATGTGGAGATTTTTCTTAAGAATAAATAAATGCTTTTATAAGAAAAAGAAAAACAAATAAAAGGAACATCAATATGCACCTGACCTCATTATTTCCTGGAGTGCCTGTGAGCTGAGAAGTGTTCCTGGTTTGTTTAGCAGTCTTAGATTTGAACTATTAAAAGGTCTAGTCAACAGATACATAGAAAAAGGACAACAAAGCAAGATGAATGCCAATGGAGAGCAAAAATGCTTTGGTATTGAAAACACTATAAAACTGCAATTGTGCTGAGGAGAAAAAAAAACATATTTCTGAACATTCTAAATATTTTAAATATCTATAAATATTCATTATGCATCCATCCCCCATACATATTTAAAACCCAAAGTCTCTGCTTTCATTAAGTGAATGCTAGTGGAGATAAAAGTATGCTTAAAAGAAATAGAACAATTATTGTTGGACCAGCTGTAGTGATAAATCACAGCCAGGCAGGGAGATTAGGTTCCAAAAATGGAAATAAATGCACATTCACACTGGAGTTCCAACAGAGGAGGAAAGCTAGACAGAGAACAGAGGTTTGAAAGCTGGTGCTAAATAGCTAAAGAATTGAAAACAGTGTATGGCAAAATGATGGACAGATTTTACTTCAGGCTACTTTGAACTTTGACTTTTTTGGAAATAGAAAGGGAGGAGAGCAGTTTAAATTAATTAGTCCTTTAAATTACAATAACAACTCAGGACTCCAGGCTATGCATTGTGAATCCTTCTCTTGTGTCCTTGTTTCTTTGCTTTCCTGTCATCTATTGTCTCTTGTGTAAAGTGATTTTGTGGCAGAGCCCTTTGTTCTGTCAAAAGAGCTAACTACCCAACCCAGAGATGAGTTCCTGAGTGATCACCACTTTCCAAACGTTGCACCACTTTCACAGGACTGATTAGTAGTATTCCATTTACATGGACAAAGAGATGCCTGATATCAGCAGCAACACAGCTTGTAGGCATAGCTGGAAACCATGGAACTTTGTCTTAGAATCATTGTTCCTCCTCACTGCTTCCTTCTCTGCCAAAGGTCTTACTTCCCATGCCCTCCTTCAGCCTCTCTCATGGTGATTCCTGGCTTGTCTTTGAGCTGATCTGAGTGCAGGTTATTTGAGGTGCACATTATCTGTACCAAAATATTGTCATAATATAGGTAGAGAATTAAAAATAAATGGCACTTTTCATCCATGACATTCTCTGATTCTGAAGTTCTGCATTGGATTGAATGATGTTTCCTTTTTAGCTAGTTCCACCACCTAACAGCTCTACCATCCTTAATACTAGCAATAATTAACAAGCAACTTTCTCATATAGCTAAGAGATTTTTGCTGTACTTGGAAACACTGTGAAAAATCAATCTAGTTTTTAAAAGCAAACAGAGTTAGCTGAAGCTCTAAGTACTGTCAGGCATATGTTTAATCAGAGAATTTGGGATTTCTTTCCTTAGTAGGCTCTTTAAAAGGCTTGATAACATTCAAGGCTTATGATAAGCACTTTAAAAGTTGTGGCAAGGTGGACTGGATTCTGAATATTGTATTGGGTGTGTGACAGGTCAATAAATAAATATATTAAGAAATAGAATAAAGAAAATGCTACTGTAAGAAAAAGAGAGGTAGAGAAAATTATTAACTAAGTACAAACTACTTGTTGCATTGTAGGGGAAAAAAAGACCAAACCCAAAAATGAGTGTGTTCAAAGCAAGAGCAAACCAGAGAGGGAGAATCACCAGCCCCTCTCCCCTCCCCTGACTTGCTGGCCACACTTCTTCTGATGCAGCCCAGGACACAGTTGGCTTTCTGGGCTGCAAGTGTACCTTTCTTGGTCACAGTGAGCTTCTTATCAACCAACACCCTCAAGTCCTTCTCTGCAGGGCTGCTCTCCCAGCCTGCATTTGGACTAGGGAATGCCTCAACCTGTGTGCAGGACCTTGCTCTTGGCCTTCATAAGCTTCATCAGGTTCACATTAGCCCAGCCCTTAAGCCTGTCCAGGTCCTTCTGGATGGCATCCCTTCCCTCACCATTCAGTTTGAAGTTCACAATGTTATAGCTCACAAGGAGCAGAAATTTCTACTCCTATTTTGTGGGTCTCCTGGGGAAAATCATGGGTTATTCAAATGAGGGCTGTGTCATTTTGGGTCTGTGCTTATGTGGATCCCCAGGGAGGACCATGTGCTCTCAAGAACAGCCACTGAGAGATAAGATTATGCTTTCCTACCAGCAGGAAACCAAGCAGTGGGAAGAAAGATGAGGTAGAGGTTTCACTGGGGAAGGAACAAGAAAGCCCAACCATATAATAATGGACTGCAGCAGATAGAACCAATCCTGGGCTGTTAGCAGAGCTGACAACACAAAACTCTGCTGCCCTTACTGAACTTTCTCATCCCCAAATATGTTTCTGTCAGGTTTTGGGGTATATTTTAATTTACACATCTGCTCTTTCTCAGACATGCTTGTGCAAGCCACAGAAGTTGACTCCTTCTAATGATCTATGGCTGCACCTTGTGAAAATGTGTTTTCAATTTGGCTCCTGAAACATGGATCAAGTGATACTGCCAACACAAATAGCCTTTGCTGTCAAACATTCTTCTCCTCTGGAGAGTGGAACACCTGCACAGCAGTTAAAAAAAAAAGAAAAAAGAAGGAAAAAAAGGCTTTATAGTGGTGTTTCCTTTTGCTTTTAGTTTTTCACTTGAATTTCATGTTGGCAATCAGGGTGGGATGGTTGAATATGGACTGACAACAGTAACCTTTAGGTCATGCCTAGTAACTGCCAGCTGCTGCTACAGGATGTTTCTGACCCCACCAGCTGAATTTTGTTGCCCTCCTCTCTTGTGTAGAGACCCAGGCATTTTTTCTTCAGACATTGTTGATGTCTCCTTTCTACTCTTCACTTTTTCTTTTGGACTAAAGTCACAGTTTAGTGCCAGCAGCAGGAGATCTACCCCAATAACCTTGGTCATTGTAAATTCAGGAGTGATGGTCTGTTCTTGTTGGAATTAGAAGGTACAGCCTTCATATCCTCTCTAAATCCACTTTCCTTGATTTCATTATCTCTATCTGATTTCCCATCTCTTGTTGCAACAGCATAAAAATATTCCTCAGTTCTTATTCAAGCTGTGCCATGGCATTAATGACTGCCCTGAAACATCCTCCTGGAAGGAGCTGCATTCCTGCAGAAATCATAGAAAATTCAACATCACATTGATGCTGCTGCTGTTGAAAAACAACACAAGAAAGACTGAAGGAGACCATTGGATCTACTCCTTCAGCACCCTGTCACTGATGTTGACCAGTCCTAGATTGTTAGATAGATACATAAGAAGAGGTCAGTCAAGTGTTTTCCCCCCATAACAGCCTCCCAGCCTCTAATAACTTGTGGCTCTTAGCCTGCCTGAGCAGAGGTCTCCTGTGGATCTTGGTGGATTTTTTTTTTCCTTAATTTGTCCTGGTTTCTGAGGCCAGACATTAAAGCTGGACATTCTACTGTGTACACAGCAGAAGCTTTCCTATCATGGTAAGTGACTGAAGTAAAATTGAAGTTTGAATTCCAAACCTCCCCCCCTCTCGAGGTTTCTCTCTATCTTCACTAGATCTCATTTGCTTTTTTAGGGAACTTCCAATTCCCTTTCAAAGACAGAACTTAACTGTCACAAAGGCATCATCCTGATTGTTCTGAGCCTTCAAGCTAACCTAGAGCAGAGGCACAGTTTGCCCTTCTCCTGACAAAGTGGATTTCAGGGTACAGTCAGGGGAAAGGTTAGCCTTTTATGCTTATTAAACCTCCCCCAGTCTTCTAGGGCTGGCAGGAAATCCCATTAAGAGGCAACCTACTCACAGCAAACTGGGAGAACAGCATCCCTGCTCCCTTCTGCCAAGAGGTTGTCCTTGAGGAAGGTCATGGGAGACAGCCTTCAAAACTGGGGTATTTGTGCTCAAGCAGCAGCGAGCCCAGGCTGCTCCTGCAGCTGAGGAGAGCTGCACCCTTTCTGCTCCTCCCAGTAGTTCCCAGTGCTCAGGAACATTTGGTTTCCACCATGAAAAACCACCAAGGATGTATTCCTTTTAAAACAACAGTGTACAAGAGATCAAACCCATCTTCTGGATGCTGACTGATAACTTGAATAGTAAGGAGGAATATTCTAATTTGCAATAGATTTCTCCTTCCCTTTCCCCTGTAGTGGAGAGAGAGATTTAGAAACAATAACCCTTTTTTTGGTTGTTGTTGCTTTTAATTACATTGATTCCCAAGGCTGGGACTAGAGAGCAGATATTTTGCTGGAAAATAATCCCACTTTGACAATGGAAACAAGAGACTGGTGGAACAGATTGCAAACCATTTCCATGCCTGGTTTAACTGCTTGACTGCCAGCCTGTGTAACTAATTTTCAACAGGCATTTACATACTCTTGCAGCTCTCTCTGGTTTCACATTGCTGTCAGGCAAAAGAAAGTCACAGATGAGATGCAAGGAGGTGGTAACTGACTGCAGAGATGAAGGTTCCTGAAGTCACCATAAGAAAAAGAAAAACAGATAGGAATTTAAACAAAATAATAATCATTACACATAGAATTATTAAGGTTGGAAGAGACCTCTAAGATCATCAAGTCCAACTGTCAACCTATCACCACCATGCCACTAAACCATGTCCCCAAGCACCACATCTAAAATAAACCAGGAATTTGTACTATGTCCTCTCAATAATTACTCACACATTCCCATTGACTGAGGGAGCTGGGGAAAGACTAATGTCAGTTCTAAACAGCAAGAGTTTTGAATTGCATGCAAATCTCCTGAATTTAGGTTCATTGTACTGAATTTTGGCCAGGTAGAAGACAAGACATCTAACCTAGACATTCATTTGGTTCTCAAGTTTGAGAGGGTTTTCCACAAGGCTAAAGATTTACTTAATGCTGACTCTCTGCTGACACTTGTAGGAGTTTAGTTGCCCAAATCTGGTGTATAAATTATTTTTGAACTGCTAAAATGAAAGGAGATGAAATTTTCCATAAGTATCTATGTCAATCTTGTGCACCTGTGTAGGGAGAGTGAATTTGGCAGTAATAGCCTAGTCTAAACATGGATGAGCTCCAAGCTTCATCTTCACTGTGGGGCTGGAGAAATTATGTCTGCCCACTGAGTACAGAGTGAGAGATGAGCAACACTTCTACATGATGGTGAAGCAATGATTCTGGCTGTGCTGGATACATTAATAAACTGGTTTTCCATGTATGGCCCTGGGACATATGGCACAGTCTAGAAAACCTTACAAAATATTACAGTAACCTGATCAAGACAGTAATGAAATGGATTTTATGAAACCACTGCTTTTGAGGAGAAAAACAAAGATCCTCATGGGTTTGTGATCTCTCAGACCTGCACCTCTAACAGTCCCCTTCATCCTTCTCCCCACACTTGCAACAAAGGTGAAGTCAGAGAAGATAAAATCTGGCTACTCTGCTGTGTGAATGATCTGATGTTAATGCAGATTTGGTTGGGTTTTTCAAATAAAAGAAACTATTCTCACTCCATTCAACTTTTCCTCATCTCCACAAGATCTCTTTGGGCCTTTATCTAGGTGATGGGTACCTGTAGCAGAATGCTGGTCTCTGAGCAGACACCAGTGAAGCACAAGGTAATGATTTTCCTGGCAAAGGAGAAAAGCAAACTTTGAGCCCCACAAGCTCTTGAGTGTTTTATCAACTTCTTTCAAAGGTTCCAACATGCAAAATGGGAGCACATGAAGCAGGATGAAGAATTATTTCTAGTATGAAGTTACTCAGAGAAACAGGGTGAAAATTAACAGAGCAATGCACAACAGCACAGAGCAAAGCATATGCCAGGGGAAATTTCTGCTGTCTGATATCAGTCCCAAAACAACCCTTTCATTAGCTGTAAACACTCTCCAACAATTCTCAGTCTGTAGTTATTTTTTTTCCATCCTGCCTTGTAACCTAGAATAGGTTACAAAATATAAATGTAATATGTCCCTTAGATGAGGTCTTCCACAGTGCAAAAGCAATATCTGGGCTATTTTCTCTCTTCTTTCCTTTACAAAGCCATTTCTTTTCCCTTCAACAGCTTCCTTAACATTCACAGGTTTTTCAGGACTGTTACTGGCTTTTAAACAGCTTCTATCATGGGGACATGCCACTGTGCAATATTGTATGAAATCATGTTTAACTTATAAGCAGTTTCCAGGAAATTAATATACTATAAAAGCAGGACTGATGTCAGGGATGATTATAGAGTATGGACAACTTTCTCTAAAGATTCCTGTGTTCTGTGTATCACAGAACTTTTCATTTTTAAGGAGAACATATGTATGCAGGAGTATTTTAGATATGAATCAGTTTGATCTGGAAATTTAAATAGGATTCCTAACTGCTGTCCAGGGTTAGGGCTGGGCTGGCCACTAAGTGACTGACAGATGCTTTCTATGAACTCTTCTCCCCTTGCAACAGGAAGAGAAAGGGAATCATAGAACTGTCAGGGTTGGAAGGGCCCTTAAAGATCATCTAGTTCCAACCCCCCCTGCCTGGCAGGGACACCATCCACTAGATCAGGTTACCCAGGGCCCCATCAAGCCTTGTCTTAAAAGCTTCCAGGGATGAGACAGGAATCAGACTCAGGAGGTGAATTCTGGAAGGGATTCATGAACTCATGGCTCAGGATCAAAGGCAGAACAGGCAGAGTCCTCCTCAGACACTGGCAACTGAAGAAGAACTTAACCCTCATGATCCTTCAGCTTTATACTGAATGTGACATCCATGGGATAGAATCCCTTGTTGGTCAGTTCAGGGTCACCTCTCCTGCTCCTTCTTCCCTGCCACCACTTAATGACTTCACCCCAGCAAGGGACACAGGATTTAGCAGTGACCTTGATCTACAGAGGACCAAGCCAAAGGCAGAGCCTTTCTGCAGCCCAACTCTTGGTGGTAACTCTCCCCATGGAGTGTTCTCCCTGCTAGAAGCAGACACTGTCTGCAAAACTCTGCTGCCAGCTTCAGAAAGTGCAGTTACTGAGAAGAGACTGAGCTGAAAAGTCCCTGAACAGAATTAGTTCAGTTCTAACTCAAAGCAGGACAACTGCTAAAGAAAGAAGATTCACATTCTTTGGAAAACAGAACACTTCAATAACTATAAGATGACACCCAAAGTGATTTCCAAAGGGGACCCTACATGACTTGGGTCTTCATGACTTAAGATGCCCCTTCCAATTGCCTGTCTATGCAAAGAGGAAATGTCAGAAGGCTGTGCTTGGATCCTGTAGGAATGAGTTGAATAGTGAACTTCCATATATCCTTGGGAAAATCCAACAAACCTTAAGCAAGGGAAGAGATCCTAACTTCTACCTTTCATTCCACCCCTGACTGCAGGATCCAGGTGGACTACTTCAGTTCTCTCAGTTTGCATGCACAAAGCTTCTGAAAGCTACTCCCCCAACTTACTTATGAAACTTGCAAGAAATTAGAAATGAAGATGACAAAATCTTTTCCTTGCAGGATTATAGGTTTCTCCTTAAACTTTAACTTCATTTAAAATCCATCCTTGATCCTCTTAAAGTATTTGCCTAAGTGAATGAGGGCTGGGAAGCACGACTGGAGCTTTCCTCCTTGGGGAAGCAGCTTGACCAATTTACATATTTATTAAATATTTTATATTTTACCAGATTGTATGCACTTCAGAATGTCACATCTTATTTTTGGTCTGAGCAGTGGCTATTTCCAATCCCAAGACAAGAAAAAAAAAAATACATTTACATCTCCTGGTTTGGCCACTTCTTAAGAATGTCAAGTTTTTAGTCCTATATCTTGCTCAGCTCTGGAAAATTTTAGCTTGTGCTGTTATGAAGTTGTTATACTAGTCCTATACTAATAAATCTCCTAGTGGGCTACATGACCAGCCTCTCATTTTTCCTCTGGAATGAGATGAAGTGTTCTAAGCATCCAAACTGAAGTCCTGAACCTCTTTGCTGGTAATTTGAGCTTCAAAGGAAATAAACACAAAACTGTCTCAAGCCAGAAACACACATCCAGATGTGTTTTCCCTAGGGGTACAAGTCTCTATTGAAGCAGTGTTGATATTTCTGGTATCATTTCTCCCTCCCCCTTACAGTTCCACTGTCAGCATCTGGAGCAGAGACTTTTTGCTTTGTTAATATTGTACAAGACTGGGGTGAGCATGAAATATCATAACTAGGGCTCCCTATGAGCAGCCTTGATCTGGAGGTAGAATGAAGTAAGACTCTTCATAGGATGCATGAGATGAGAGCATATGCCCAGTTTTGCAGCTGGATTCCTGAGTGCTGTGGCACAAACTCCTTTCTTCTCTGTGTCCCCATTTGCAATGCAACCAGTCTCCTTCAGAAAGTGCTTTGAGGTGCAGCTTCTGAGAAGAGAATTAGAAAACAGCTATATTTAGAAGCCAGGAGGAACTTCTATAACTCTTTTCTGACCACCTCCATAATGCATGACTTTCCTGGGCTTAACTGTGATGATTTGAGTATATTAGTTTTGCCTGTAGCAGGAGAAATCATTTAAGGAAAAAAAAATATCATGAAAACCAGCCCCACAACACACCAACAAACAGATTTAGGGATGGAAACACCAAAAAATGAGAGCATTTGATACATTGTTCCAGTAGCCAATTATTTTGAATTTTTCTACATTTTCAGGCACTGGATTCCTTTTGTATTATCCTCTCTGTAGAAGACAATATTACCATTAGAACTCTTGTCCCTATTTGAATTTTTGCACAGCCCTGCCAGGTCATTCTTTGACATTGTCTTGACAAAAGAAAGAGATCAAGCTCCTCATTGAAATATTTTTTTGTTGTTGTTTCAAGAGCAGAATCATAGAATATTTTAAGGTTGCTCCAACTGGACAACATCCTTGGAGCATAAATATTAGTAAATGGAAAAGCTTTTCTAGTGGAAGCCACAGTAGGTAGAAACTCATAGGTTAGAGACCTTTCCTAACCCTAAAAAAACCCCTTCAAGCACTCAAGGAAGCCTTTGCCCTTTTAGCCATTATACTTGTGTTTGGAGAAGAAGTAGAAACTCTGAACATGCCCTAGCTGTTTGGTGGAATAAACTATGATCTGAAATGTCCTTGTTTGGAGGAAAAGCCAGGCAAGGGGTAGACTTCATTATTATTTCCACAGCCTGGCTGAGGTAGGGTCAAATTTTTCTCAGAGTCAAATCTGCCCTGGAGAGTCCATATTATTCATCCCTTCCTCCCCATGGGTCCTTGGACAGCCTTAACAGTAAGGATTTCTTCCAGGTCACTGCACAATGAGCACAAAAGAATACCTTTAAGATTCCACTAGAAGTCTAACATGCTCAAAATAATTGTGCACTCTAATTGCAATATACTAATTATCTCCTGAGCAACCATTGCTCCATCTGACCTGTGCCATGTTGCTTTCTGAATTTGCCACTTTCTTGTTCAAATGTGACAGCAAAATGTCTTAAAAGAGTTAGGTATGAGATGTGGTGAAAAATCCTATGGAGTGATACAAGTGATCCATTTAGCCCAGGAGTCTGTCTTTAACAGAGGCAGTGGCAGATGCTCTTTAAACATGTATTGTAGAGTAAGCTCTATTAGTTTTCTCACATTACAAACTCACATTAAATTGATGGTATTGCTTTTCCATAGATTTATACTCTCATTATTATCTATCTTTAACTACAGATGCTGCATGACTTTGACTTGAGCTGACACAGGTCTTTTAATATGAGAGTTAGTCAGGTGTGGATCTATACTCACAGCTTCTTTCAGTGATAAATGTAAATTATATGCTAACTGAGCAGAACCAGACACTCTCTCACAACCACAGAGCAAGTAAAAGGAAAGAGTATTTCAGAGGTTCTTTTCCACCAACCCTGAACTTCCTTCAAGCTGACATGATAAGTTGCTCTCAGGAGGTGGCAAAGGACAGGACAAAAATTCAGAGCCCCTTGAGAGCATGAAAGAACCTAAGTTATTTCTGTTAAAAGGAGCCATGCAGGTACACTAAGGACCTTGTCCTTATGGATACTCTACTTGCTAAATGCTGTCTATGCTTTCAAGTCAATATATGGAGGAACAAGGGCAAAAGGGGATGTTGGCAAAGATCACCTCCTAGGCAGCACCACTATAGAAAGGCTTAGCGGAAAGCTGCTGCCTTCCAGTTGGAGGAGAGGCCATTGCCTTTGCAAGTTTAAATGACCATGTAATTGTGCTCTGTAGCCCCCAAATACATAAAGAGCTTCTACCTTTGGGGTTTCTATTTGTTTGCTCAGTTTTTGTCTGTGGCAGTTCCCAAAGTGTCCAAAACAGGCTCCAAATATCATCAGAGCAATTATTCTGTCTGTTCTTCTCAGTTTCTTTAGTAAATGCTCTGTGACACACCCAATTAAATCTGGTGTTAAAGTATCCCCCAGTGGGATATCTGATGTGCTGGAAGTTCACCCCATGTTAGAGGGTATCCTTACCTCATGGACCTGTTAACAAATTCATGGTGCTCACTGTCTTTCTGTGAAAGGTGGATGTGCTCAGGATGTCTCCTGATGTGGCTCCTGACATTTAGAGACACACAAAAGCCTGCCCCTAAAAATAAAGCAAAAACCACCCCAAAGCAAAAGATCTCCACATTAACACCACTAGGCCATCTCCTCAGTCAAGTCTAGGACTGTTTCTGCCTGAACAGTCCCTGGTGCTGTGTCCAGATCAATTTTAAATGCTTTAAGTAGTGATGTGTTTGCTGCTTCCATGGGGCCATCATCACTCAGGCTGATAGATCAGCCTAATAGTGCCTAATGCCTGTCAGAATAAGCTGTGCTCTCAGTTTCTTAGCCTTATCTATGGCACAAAAAGATGTACTTATCCTTTTGCCTTGCTAGTGGTTGACAGAAAGTTAATTAGACCCAGAAAAAAAAATAAATCTTTGTTCCCCAGAAATGGTTTTGACTGAGGAGTGAGTCCAAAGAGTACTTTCAACACTCTCCACAGAAGCAAAAGTGCTGAGGTTTCTGATACACCTATTTTTGAGGAAAGCTTCCCTTTCAATATTAAAATGGGCATGAAATTGCATGTAGCATCTAGAGTCCCCCAGGAAAGCAGCAGTCTGCAGAATCAGTTTGTACAGTGCAGGGTGGCTAAGGTTCAGGTTATTTCATCTGCCTCTTCCACTTGCTGAATTTTAAACTGTAGCTTCTTGGTTGTAAGCATGATGCTGACACTTTATGTGACTCTGCCAGAAGAGCCTCCCAGGATCTTATCCTCGTTTTTCATAGAATCACAGAAAGTTTTGAGTGGGAAGGAACCTTGAAAGGTCACCAAGTTCAACCTCCCTGCAGTGAGCAGGGACATCTTCAGCTAGATCAAGTTGCTCAGAGCTCTTCCACCAACTGTAAGAAGTGCTCATCACCTCAAGCTGCTACCCCAAATAAAGAGGTGGAAAACTGGACACATTCAGAGCTATCCTACACTGCTCCTCACCAAACAGCTCCTGTGTGCCTCCAGCATTTGCATCAAACAGGAGTGAGCTGAATCTCCTCCACTTTCTGCTCAGGAAGCCTGAACCACCTGCATAAATGGGCTATTTCTCTGGAAGAGAAGTAAAGAGCTTGTAAAAATAAAAACTACTGTGATAGAGGCTTCAAATTGACAGCTGAAGACCTTCTCCTTGAAGGAGGAGGGTGGAGAAAGCAGTCTAATGAAATCTCCATGCTTGACACTACCTGAGGAAAAGCCACTGGTTTTGAAGGCAGGGATCATTACCTTGCAGCATCACTGTCACTACCACAGTCTGGCCTCTGCTAAGAGTTAAAATGACTGTGTTTTGGGTTTGGTTGGGGTTTTTTTTGGTTGATTTACTTGGTTGGGTTGGGGTATTTTTGTTTTGGTTTTGTTGGTTGGTTTGGATTTTTTCCTTTGTTTGTTGTTTTATTTCTTCTAGGACTTAGAAACTTTTTATTTAGCTCTTAGTCCTTTTCCCAGACATAAGGGATATTAAAGTAATTATAAAACTCTGGGCAAAAATATCTAGGTCAGCTCCTGATAAACACCTATCAATAAGGTTGTTCCCTAATGGATGGTGTTTAGAGCAGGTTTTCTGTAGGTATTGTGAAATTCAAACAGAATTTAGGACAAATTCAGTGCTGAGGCTCATTTTCTATGCTGGCAGTTTATTAAGAGAGGAGATGCACCTAGAATGCAGATTGGTGTGTGAAAAACCCAGATCTAACTGATTGCTTTCCTTGGTGGCCCAAAGAAAGTAAGGTAACCATCCTCAGTATTTAGAAGTCCAGAATGAAAAAGCAAGAGAAAACAAAAAAGCCTTTTTGAGGTTGACATCTTTTGTACCAGCCCAGGCAGCAGCCACAGAGGGTGAAAGCAGGGCCAAAACCCAGGCTTATTTCCTGAAATGAGAGGAGCAAAGATGAAAGTAGATGTTTCAGAGGAAGTGTTGGACTGGCTCAGAGTCCATGAGTTGCCACCAGTAGGATCAGGAACATCTACAGTCACACCAGAGGAAGAGGAGATGGGCACTGAGGCCTCAAACTATTGCTGTAAGAGTTGAGTGTAGCCATGAGAGGACACATGGGCAAGAGATGGGCTCAGAGGAAGTGAGCAGCAACATGGCAAATCAAGAGATGTTCATATTCAAAGACCTTGAGGAAATCCTTCTACCTCCTTGGCCTCATGCTTTCTGCTGACACTGGCAGAAATGGTGTTCCTTGTATCAGAACCAGCAGTCATGTCACACAGTGAGCTGAGAAAGACCAATTAAGAGCTCTTTTTTTTCCCCCTCTATCCCTCTCACAAAGTCAGATTTCTGTCTACCCAGGAGCTCACACACCTTTGTCTACAGCTTTAAGATGATCTTCCAGAAATGAAGATAAAAATTGCAGACATGTTGCCTAGAAGTCACCTTCCCTGAAGCTTTTCCACATGGTGTTTGCTGGATGTAAAATGCTTCCTCTGGGTTTGATTTAGAGATCAGTATTAACACCACAATACTGATGCCTTTCTTAAATGTCTGCCAGGTTTTATTAAGGTAGATTTTATTATTTACAACAGGCCATTACAGGTATGTGTCAGGGAAATGTTAATTTGTGAGAAGGTTGAGTGCATGTCTCTCTTCTTCCATCAGCATCTGCTGGTGCTGGAGGGCTTAGTGCTATTATTCTGTTATTCTGCCATTCAGCAATATTGCTCCTCAGGCCAGTAATCATTTTTTTTTCTTTGCCTTGAGCAACCCAGCCTCTATTTAAGCAGCAGACCATGGAGAAAGGTGAACTGTCCAGAAATTACAAATAAGCATTCAGGTCTAACTATCATCTCCCAGGAATTTGCTGGGTTGAAGTGCAAATAACTACAATGTAGGCTTTGTGCAAGAAAACAAAGGCAGCAAAAAAGGTTACAAGGGTTTATCTGGGAAGGATTCCTCACATAATGGTTTGTTACACAATGGTTCAGCTGGAAGATGAAATGTATTTGCCTGAGGATGCTACCTGGGGAAGTCTGATGGAGTAAAGGCCTGCAGGGATGCAAGAAAGATCTGGGGTTTAAGTCAGGGAAAGGATGATGGGGGGTGGTGAAGGAGACAGTCAGATATTGTCACCCAACACTGTCTTCAGCTCAGTTCATGCCACACATGCTTTGAATTTCACACTAGTGATGTGTGACTGTGATGTGCTATAACACAACTCTGAAATTCTTTTACACACTCTGGACTGAAAGGAAAACCAAATGCAACGTGCTAACAGATCCTAAGACCACAAAGAGGTTCAGCAAAAGACTGAGAGGAGACCTGAAGCCAAGCATCATCCAGGGTGGAGTAGCCAGTGTACCCTGTAAAAAGATGGCTCTGCATGAGGAAAGCATGACCCTCAAGTCTAGCAGTGTTCTCAGCAGCCATCCTTGGTGTGGCTGAAGTTAAACTGTAAATTAGGACCCAGTCAAAGCCAACAATGCTTTGCATCTCTTTGTAAATGACCACCCTTAGTGTTACCCAGCTTTGGCATCTGGATTTCTCTCCTGGTCCCCATGAGTATAGACAGAGCTTGTTGAAAAGTTTTGGATTAAACACTTGTGTTGAAATACTGCAATTTTGAACTGTAAAAAAACCAGAACAAACCCCAAATTTATTTATTTTCATAAAGGCTGCCTCATTTTGTTAAATGATTTTAATAATTCTGTCTCAAAATTATGTTTAACATAATTTCTTCTTCTGGATTAGCCATAAAATTCTACTTCACAAAGTAAAAATGTTTAATGGCTGAAGAAGTTTGGATAAGCAATTTATACCATGAGGTAAATTTTGAAATTTTCTTTGACAAATGAAAACTCCTTTCTGAGAGGCTGAAATTTCCCAGAGGATAGAAATTCTATTTCCCAGCCATCTTTGCAGGAAAACTCATGTGAAAATGACAACATTCCCTGCACTGTAATAAAGCAATGTCTCAACTGAGTGCTATTTATGAGCAACCCTACAAATTAGGATTCCTTTGGGAACCATAAATAACATCAAACTAAAAAAATATTTTTATTTTCCCCTTAAAAGTGGACAACTTATTTCTAATTGATTTTTCCATTAATATCTCTTCTTTTTGTTTCCAAAGAAACTCCCTTCTCTGCTGTGTCCAGCTTTGGAATCCTCATGACAAGAAGGACATGAACCTCTTGGAGTGGGTCCAGAGGAGGCCACAAAAGATCAGAAGGTAGGAATGGCTGAGAAAGTTGAGGTTGTTCAGCCTGGAGAAGAGAAGGCTCTGAGGAGTCCTTGTGGCCTTTCTATCCAGAAAGGAAGCTTTAAAGGAAGATTTAAGGTTTAAAAGTGACATTTTATCAGGGTCTGTTGTAATAGGACAAGGGCTAGTTGTTTCAAACTAAAAGAGATATTTAGACTAGAGGTAAGAAAGAATTTTTTTACTCTGAGGGTGGTGAAACACTGGCACATGTTCCCCAGAGGGGTGATATATGTCCTATCCCTGGAAACATTCAAAGCCAGGTTGGACAAGGCTCTGAGCAATCTGATCTAGCTGAAGATGTCCCTGCTGACTGCAGAGGGATTGGACTAGATGACCTTAAAAGTTCCCATCTAACCTAAACCATGCTATGGTTCTAAGTTTGGTTTAGCTGTGTGAGCTGATATAAGTGAATTGTCCAGAAAACAGGATAAGGACAGAAGATCTCAATCTATTTAACCTTTCAACAGTCAGTGATTTGTACCACAATTAAACTAAGATAAAGTGGAAAGAAAAAGCAGCAAGAAATTCAGTATCTCCTTCCTTTTCCCAAGCTCCAATTGTTTTACTCCACTTTCTTCCCCATTAAAAGGTAAAACAATTAGTGAAGAACATTTCTTACCTTTATTGGTACAATCCCACCCTTTAAAGCTTCAATTCTGAAAGCCTCTAAGCACCTACTGAAGTCCCAGTTGCACGCTCAAAGTGGAGATCCTGCTCAGAGGAGGTTTCCACAGCTGATGTGCATAACAAAAGGAGTCTTCATTACAAGGTCTGAACTACCTAGGAAGTCAAGAAGGTGTAATAGTAAGAAAATAAGTGCAGAGACAATGTTTGCAGAAGAACAAATGAGAAATAAACTGCCCATGAATAAATTTAGGCTGGCAATTAGAAGAATGTTCCTAATCATTAAACCACTCATGTTCCAGAAAGAGATTTTTCAGTAGGAGCAAAGGGGAAGGGGGAACCTAACCAAATTGGGGCTTTATATACCTTGATAAAGATCTTCAAGGAGTCAGGTGCTATAGGCTTGCAATAAAAGAATGAGATCCTCTTACCCTGAGGGTCTCTGGAAATTGCCAGAAACATCTCTTGAAGCAAATGAAGGTGGTACAGGATGGTAGCTCCATCCTAAATGTGCATCAGCTGAGCTCAATTTCAGCGCAGCTGTAAGCAGTAACAACCCACAGAAGCCAATTTACAGCAGCTGATGATCTGATTCTACAACTTAAGAGTTTACAGACCCACTAACACCTACACTGAAGAAATAAAAATATGGAAGGTGTTTCCTTGAAGCTTTATTGATCTGCAGCTTTGTCTTAATTTGATAGCCAGCACAAATGGCACCTTACTGACAGAAACCAAAGGTGTCTTGGTGCAGAACATAAATTAACTTTCTCAGCTCAGGCTGGTTGACTCTGAAGTCAATGATTTTTATTTTCTCTCTCTATTTTTTTTTACCAATGACTTCTTTTCCAAAGCATGGGACAGTAGGGGAGAAGTAGGTGTCATTTGCCTTCATTTGTCATATGCCTGCAAGATTTAGGCATGGATTTTCAAAGTGTAAAGATGAGATACTGGGGTTGGAGGTATGACCTGTCAGAAAGCAGCCCACCTCTCTTTTCTGAGGGAATAGTCATTCATATCCTATGGACACTTTCTGGATTGAGTGTGATTTCTGTTATGTATTTTCTAGTTTAAAATTGATTTTTCTTTCATACAAATATTCTGTCTCTCCTTAAACTCATATGTCACTTGCAATGACATCCTATATTCACCAGTACAGAATCTAGAAAGATTCACTTCTGTTATCTTCAAAGTTTTGTGTGTGAAATTCACTTTTCTAGAGTGCAGATCTCTTCATGGCACTGTCTTACATTCTGTGTTTCTTCATAAACCATGTAGTGCCATGTCTGGTGGTAGGAAGTACAGAGAGACTTTAGAAGCATCTAATCACCCTGTGATCAAAGGGACTTGAGATCCATTATAAAATGTACCAGGGAGGGTCATGGCCCAAGTCACTTAATGAGCCTGAGGGAAAATCCTGCTGCAGACCAGAGCTTTGTCCTCATTGCTGCAGCCTCTTTCTCTCCCATGAAAAATCCTTTTGCTCAGGGTGAGAAATAAATCCCAGGGTTGTGTGCAATAAAGCTATCAGGATGACAAAAAGAACACAACTTAGGCTTAAAATCAAAACCAGAGCAGGTTTCCCCCAGAATGGGATTATTTTACAGGCAAACACAGTACCACATAAAACCTCAAATTCCCTGTAGCCTCCCTAGCTTAAGTTTAGGTATAATTCCTCTATTGATTAGTGGGGTTAATAAAAATCATAGTGTCTCCCTTTAAAGCAGGAGGAGACTGACACACTTGCAGATACCTATCTCCAGGAGAAAGATTTAATTACCTTGAGAAAAAGCTGGAAAAAAAGGATGAAACTCAGGCACCTGTTAACAGCTGGGAAGATGGGAAGGAGGGCCAGCATGCCATCATTAAACCTTTATCACCCAGAAAGGAGGCTGCAGCCTGCAGTGTCTTCCTGGTGAATATCACCATGTTTATTTTTAAACCTACTCCCTGCCAGCATGTCCCAAAGTCATTTCATATACACAGCTGGCTGGGAAGAGGAGGGTTGGAGATTGAAAAAGCAAGATCTAAAAGGAGAAAGAAAAGGGGCTAGTTCTAAAGCAGAAGAAGGGCTGGGATGGAAGCCATCCAAGCCCAGCAATAGGTGACCTACATTTTGAGACCTATTTGAAATAGTCACATTTTCCCAGTCTTGGTGTCCCTCTTTGCTGGAGATGCTGTATATTTATTTATTGATTACTCTCTGCTTTTCAGCTCTTCTGGAAATCATGTGATACCTTCCCCACCATACCAATCTGAGCCTGATCAGTCCCTGGAGTTTTGGTCTGCTGGTGACCCCTGGTCTGCAGCTGGTCCTGCAGTTTCTGTTTGATCATTGGGCTCCTTTGGCATGGAAAACTGAACTGTGAAAAAGTTAAATATTCTATTGATGTGTATAAGGAGAAGTGAACATGCATCACTTGGATTTATTCCTCTGTGCATGTGTGTCCATCTATCCTCAGAAGACATGAAGCTACCTCTGTGTGTATGTACATCAATGTGTGCAAGTGTGTGGTTAAGAACTCTGCTGGAGATGTCACAATCAATAAGTTGCATTAAATAACTCAGTGCCTTAGGGCAAAGGGAGAGATTATTCTCTTCAGCCTGAATTTAGCTCTTCTCACAAAACCAAGATGCACCAAGGAGGGATGTGTGCTGCATATACCTTTGAAGCTGGCCTTCCTTCACATGACACATGAGACACCTCCAGAAACCCCTTACAACCCAAACTGTTTGACTCTCTGGCTGGTTTCTGATCAATTAAAGTTGTATTAATGACCAGCTGGACCTTCATCAGACTGTATGGACTACCAAATAACTGTGAGCTGCCTTGGAGAACAACTATATCCATGGCCTGGGCATCTGGGTCTCAGCCAAATAATTACCCACCAATTTCTTCTCTTCTGGCACCTCTCCACTCTTTGCCCCTTGAGCACATCTCTTCTTCCTTGAATGATGCCTCCTTCAGAGAGTGAGAGGATGGTTCTAAAGCTGTATTTAAATTCAAGCTGCAAATGACACTATGAATATCTGTTAAATCTCTACAGTGAGCTCTCTTTCCCAATTTTACCTTGGTCTGGTCTTTTAGCTCACTCCCCCTCCACATGATGCCAGTGTTGGGTTTTGGTGGGGTTTGAATATTCATTTCTTTATGTTCCTAAGAGAGTGATATAATGTTTTAAAATGTGCTTAAAATAGCATGGACATTTGATACCCTGGAGGGGATAGCTACAGCCCTGAGTTGTACATGTCAGGGGGTGACTATGTTTTTAAGTCTAGCTCTGCTGTTTCACTCTTTCCCTTTCTCTATGGATGTGTGTGTGTGTGCATGAGTGTTCTGCAGGGATTAGTCATGGAGTCACAAAATGGATTTTCTCAGAAGAGATTCTTTCTGCCTCTCATTCTTTTGATACAACTTCAACATCTTTTTCAGTATGAATTTTTTTTCTCCTCCTCCTCTGTGTACATTTGTGTGCCTGCACTGGTGGGTGTGTATAAATATGTACATATATTGTGGTTGGCTGGAAGTAGGAAAATCCATTTTCTTTTAATAGTCATATCTCTGAGAAGCAGACTCACAGAAAAGCTTTTAAATACTAAATTAAAAACTTGAACTGCTTGACTTTTCTGGTTAGCTTCTCCTTACTTCTTTTCTCTCTTCCTCTTGCTTTCTCTCTCATTCTTACTCCTGTGCTGGCTTTTCTGTTTAATTAGGGAGAAAGAAAATAGTGAGATGAAGTCAAGGACATAAACTCTTTCCAAACTGGCAAAGTTAGAGTTTAAGTCTTCTGGCACAGTCCCATCCAGAACAAAGGAAAATTCCCTCTAAAGATATGAAGCTAAGAGTTAGGTCTTGGTGTAGCACCTGTAAAAGACTGTGAAAATCTGTATTTCTCTATATATGTTGCATCAGATGCTGAACTCCTTTGCCTCTTAGTACATCAGTCCCCTGTGGAAGCCTCTGGAAGCTGAAGAAGGACAAAGACAGAGCTGTTCTCTTGAGGTGTCTGTAGGACATTAGAGGGCACAAGGTTTGTTACTGAATCAGTAGACCACTTCCCTTAAGTAGGCTCATAAGAAGGTTTTATGATTCAGCCACTTGGACTCTCCTCTTGAAACCTACTTTAGGTTAGATGTAGATCTGTTAATCTGCTACAATTGCACAAGATGCTCCCACTCCAGGAGAGAATGCAGCTGAGGAACATAACCTCCACCCTGGATTCCATGAGGACAATCTGAAAAGACACTGGGAGATCTCCTCTCGTCATGGTCCACGTGGAGAGGACTCAGACCTTATCACAGGAGTCAACAATAGAATCATGATGCATCTTGTGTTTGTTGGAAAAGACCTTTCCCTGAAGTCTCTATGGCCATTTTACATTTCTGAATCATTCATGATAATGCTTTTTCAGAAAGCCAATGGGTGATATAACCTGTCAACTCTATTGACCTCTAAACTTCCTTGCTAGAAACTGTGGCAGCCATAAGGTGCCTCTCTACAGCACATGACAAATGACTGCAGTTGTTGTTTTGTGACCTGCAGCTCAATATTCTGTGTGCTTCCTATAGAAGTCAGCTGCACCTAGCACAGTGAGGGCTTCACCTGGGTGCATCCTGTGAGCAGGCAGCTTGGAGAGCATCTGTTGGACTCAGGGACCCAGTGTGGAACTCTGCATGACAGTGACTCGATTTATTTGCAGTAAAATGCAGCTATTTCCTCTCTGCAATGTGGCAGCTGAGATCACCAAGCAATCGTTTCCAGGCAGAGAAGTGTGGAACAATGTCTCCAAATGGAATTATAGCCTGGAGGAAAGGATTTCTTTGAGGCAGGGCTGAATGTAATTACCCAAGTTGGGCTTTTGCCAAGCCCCTGACGTTGAAAGCATTTCCAGCTCTTGTAGAAAGTGCCACAGGATCTTTTAATGACTTGGGCATCGAGTTATTTATTTATTTATCTGTTTTTGTTTGAGTATCCTATTCAAAAGTCAGGCTAATGAAATGAGAAGGAAAGGAAAGAAAAAAAAAAAAGAACCTATCAAAGAAAAAGCTAATCTTTGCAAAGTGATGGAATATGTAAATCCCACTTTGAAATGGTAATTTATTAACTTCTTTTTAAGATAAAAATGCAATTAGTTCATTCTTTCATTTCCCCCCATCCTCAAAAATGCACATATATTGTTATCATGTCTTTTGCTCCTGTGTCAAATTGTATCATTTAATTTTGTTGCAGTGAAACTTGTGGGTTCTATAAAAGGGACTTGTGGGTTTTTTTTTCTGCCTTGTTTCACTCCTGACTGTAAATAAAAGAAAATATTACTAAATTCAGAAATGATTGCTGTCAAAAATCTGCACTTTGTTGAATTTTATAACAGCTATGGGCTATTTTTATATTAGATGCAGTGTCAGTGAAGAGTAATCAGAGAGTGAAAGGAACTTTTTATCATTTCCAGTTTATTCACAGAAATACTCTCTTGAGCTCTGAAGGAAAAGAAGAAAATATTATGTGTGATAGAAGAGCAGGCATGTCTTATTTTCCACTTGATAATTTTGGGTAAGGAAATGAATGTAACTGTATCTATATCTATGCATCTCTATAGAGAGAACACTGGTTATTCCTAGCTAGTCAATCCAGCATAACTTTTTCTGACTCCATTGTCTTTATTTCACCTTGCTTTTACATTTCATCAGGATTATATAAAGCTGGGCTTAACTGTCTGATCATCTATATTTAGGCAAATGCCTGTAAAGACTATGTAAAATGTAAAACTGAACATTAAATAAATAAATGTCAATGAATCACTTGTTGTAACAGTGGCAGACTTCATCTGATACCAGTAAAATCTGGAGATTCTCCTGTACCAACTAATTTACTGCTTTGAATGTTCATGGAAGGTGCAGTAGGTGTTGATTCAGATTGTTTTCTACCCATGGGAACTTCAGTTCACATCTGGCTCCAAAGGAAGACCTGTCCTCACAAAGCTGTTGAGCAGTTCCTGCTACTGTTCTTACAGTCATAGAATCACAGAATTATTAAGGTTGGGAGAGATCTCTAAGATCATCAAGTCCAACTGTTAACCTATCACCACCATGCCACTAAACCAGGTCACCAAGGGCCACATCTAGATGTTTCTGGTTGACAGTTGGACTAGATGATCTCAGAGGTCTCTTCCAACCTTAATGATCCTGGAATGATTGTGTCATGATTTCCTTGACAGGTCAGAAATTAAAACAATTTACAGAAGCTTAAGTTAAAGATTTCTTCCTCCTCCTCTACACATCCTGTGCCATTTCTGAACCAAAGAAAGCCTGGATGAATGGTGTAAGATGCATAACACCTACCAAAAAGAAACCATAACTAGGTTTAACTGTCCAGAGCCTCCATTTCCTCAGTTTTCCTCCATGAAATACTCTGTGGAAAACTTTTAATTCATCCTGCTGCTGGAAATGTGTCATCCTTCTAATCTAACCCATGATAACTGCCAGTTCTCAGGCAGGATTTGTAACTTGCAGCATAATCTAAATATCCTGCCTCCTTTCTGTGCTGTGACTGAGGCAGCAGAAGAGGAACCAGGATGAACTCCTGAACTGGGAGTGAATTGGCTTCATTGTTTGTATTTCACAGAATCACAGAAAGTTAGGGGTTGGAAGGGACCTGTGGAGATCCTCTGCTCCAACACCCCTATCAGAGCCTGTTCACCTAAAGCAGGTTGCACAGGATGATGTCCAGGCAGGTTTGGAATGTCTGCAGAGACAGAGACTCTACCACCTCTCTAGGCAGCCTGTTCCACTGCTCCACCACCCTCAAAGTAAAGAAATTCCTCTTTAGGTTTAGATGGAATTTCCTATGTTCCAGTTTGTGCCTGTTCCCTCTTGTCCTGTCCCTGGGTACCACTGAAAAAAGACTGCCTTCATCCTCCTGCCACCCACCCATGAAGTATTGAGAAGCTATAGAAGATCCCCCCTCAGTCTTCTCTCCTCCAGACAAACCAGCCCTAGGGCTCTCAGCCTTTTCCCATCAGAGAGATGTTCAAGTCCCTTAATCATTTCTGTAGCCCTTTTCTGTTCCCTCTCCAGAAGTTCCCTGTCCTTCTGGAACAGGAGAGCCCAGAACTGCACCCAGTCCTCAGTAAGGCAGAGCAGAGGCATGAGGATTTTCACTGTTGCCTCACTGAGGAGATAGAAGCCTACTTCTGGAGCAAGGCTTGCAAAGCACTGATCACCCCACCAGCTCTGGGGGTGAGGAAAGCTCAAGCTCTGTGCTTCCCACCCCCCTGCAATAGCATTGCTGGTAACCATGGTGTCCAACCACGTGCAAGCAGAGAGCTTGCCTCTTTCCACAGCAGCAGCACCACCAGACTGACTAATTAAAGATTTGTCTTGGCGAGCAGGGATTAAATACTTTTCATTAGCAAATTTAGAGATTCTAAAGCCCTATTAGAGAGATCTGCCACCCTCATTGTGAGCACAACAGCTGTACAATGGGCGATTAGAAAGCCAGAAAGATGAAGTGACGTTTTGGCTAGGAGCTTTATTGTCTCTCTAATCTCAGCCTTAGAATCCCATGGAAACAATTATGCTTAATAAGAAGTATTGTTATTTCCTTCTGGGTGGGTGGGCTATTTTCTCTGTCTCCCCATAAAGGTTAAAAATAACAATGTGTGACTCTTTGTGCTTTGTTCAGATAAGGAAGGAGTGAAGGAGATGATTTTCTCTCAGAGATCTTTCACACCTCCATCCCACTAAAACAAAACATAAAATATCACATAGAATATTCATAATATTGTGCTATATAAAGCTCAAGACACAGGAGAGAGCAGAATTATTATTATGTATTTTCATCATTTAACAATTGCCACTGTGAGGATTTCTAGAACAAAAGTGGGGGGAGAAAAATGGAAATAAAATAAAAAGTCACCTTCTTTCAAAGTTTGACTTGAAGAGCTTTAATTCCAATCAGCTATAACAAAACTGATGACAGAAAAGTCTTGCAGCATGTTAATAGCATAGCAATGTCCTGGGTGCACTTGCAAACCCATTTTCTTTGAGATGATTTGATCACTTAATATTCTAAATAGAAAAAAAAAAGAGAGTTTTATGATGGCAACAAGCAATACAGGAAAAGATCTATGAATGAAAATCATCTCCTTCACTCCACAGAAATTCTCCATTTACCCAGAAGAGTTTCCAGCCACCAGGCACTCCTGCAGCTCAGAGTTCTGCAAGATTCATAGGAAGGCACCAGCTTTTGGGCAAGCCAGCTCACCTTGCTACTGCAACTACTCTAACATCTATTTTCAATAACATGTTGACTGTTACAGGTTCCCTGCTGCCAGGGTGTCCAGAAACCAGGTCCTCACACAGTGATGCTATAAGGAGACTACTGCTAAACTAGGAAATAAAATAGTGTCAGGAAACATTGCTGGGCACTAGAATTTGCTGATAAACATTTTTTTTCCCCAATTATCCCTGGTGTGGTTTTAGTCTGGGCACTGTCCACCCAGTTCCTGGCTGCTGGCTGAGAGCTGGCATAGCCCCAAAACAATTCCCAATTGAGTTAGGATGCTGAAAATTCACTTTACAGACTAGAAGAGTTTAACTGTATAGATACAAGTCATTGCTGGCCTCAGTGCTGGAAAATGTTCTCAACCTTCCTTAATTTACTTGTGGAGATGTTGCCTCATCACAAAAAATATGGTTACTCATTTAGATGCACACAGGACACAGTTCTAGCTACAGCCCTTGTCACTAGGGTATGCAAACTCATTACAGCTGGAACTGGCACAAAGCAGAGACACAAAACACTCCCACAGTGACCAGGAGGGGCTGTAAAGTGCTTGTTCTGTGACAAAAGCCTATCTCCAGCCATGGATGTTAGAAAGTGTTCTTCCTTCAGGGGCTGCTGTTCTCCAGCTGCCTGCTGGGAGATAAAAGCCAAGTGTAGGGGTGTTGGGATTTACAGCACTGAGGTTTTACTGCTGGGACACTGAGCTGTGTAACCCAGAGCTCAGCATGCAAACAGAGAGTGACAGAGCCTCTTGCAGCCCAAGTTGCCTCCAAGGATGTTGTGGCCAGTGACACAGTGCAGACACTGGTTGGAGCCTGTGCTCACCTTTAGCTGTTACCCAAGAGAAATGAGCCTCTAGCCAGGCTTATTGACTTGGGCTTAGTGATGGTAACATGGAGGGAACCCAGAAAAGAGATGACTTGTATTTGATCAGCCTGCAGTGAAGTCAAAATAGACACTCAGTTCCCAAGAAGTAGAATCCTAAATTAGCCCAAAAGCAGGACATTTACAGAAAAACATAAGCATTTCATTTTAGGTGTCAGAGAGAAGGTTCAATAGGTAGGGAAAGATCTCATCAGTTCATTCTATTACCCAAAAGATCAAGTTTTAAAGGGAATTTTGGTTTTTAACCTTCTTTCTCTTCCACTTCTGCAGTGATATATCTGTACAGAAGACTCATCACCTTCCTTTTAAACAAAGAGAATACAAATAATCATCACAAATTATATAATTAATCATTTAAAATCAGTCTAGATTTGTTAGATACCAAAGAAATAAGTCCTCTGCATTCCACCCTTCACAAGGCATCAAAGATAGGATGCCTTGATTTCTGGAAATACCTCTTTCACTCTATTGCTTATGTTAGGCTAAGGATAACACAGGTCACCTGATTTTTAGGTGTCTAAATCTAAGCTACCTTTATAGTTGAAGAGATCTAGTCACAGTCAGTGTGATTTTGTGTTTGATTAAAACACTCAGAATGACTTAGGGAAATCAGGAATCTCTCCCTGGTCTCTACTGACAACAGAAAGCAGTCTCCAGCTGGCTGCAAGGAAGATCCTAAGGTGGCTTGTGGATGTTGATACCTATGCTGTAGTCACCTGAGAAATAGGCAGGGACCTAAAAGTTTACTTAGATGGCCATAGCTAACTGAAATGAATTTTACAGAGGCTGAAATACCTCTTAATTCAGCACCAGCTCAGCTTTGCATAATGTGAGAATACAAGACATCAGAATGGCCATATGGGGTGCAGTACTCAGCCATCCCATCCCTGACTGTGGCTGCTAATAGATACTTAGGGAAAAAAGTGTAGGAAGCAATGTGTGCTTTGAGTATAATTCTTCTTCCCTGGTATAAAGACTTCCAGCTCCTGCATGCAGATGGCTGGGAGATGTGTTGAGATAGTGATATCCTTTAGACCATGGTGTTTAATAGTCTAATGAGCTTGCCCTTCATCATGTTTGCTCTTCTGCATCCAAACATGGGTGTAACCTGATTATTGTCATCCTAAAAGATGAATCATTTTGTTTGGAAGAGACCTCTCAGATGATTGAGTCCAGTTGTTAACCCAACACTAACAAGTCAACACTAAACCATGTCCCTCATCACCACATCTACACATCTTTTAAATCCCTCTAGGGATGGTGACTCCACCACTTCTCTTTGCAGCCTGTCCCTTAACAATCCCTTTTGGGTTGTCAAGAGAGAACCTTGGTGGTGCTGTTTTAGCCAGAAATAACCTTTCCCCAAAATTTCACTTCCATGTTTGACATCTCTTCTGTTGCCACTGGAGCCTTCTCATCATCTGCTTAGCTATTTATAAGCAAAAAATAGAAATAAGTCCATTTGCTGAGTCATTTTATATGGCCAGTGTGATTTGTTGATCCTTCTTTGAGCTGACTTCTGAACCCAGAAAAATATGGCCTTGAAGTGCCAGTATTATTGACTGTGTATAAGGGATTGGAGACAGATGTACAGTTACCTGCTCAAGAGTGTTTGTTCTCCCTGTCAGCTTAAGTTAGGTGTCTGTGAGTAAAATGAGCCTAATGCCTTCATTGTATTTGCCTCTTACCTTGTGCAGCAGCACGAAAGGAAACAAGTCAATACTTCAGCAAAGAGTGGAGAAGCTTTGCAGCATGTGTTATGTATCCCATTGCAAGAAGAAATGGTTTGCATCCTTCACTTTGAGCCATTCCCCTCCACACTTGGATGTATTTCAGATTGAAATTGTTAGTTGAATTTTGCTAACACTAAAGGCATGGCTGGGGATGAGGCTGCTGTTGTGTTGGGTGCTTTATGGACAAAGAGAGCTAAAAAGAGTCTGTGCCAGAAAGATTATTTCCAAATGCATTTTAGCTATTGGAAATCATGTTCTCAGCTATTTGCATCCAATTAGAGACCACAAACAATGCCATGTACCCTGTGATGCTAATCAAAATACATCTCTGATTTTATCCAAGCTGGTCATGTGACTTCTTATAAGAGATGTCACTATCAGCAAAACTCTACAGATAGTTACACCACTGCAGCACATGGAGCATGAAAATGCTCTGAATTATTTATAACAACTGGGTCAGTCTCTCAGCAGGAGAAAACTGGCAGAGCTAATTAACTGATCTATCCCAACTGATGTTCCACTGCATATTTGAGGAATAACTCCAAATAACAGAAATACAAGGAAATCATAAACTGCTTTGCTTGCTACAGGCTTGCTAGCTCAGTTTTGCTCTCAGGCTTGCAGGAGGAGTGGATGGCAGGCTATAAAGAGCAAGTCATCTGGGTGGTTTGTAACCAAGATGCACATGTACAATTCTGCACTGGAGGAAAATGGGATGCATTCCATTTGCCTTCCTCACCCCACTACAGAACCAACCTCAAGTGCTGAAATAAAGGCCATATTTTATAGCAAGTGTATCACCAGGGTCATTAGCTTCCCCATTCAGCTTCATCAGATGGCTACACAGCAGGATGCATTCCAAATTTATTTGATAGCTTGTCAATAAGCAGCTGCCTTTTAATAGCTCTTAACTTCATGGACTTGAAAAATAAAATGCCTCACACTGACATTAAACCAAGTGATCCATCACAGGTATCAGGTTTTTTTCTGGCATACAGGGCAGAGTGGAAAGTATCCTCTGACTCCAGCTTTCACTGGAGGTTTTCTGAGCACTCATCACCAGGGAACAGAGTCAGAGAGACTTCCTGGAGGGAGAATTACTGGAGTGAGAAGAAGATTGGTGAGTCCTGCTAGGTAGAGTGAGGCTAGGGAGTGAGGCAAGAAGGAGTGGGGTGAGGAACAACAAGCCTTATGAGGAGAGGCTGAGAGAACTGGGGTTGTTTAGCCTGGAGAAAAGGAGGCTCAAGGAAGATTTTCTCACTCTTTGTAACTACCTGAAAGAAGGTTGGAGCAAGGTGGGGCCCAGTCTCTTCTCCCCAAGTAAGAAGAAATGGCCTCAAGTTGCAGCAGGGGAGGTATAGGTTGGATAATAGGAAAAGTTTCTTCCCCCAAAAGGGTTGTCAAGCCCTGGAAGAGGCTGTCCAGGGAAATGGTGGAGTCACAGGAAAATTTGATGTAGGAACATTTTATTATTTAAATGAAATATTGAAGCCAGACATCCCAGAAAATCCTAAATTGCATTTCCAGTTTTGTTTATCATGCTACTTGCTAGGAGTCCAGAGTGTCAGGAAATGCTATGCAAGCAGTTGGGGGTTAAGGTGATGACTTCTGTTGCTGGTAAATGTGAGAAAGAGAGGATAGGGAGGGCTGAAAATTTCTGTGCTACCCATTACTGTACCCAGACCAACAACATGCCAGTGACTGTTCTTACAGTCACAAACCAAGTTCCAGTGCCATACCCAGCCTCACATCCATTGGTTTGGGAGCAACATATAAGTATTCTCCAAAAAGATACTTTCTTCTAAAAGGCCAAACTACTTTTTTTTTTTTCTTCCTTCTCTTTTTCTTCCTTTCATCCTCCAGTCTGACTGGGCAGATGTCATTGCCTGTCCAGAAATCACACAGCCATGGCAAATGGTGAAACCATCAACTCAGAAACATACCATCTCTGCTGGACATCATCACCAGATCAAAGTTGTTGTGCAGCTGGCTGATGGGAAGTACAAACAGAAGAGCTTGGTTTTGTCCCTGAATGGTCAGACCTTTCTAAGACAGCTGTGTGGATTTCTTTTGTGCTGAGTTTTACTTGCACATGCCCATTAGAAGAGCCAATTGGCATTTTTGGACCTGCAGCATGCTAAGTGCCTTGATGATCTTCATAAACATAAAGGGAAGGGAATAAAAAGTAAAAGTGATAAAGAGATGAAAGAGAAATATCAGCTTAATCTAAATCATTCTTCTCTTTGTGTCTGAGTACTTTCCAAACTTCTTTCTTCAGTTCCAGATTAAGAGACTCCAGTAAATGGCCTCCTACAGTTTCCAATGTTTCCTCAAATATAGAATAGGAAGGAATAAACTAGAATAAACTAGAATAGAATAGAATAGAATAGAATAGATCCAGTTGGAAGGGACCAATAATGATTATCTAAGCAAACACCCTGTCAAGGTCAGGGCTGACCTAAAGTTAAACCACATTAAGGGCATTAATTAAGGGCATTGTCTAAATGTCTCTTAAACACTGTCAGGCATGGGGCACAAGCTAATTTTATTTCTTGTGATTTTGTTTATATCATGTCATTTTTCTATGGAATTTTTGTTATAGATATGATTTTTATATATATCATTTCCCTTATTGTGGTTTGTATGCCATTTGTGATAGTCACTCAAGCTAAAGTACACTCCCTGAAATCATCTACATGCCAAGGAGGCAATTCCTAACTAATTTACATCATGTGTTCACATTTTGGGAGGATGAAACCTAAGCAGGTAGTAGATGTCCTCTATGAAATGGAGCTTGAGTCTCTTTACTTGAGACCAACTTCCTGACTGTTCCAGCTGAACTGATTGGGGAAACTTTAGAAACACAATCATTAAATCTCCATGGAGAAGCTGGTGCTGAAGATGGCTTTTTCCTTGACTGTACAACACAGGGAGGCATCATTGAGCTGCAAAGTGAAGCTCTTCCAAGACCCTGCCAAAGGGAAAAGGATCATGTCAATATTTATTATACTTCCCAGCAGCTTGTTAAGGCAGCAGAAGAGCTGAATCCCCAAACAAACTCCAATTAGATGTAGTTTCAAAATGAGGGCCTCTTCCTGAACTATCCAAAAGTGAAATGCCACTGGCAGTCCCTGGGCTTCTTTCTTAGGGAACTTTTTAACCCTTTATTATCTGTCATCATTCCATTGGCCAAGGTTTTGATGGTGTTAGTATAAGGATTGTTTCCATCCAGAGTTTTGTTGCACAGACACAAAGTGTTTGCTAAGAAACCCCCTAAATTTGGGCTTCTTTACATAAGATAATGCTCATGTTGGAAGTCCCCCAGAGATGATGGTCAGTTGCTGCATAGATGAGGACAGGGCTCTTGGTTACAAAGGTCCTTGCAACAGCATCTTCAGCTGGATTGAATGAAACTTGAAGTAACCAAAATGCCATTGTTTGTGGATAGCTGAAGTGCAATCCAGAGAAACCCAACAAAATTTCATTTTCTGATCTTGAAAGGGGCAAAGCAGCTGTCCTGGAGATGTACTATTGCTGCATGAAGCTTGCATGCTGGAGTGGAGCAGTTCAAAAGAAAGGAGCTAGTGTGACACATCTGCTTTCTGGAGCACTTTGGGAGCTTTGGTGGCAAGTGTTAGACATATTAAACTCCTCTTTTCACCTGGCAGCTGAGGTGGGACAGGGATCAGAACCCACATCCATTTTCTTTGGAGACCATTGTGAATTAATTGCAAAGGAAACAGCTGGGGAAAAGGGAAAAGAGAGAGTAAAGCAGCAAGACCTTGCTCCTCGAGGAGTTACCAACAGGGAGAGGTTTGGGAGTGAAAAGCTGCCACTTTGCTACAGCAGTTGGCAGAAGCAACTCTCTTCCTTTGTCTCTTAGCAGAACAACCTGGGCATCCCCTGGAGAAAATAATAGTAATAATAATAATATATAATAATTCAGATCAGCAGCTGTTTCTTCTTGTCCTGTCTGTCTTGTCACTGAATCCTTATTATATTCACATCAAAAGCCCAAAATATTCCAATGTGAGAATTTCATGCCTCACTGCCTAAAAAAATCACATTTTCATCAAAGCTGCCCTGATTACCATGCCAAAAGCTACTCTGTTCCCTTGAAGATTTAGTCCTAAGTTACTTTTGAAAGTAAAATTTAGCCATTTCAGCCTCATGGACTGAAGCTGTAATGAACAGCTCTCATGTTTACACAATGGGCACTCCAGACTCTTACAGTAAACAGAAACCAGGGATCTACATTCAAACTCCTCTTTCTCTCCCTTTCATTGTCATTACTATATCAAAACCACTCCTACAATAGACAGTAAAACCTGTTTTCTTTTGGAATGACCCCATTTTGTGATTTAAGACAGTTTTGCTTTTCCCCAGGAGTAAGTATTTAAAACCAGATTGAAACCCATTTATTTGAAGTGTGCTTGTCAAGATTGGTTTGTTCTCTTCCCTTTCTGGGAGCATAAATGGAGAATATAATCCACCTGGGAAAAAGAATTTCTATTGATGGGTTCATTTAGCTGTCCTTTGACAAAAATCCACATATTTACCAATCAGATTATGCTTTCTCATGAAGTCTCCAGTTCATCTGTTCACAATTTTTAGATGTGTGAATAAACAACTCAGGAATCTTCACCTCCTCATGCTCTTCATGTTCTCCTTTTCCACTTCTAACCTTTTCTCAACTACAAATGTGATTACTGAAAGAGCCTTGTTAAAGTGCATTATTTTCTTTACAATGGTAAGATTATTTCTTAAGAGTAAATTCCCCCATGTTGACATGTTCAGAGAGAAGAAGTTACTGTACTTTCTTCTCCTTTGGACAGTGATTTGTGAGGAGGAATGAATAGGGAAAAGTAATATAAGTCTTTGCAGAAGGAATAAAAAAAGGCCTGTGATCCTGGCACCAATCTAGTAAATCTGAATTCAATTTAACAGTTCTAGCTATTGCCTGTGGGAAGCATCAGGTTGAATTTTAGCTGCCTGCTGGAATGAAAACCCAGGTTACCTGCTCTCTATGCTTATTTTAGCCTAAGTTAAGATTATTTTTTTTTTCTTTCCCCACTGATAGCATTCATGACCCTATGAAAATTCATCTCTGGTATGGCAAAGCAGAAGAGATCAAAAAACAGAGCTCTGCCAGCTCCTCTCCAGGGCCTCATCATTTTTCCTACAATCATCTTCTACTTTTGGCACATTTATTTCCTCCCCAGGATTTTTTGTCCCACCTTTCCCTGCTGATTTCCCTGAAATATTGCAGAGCTTTGTAACCTCTCTTTCTGCATCTCCTGCATCCCCATGGGTTTGCTGCAGCTTCAGATGGGCTGACTGCAACCCTCAGAGCTCTGGCAAAACGTGACATGAGTTATTTGCAAGCTGGTTAAAGTCTGGGACCAAATGAGTCAGTATATTATTACAAGATGAAGTCAAGGAACCAACATAGAGCCCTGATGGAAAAACTGGGACAGAATAACAGCAGAGCAGATAATAAGGAGTGTAGTTGAGTTGCAAAACTCCTGAAGGTCCCAGGACTAAAACAGAATTGCAATTCTACAGAGACATTTAGCTCCCTACTTTATCAAATGACACATTTCAAAAACAAATATTGAAAGCCATAATTTTTTTTCCTCCCCAGTGATGCTAAGGATTTTAAGCAGAGTTAGGTGTTGTTTACTACATTTCATGCTGTAAAGATTTGTGCCTGCTACTGTTTTGGCCCTCATTTTGGGAGAATAATTCTTCCTCTGTGCTTGCAAACCAGTTTCCTTATCCTTTAACATTCTCCATTGATTTGCAAGTCAAAAAAAAAACCTGATTAACAGGTAACTTGTCAGCACACTACAAGTCTAGTATTTCCAGATGAACAATAGCTTCTCAGTATCACCTGGTCTCCATCTCTATCTGTTTGTCTTTTATTAACTACTCAATCTATCAGATTTCCAGCACTGTAACTTTCTTTTTATTTGATATTTGTACAGCATCAGCTTTGCTCAACTTTTCTACATAAAACTCATTTTTATGAGGATATTTTCAGGATTTTTTTCTCTTTTAAAAGCTTTCTGCTGAGCCATCCAATGTGGAGTTTTGAGTCTGCCTAAAATTCTGTCCTAGGCTATCCCTCCCTGCAAACTCTATAGGGTGGAGAGGGAGAGAGCATGAGAGAAGGATTTGGCCCTGGAGATTTGGGCAGATCTTCAGTCAATCTCATTTTTCTCTTCTCTTGTTTTGCTGCTTTTGCTTGCTGAGGAAATTGAGCTGAAAATTGTCTGATCAGAGACCCAAAAGCACTAAACCCATTCTGCTCATGGCAAAAAGATTCATATTTCCACAACCAATCATCCAGCATAAGGGTCCAGACCCTGAGTAAGTGTAGCACTGGCAATGAAACCATTAGACTTTTTAAAGGGAATTTTTAACAGTAATGACATTCAATTGTTTCCTTCCATTTGATTTCCTTGGCTTTTTTCTCCAAGTGGAAGAATCTTAAAGATGAAAGTCTTGTGCAGTTGTGAAATCCTAGTCAATTTGTGAGAAACATGATAAGAGCACAAAAAGGGTTATTCAGAGGATGAGGTTTCACTTTTTGTTTTGCTTTTAAGATACAGAGCATCAGAGCAAACTCTTTGCCTCTATTTCCTTTCCTTTACCAGGGATTTCATGTAGGTGAGGTGACTGCTTAGCTCTTAGATTATACTTAAGGTATCAGCCTGTTTCTGATTGATGTTTAAGGGAAAAAAAAAACCAACCCATGCAGCTTTTCAGCTCTTTGCATCAGGCTTAAATTCAGAGTCAGCAGTAAAAAGGAGATGTTCAGAAAGCTGGGGAAAAATGTTGCACACTTCATTGCAACATTAACCAGTGAATTATTAGCAAATTTATGGGGCTTTTTCTATTTAAAAAAACCCTAAAATAAAGGAAGTTCATTATGCTCTGTAATCCTGCTTAAATATTCATCATGTTGTTAATGAACCACATTCATTTTTAAAATGTTCAACCTGAGACACTGTCTAACAGGATTGGATAACAATATAATTTCTGTATGACCATAAAAGGGACAAGAACAGTAAAAATAATTGTATCTCTAAACATCCTACCCAGTTTTCTCCTGACTAATGAGCAGCTGTTTTTCATTAACAGCATCATTTTATCTCCAGCCTATCAACCTGCACAGCTGGGCATATTAGAAATAGCTCAGTGCACTCTTGGAACCTATGCTCCCTAAATTGCAGAAACAAATGAGAAGGAGCTATTGGAGCTGTTGAAAACACTGATTTCTACTCACACTCTCTGTGATTCACCATAGTGTAATACCTGGAGGCTTGATCACAGACTCACAGAATGGTAGGGGTTAGAAGGAACCTCTGGAGATCATCTCCAGCAGGGTCACTCAAAGGAGGTTGCCCACCATCACCTCCAGAGGTGAGTCCACAACCTCTCCTGGGCAGCCTGGGCCAGGGCTTCAACACCCTCACAGCAAACAAGGTTCTCCTCCTGCTCAGGCAGAACCTCCTGGGTTCCAGTTTGTGTCCAATGCCCCTTGTTTTATCACTGAGCACCACTGAAAAGAGTCTGGCCTCATCCTCTTGACATCTGCCCTTTAAATATTGATAAGAACTTATAAAGTCCCCCCTCAGTCTTCCAGAAAATGAGTATGTTGACAAGATCCAATAAGGCAGCAAAAATATGGTCTCTGATGCTTCCCTCAGATGTTGTGCCTGGATATCATAATATCCTGTTTTTACCAGACTCTTAGAAACAACTTATAAAACTGTTTTAAATTTTAACTATCAAATGTACCAATTCCCTTTTGAGGTATAAACTGAAGATTTTCAGTAATGAGTCTTGTGTGCCTGGCAGCAGTGTTAGTTGCAATCTTCATTTGCTTTCTGGGGTCTTTTTCATGTCTCCTGAATTGTCATTGTGATGAAGAAACAAATTACCTTAAAATGTGATGACTCTACCTCAGCCCTACTGCAGGACAGTACTCATGAGGAGCACTTCTTGCTATCTTTTCACCTTTGCATGCCTCAGTTTCCCTGGTTTTAAACTAGCAAACACTTCATTTGATACACAGAGATATTGTGAGTCATTAGGACTTTGAAATGACCTCATTTAACATGTAGTTAAATCTACATTAACTGTCTCCAAAAAGTCTTAAGGTGTCCCAGCCTCCAAAGGAAGGATTTGCTCTGCCCTGGGAACTGAAATAAGATCCAAACAATCCTTGCAGTGGTTTAAGAACAGTGGTTTAACAGGAGAGAGTTTGTGTCAAATGAAATCAAACAGTGGGATGGTCAAACAAAGCCACCTCCTGTCCAAACAGACATGATTCTTCTACAGATCACAGTGCTGGAGAGAATCACTGGGACTCAGAAATTCAGATTATAGAAGTAACCTTTGCAAAGAAGGAACCTCTGGCTATCTCTAGCCATCTTTAAAATAGGATTGTAGCCAATACTAAGTATGGTCAGCAGTGGCTTGGTCCAGATGAGTCCTGAAAATTCTCCATTGTCCCTCTGGCCACTTGTTTCAGCATTACCTTTCCTCCTAGTGAAGAAATTTTGCTTTCCTTATGTCCAGTGACAGCCTGCTGAAAAGTAAATTGCCTTTACTTTTAATTACAGTGTCAAAGCAAGGTGTTATTCTGCAATGTTATTTTCCAGACTAAATATGATAGTCAAGCTCCCTATGACAAAGAGAGATCACTTCTTCTCAGTAACCTCACTTTCTGACTGCCTCTTTACTCCAGCTCAGCATGTGAAGTTGAGGTCTCATTATTTACTTGGTCATTACCTGGTATTCCTATCTTTAAAGATAAATACATTTAAAAAAAAAGACCTTGAAATAGGTCTTGTGGTTGCACTCAAAAGCATAATGCACTTGTCTCCCTCTACACTCCTTGCTCTAGGAAAGCAATCAAAATCTTATTATAGTGAATTAACTACCAGCTGCCAGCTTTGTTGACCTTGTTTGTTTGGAAATTAAAAGGCAGGCCATGGCAAAGCTGAACTGAATGACCTGGTAGCACAGAAAGACAGAACAGAGGGGCTCTGGTTGTTTACAGATTACACCCCCCACCACCACCTTTAAGCACTGATTTTGGATGGGAGTGGTGTTTGAAATTGGGAAGAGAAATGCAGAAATTTCCCATTTGCATGTGCTTTGAAAGAACAGCACAGTTCTGTTTTGTTTTCCTTCTTTCCAGAGGAATCATTAAGCTGAGTTTATGCAGGGCTTTATTAGCACCCAGTAGCATATTTATAGATGTATATACATCTATTTTGCTGCTAGATGGCAACAGTTAGAGCAACAACCACACTTACAGTATCAGGAGTGCCACAGAGCATTGTACACGGCTCTGGGAGCACTGGCACCCAGAAAGGCACAATACTGTGTTCTGAGAATGGGCAACTGGTGATGTAAGTGGAAGAAAAGATTTAAGGAGGTAATTTATCATGGGAAAGCAGGATAGTAAAGAGCTCCAATAAATTAAGCAAGAAATTACATTTTATGTGGAGTGGGAAAGAAAGAGGAGAAAGGTATATTTATTTACAGCAGAAAATCTACAGCTTCTCTTGAGTGGAAATCCAAATGTTATGGTGGCATGGGTATTAGTTTTTGGTAGAAATGTACCCATTCCTCCCAGTATTAGTTAATATTTTGTTCACCTTGTCTTGTGTGATCTTCTTTTGGGTATGGCCCAAGATCATCATCATCTCTTAGGGCTTCTGCTGACTCCAGATACTGATGCACTCAGAGTTTCAGCACTCACTCTCCCTGAAAAATCAGGGTCCTTATTCCTCTCTCATTTTTCAAGTAAATCAGGCTTATGTCCATGGAAATGGTATGAGGGAAAGGGCATTGGAATTTAAGAAGCACTTGGACAATGCACTTAGGCAGAGAGTGTGACTTTGGGATTGTCCTGGGCCTAAATAGGAGCTGGACTTGATGATCCTTGTGGGTCCCTTCCAACTCAGGATGTGAAATAGAATAAATAAATAAATAAAATAGAATAAAATCTTTCTAGAATAGTAGATTCCCCTCTGAAAGAAATTTTCCAACTGAGACTATGAATACTGGCTAAATCCTCTTTAGAACTCCCACATTCATTTTTTTCTTTTAGATGAGCAAAAACTTCAGTACAGGAAAAATCTCAATGATTAAAAATCACAAATGCACTGAATATGCAGCACTTTGATGCAAACACTGCTGCAGTAAAAGGCCAGGTGTCATCTTAAACAGTGTTTTCATCTGATCTCCATGGAAATATTCCCTCTAGAAATCTGACAAATCTTTCATTTGACAGAAATTTGTGAATTCTGAGGAATTACATGCTTCCAACAACTGCATTCAAATGCTAATATAACTTGGGTTAAAGATGTGGGATTGCCTCTTGCTTGATGAGTTTATATGGAGACCAATTTTCTTCTGACCTTTCAGAGTTCCTTACAATAGCTGAGTACCAAACTCTCCACTTCACCACTGGTAGGGCTTGACCAGTGATATTTAATTGGAGGTGAAGTCAGCTCAGTCTTGGATGGAAGCATTGACCATACATATATATGAGGGCTGAAATTGCCAATTAATCTACTCATAAGTAGAGCTAATTCTATCTTTTTTGCTTTCATCATGTGTGTATTCTATAGCTATACTTACCAGAAGAAGGATTGCCTTAAGCAGTGATATGAAGGCTCCATAAAAGATCTTTCTAAAGGGAGAATATTAAGAAGCAGACTTATTTATGATGACTTTTTCTGCCATGTTACCTGCATGGCTCACTTAGCTTCACAGAAATTCAATTTTCTTGGGGGAAAGATTATCAAAGAGATATTCAGAATTGAAGCAAATTTTCCATTCATAGTTTTAGAGAGATGTCTACCAATGGGTGTGTAAGAAACCTTATTCATTACCAGATCATTCACTGCCACAAAGGTGCATGAATGGGGCAGTCTGTGCATACCTGCTGAGAGTCTGAGGACTAAATCCACTCCAAAAATCAATCTCTGATGTTAGAAGGAATTATTAAAATAAATACCAGAGAATAACTGTGCAGTTTTCAGGCAGCTTGACACAGTTTTCAGGCAGCTTCAGTCCTAGGTATGAATTTCCACCTGCAGTAATGCAAATGTTAGCCATTCCCATCAACATTTACTAGTCCAGGAGGTGGTGTTCACTAAGGAAGAATGGGAGATGAGCTGGAAGCTGGCAGAATGGGATAGAAATAGAGCAAGGGCTCAAACTAACAGCTTTAATAGTGGAAGTTCTCACACCTCTGCTCATCTCTGTAACTGTTTCCCACAGCACTGTCCTGGAGAAGGTGACAGCTTATGGCTTAGACAAGTATACACTTCTTTGGGTAAGAAACTGGCTGAATAGCTGGGTCCAGAGAGTTGTGGTGAATAGAGTTAAATCCAATTGCTGGCTGATGTCCTCCAGGGCTCATTTTTGAAGTCAGTCTCTTGGAGGCAGATCCAGACTTTTAAAGAGCTCAATACCCTCAGCAGTTCTTAACTCCATTGCACAAACTGATGCACAGACCCTGGAGTCACACAGATTGTGTGGGCAGGTGAAGCATTTACTGAACCAGTGGAGGACCAGCTTTTCCTGGTGCAGATGTGCACATATTGTCTACCTTATTCTTAAATATGCTCATAAGGGCTTGCACATGCTTTTTAACTAAAAGCTCAGATGGGTAGAAGTTGTCTGCTTTTAGCAGTATTTTAGCAGACTTAAAAAAACAGATTCAGTTTTAGTGTTGCTACTGAAGTGACAGATGGTGAAAGAGCAGGAGGGTTAGCAGGAAGAATATTGTAGGAGTCTGTGCAGATATAAATACTTAGTTAATAAATAAGGTGGAGGTAATAATGCTTGTGAATGTAAAGAAAAACCCTCAAAACCCAAACCCAAACAACCCCCCCACCCCCCAACCAAATAAACAAACAAAAATAACCCCCTGGAAGCAAGCTTGTTAGTATCTGTCTTCTTTATAATAATAATAATTATGCCTAAATCTGGCAGAGCACTTTTTGTCAGGATGTTTGATGGAGAAATCACTATGGGTTGCCATGGTGTTAGGTTTTCTTTTTTTTTTTTTTTTCATTTTTTTCAGGGGATAACCATGCATTTAAAAAGGAAACCTTTACCTTGTTGCTATGCAAACACTACATTGTGTTATTACATCCCCAGAAAGTAGCACAACAATATTGCAAGAAAGTCAATATCCTGAGATAAGATAAATGTTCCCTTTCTTTGACCTTTCACTCAAATGCAGTGCTGCAGGAATACTTAAATCTGATGAATCCTCTGGAGGCTAGGCTGCAAAATTTCCATCCTGCATGTCATGTGTGTCAAAATTCACTCACTGCTATCCTACCCTCAGCTGTATTCAGACCCAAACTCCAACCTTGTGACAGAAAGGGTCACCTCCAAGCAGCCAACCTTAGTTCATGTTTGATGGGATTTTGTTCCAAGTGATTGAGAAGCATCTTTTGCCATAAAAAAGGATCAAGGGTTCTTCTTAAGGGTTGTGTTTACATTGAGCTATGCAACAGCTGACTGTTTTTTTTTTCCTGTACATAGCAGCCCCAAGGCAGTGAAGTGGTTGCTCCCATATCATTTGTCTAGGGTTTTTCTTACCATCCACACTGGAGTATGTGGAGTGCCAGTTAGCAGCTGGTTCTGACCAAATCCTTTCACCCTTTTTCCTTTAATGTATGAAAGATAAAATTAATGGTAGCAGCTTATAGAGCATTCCTACCAGCTTATGTATGAGAGCTGTACAACACTGTATGTGTGACTCGTGCTTGGGAGGTGGGTGGCTTGTTAAAGTTCCAGGCATGGAAGATGACTGGTTAAATATGGATTGTTTAAGCAAATGCAGTTGAATCTGGTCCTTACAGAGAAAAATATTTAGCCTGCAGAATGGTTCCATTTCTTAATTACCAGAAATGTGGAGTAGCAGTTGATGTACAGTATCCATCCTGAGAAATCAATTTAGTACAGATACAGAAACACAGTTTCAAATGTGATTATAGGATAGTGGTTCCAGCAAGCTTTTATAAGTGGAATCCCATAGAAACTGGAATATCTCCTCCTTTGCCCCTTTATAACATAAATGATTATGTCATAGAATCATTGTGGTGAGAAAAGACCTCTGAGTTCATCGAGTCCAACCATCCACCTAACACTACCATGCTCACCACTAAACCATGCAACATTTGTGATAATGCAGCATTATACCATGTCATATATCTGCCAGGGCTGCAAGTCACAAAATGTGTCACAAATTAGCCTAGATACTAATTATATTTTTTCTCTTGCTTTGTACAGGGACAATAACCAGGTCATGAAAAGAAACATCCCACTCTGGTTTAGGAGTTAGTGAAGGCAATGAATGAGATGGGTTCCATAGCCAATCTCCTTTGATTTACTTCATTAACCAATGAACTAATTAGACTCCTCCCTTCTAAAAACAATTTCTGAAAGTCTTATTTTGGCAGTTACAAAGTCTGTTGTGAATTTTTTAGAGCCTCTTTAACCCATTTAACAATAGATAAACACTGAAATGGTTGAGACTAGTCACAGCTGAAATAGGAAATGCAGAGAAAAAAACCACATCAGCCCCAAAACTTTAAAGCCTATGTTTGATCCAACTCTTTTTTATTGTTTTTCTGCAGGACAAATGTTTTCACTGTGAGGTGCTTATTTCTCTTTCACATTCTTCTGAAATACCTATTCAGACAGATCATCAGAGTTGTTGAGCTGCTTAGCTGAGGTTAAGTGACAGATGTTTTCCTAAGGGGGGGAAAAGGAGAAAAAAAAAAAAGATTACAAAAATTAGAAATTGAATTTAAGCTTCTAAACCTCTATTTGTTTAGGTCAACTCTCTTTTCAAACAGGCTGCATCTTACTGGCCTTGAAATGATCTACTCAGGGATGGCAGCCCATGAAAAATCCTTTCTCGTAGTTAAAGCTGGGGAATGGTTCTTGAGTGTCATTGTTTTTAGGATCTCAGCAGGTTTGAAGGCAAGACAAAAGAATCAATTTCTCTCAGCTAAAGCTAGTGCAAGACAGAGTTCTGGCATGGCTGGATAAGCTTCTTCAGCCATGAAGCCAAAATGCACAAGAATATTCCTTACTGTCTTGCTCTTCTCACTTAAAACATCGACAGTGACCAATGCCTCTGTGCAGGTGTCTTAGGCATAGCCCATCTGTACAGCTACCAAACATGTTTCCAGAGACACCTCCTTCTAATCCAGCTCCACATTAGCTAAAGAGGCATTTAGTTATGATGCTGTGTCTGTTCAGTGAGGAAGCTGTGAAGTAAGATGATCAAATATATGACAATCCTAATAAGGACAGGGCAATGTTTCTTGCTGGAAGTGGTGAATACATAGGAAGGTCTCACATCACCCAGCTCCATGTTTCTCAGCTTTATTGATCTAGGTAGTATCTGTTTCATTGGTGAATATACCACATATAAGAATAATTTTCCTTTTTCTTTCTCTATTCCTTTTTCTTTTCCTTTTTCTTTTCTTTCCAGGGAGTTTTGGTGTTACTTTAACTTTCTGTATTTGAATTAAATTGTCTACAGATAACAAATACCAGAATGTGTGTGGCTTGGTGTATGTTATGCATTGCAGTCTAGGAAGAAAAATAACACTTATACGCATTTTTACAGCCATCCACATATTAATCTCTCTGATAATTTCTGCTCACCATTCCTGTCATTTAATATATGAGCTATTCTATTGCTTTGTTTCTCATCCTACAAGTAGCCTGTCTTGAGCAAATTCCCTTTCACAAAGTCTTGGATACCTTCCCAAACTTAAATAATCTCTTCAGAGAGACTATGAAATAAAATTTCTCTTTCTTTCTGTAATTTTAATAAACAATTTAGATCTTCCATCTGAGCTGCCTATAAATTCAAGAGTGAATGTCATGGTCTTGATTCACAAAACTTACTGAAAGATGAACAATTATCACTGCTTTCTCTGTTCATTTCTTTCTCCAGGACAAGGTCTTTTGGCTGCTGTTTCCCTTATCATATTCTCTATATTCCTTCCATATCACTGATCTGGTATTGGCCTAGTTGAATAGTAGGTTATCAATAAGAGAACAAACCCAAATTCCCTGAAACCCAGCACTCCATCTAATGGAATATGGTGCCATTGAAAACAAACCTCTCTGAACATAGTCCAGCAATATTTCTATGTAAAGAAGAAACATCCCAACACATAGGAAATCTTTAAAGATGGTGAACATGGAGTAGGGGAACAGCAGTTTCCTTCTCCTAAGAGCTTGGGTGACTGCATCAAGAGCTTTGCCCATGGAACTCCAAACACTAACAGCAAGTTCTAAAGAGTTTCTGAACCTCAGTTCTGCTGCTCTGCAAAAGGACTAGTAACAGTTCCTTTCCTCATCAGAGTAAATCTGAAGGGTTTGATACAACACTGGAGGATTTATTTGCTCTTAAGCCAAATAGATCAACTTTCAGTCTGTGCTAAACCACTGAGGAATGGCCAGGAACTAGTATGGCATAAAATACATTGTGGAGAAACTGCAATAGAAATCATAGAATAAGAACTTGATTTCAAGGTGCTAATTGCAGTGTTGCAGAATCCACCCTGTAGTTAAGTCAGTGGTTCCTAGGAAGAGTTCAGTGAAGTATTTCAGCTGCTTTAGCCAAAAGGCTTGAATTGGTGCTCTGAGTTCATTTTCAAAACTACAGATAAATAAATGTAATTATGATACAATCAAAAAAATCATAGTAAGAAAATTACCTTTGGATTTCTCTTAGGGATTTTTGGAAAGGTCAATTTGGTCACACTTTACAGTATGATTTTCTGTTGTGGAACATCCACACTTCTGATGACTGTAGCTCAGCAAAAGTCAAGTTTCATGGCATTTTGTCTCCTGTTGTCAGAAGCACCACCTAAAAACTAGAGACTGCAGACTGCTCTCAGTTACACTGTGCCCAGAGGAAAAACTTGCCATTTCCTGAAGAGAAAAGGACTCTTCTTAACTGTGCACAACGTGTCAGAAAGAATACACTATTCATGCAAACCTAGCAAGGCTCCAAGTCTGCTAATGAATGCCATGAAGGTAAAACAATCTGGCTGTGCCTCAGCATTGCAAATTGATGTCAGTGGATTCTCTACCACTTCAACTGATTCCTTCAGGTGATGTTGTTTGGTTTGTTTAGCAGAATAAAACAAAAGTGCTACACAGCATTTCACAGGCTTTCCCATTCTGTGGGAATACTGGAACAAGAAGATTCTGATATTCTTTCATTGTGTATCTCAGTAGTGTGGGCAGAAGATATCCAGTGATGATAATCAATCTGTGGTAAGGAGTTCCTCACCCACTAATGGATGGCATGAATTTTTAACACTGCTTGAATCTGACAGTTTAAAGCTAAAACCTTATTACACCAGTTGGATTTTTAAAAGTCCTCAAAATTTGAGGACTAAGATTGATCCTGCACTGCCCAAGCAAAAGGACCTCAGACTCTGAAGCCCTCTTTTGCTCTTTATTGTGCTCAAGAAATCTTTTGGCCCTGGAATTTGGAAGGATCTTGCTGGATAGAAGTGGACTTATGTTTTGGGGAATGGATTTTAGTACCTTGACTCTATCTACATGACCCAACAAAATAATAGGAGAGGCACAATAGTCAGTAGTGGTGCATCAGAACCATAATAACAACAAATATCTCAGAGAGAGAATTACTGTAGCCTGTGCTATCAAATACAGTGAACTTTAATGCCTCACTGCTTAGTTGTACAAAATGTTCCTTATGCTAACTGTTAAGAGATCACTTTGATCCTGCTTTCAGCCTTCTCACGTGTCTAACCATCTGGCATGGGGACAAGTGCCAAACCATGACTTGCATCTTGGCTGGAATGGGGGACAGACATGTTTGACTGCAAGCTGAGCCAGATTTTTTTGTGATATGTACAAATATTGCTTCTCCCTACAGCTTGGAGAACACAAGATTTCACAGGGCTTGTTAACTCAGTTCTCATCCCCTGCATTCTGTCCCTGCTTTGAGCTGTAAAGTCTTTATGTTTGGCAGGTCAGTAAAAAGCAGAGCATCAGCCTGTTTGTTTTATAGCTAACTTCATTAGGAAGAAACAGCAAGGACTGAAATACAGGGCTGTAAAAAACCCAGCTTAGGTTTCTAATGTAATGTAATTCAAGTAATTAGTCCACTTAAACTTTTTAATGTGATCTCTTGGTTTCCAAGGTGCTAAAATGCTTTCCAATGGCTGTTCCACTGATTTTTCATTGGATTTGGCATCCTGGCTTTGGTTATGAAAAACAAAAGCAAGAGCAAACCCAAAACAAAACAAAACAAAACAAACAAAACCAGGCAATACCTTAATATCTCTGTTTGCTATGCCAAAATTTCAGCTGGTAGATGTTGACATCCACTGAACCAGCTAAAATATGTCACTTTGCACCAGCTGAGCCTTGTCACGCTCTTCATGAAGTCTAAAGGAACTTAGCTATGCTCCCAGTCCACACTGTCTTCTTTTTTGTCTAATGATAGAAAAAATGAGCTGAAGAAAGGCATTCCTAACTCTTTAGTGAAGTGCCCTACCCTTGTGTTATGCAGTTCCTTGGGCCATGCTTAACAGATGTGAAACTTTGATCAGTAGACTTAACTTTGATGCATGTGCTGGGATTGATGGATTCATTCTAACCTAATATCACTGCCTGGCCATTCAGAGTAATAACTGACCTATAATGTCTGCTCAAGTGTTAACCACAGGCAAATGGATAAACATGTTAATCCATGCTGGAAAATGTGGTCACACACAAGAAAAAGCAGGTACATGCCAGTTTCTGTTGTGGCCATGCATGGAAACATTATTTAGGGAAAATATCAATAAGCTACATATCCAATTAAAATATCAATCCACAGTCTGAAGTTTTGGACCATTTCACTCTGAATGACTAAATGAGATGTTTCCCCAAAATTCCATGTACCTTCCTATTTGTGCAGATCAAGGATTTGTAGACTTGTTTTTCCTTAATGAAGCCTTATTTACAAGTCAAGGCCTTTAGGATTTAGAGCCTCAGGCTAGATAGCTCAGGAGACCATTTTCATGATTCATGTGTTTTATGGCCAGGAACAACAATCATCTGGTTTGAGCTCCAGTGTAGAACAGATTTTATAAATGTTCTCTTATATTTCTGGAAGAGAGAAAAAATGATTTTCCCTTTAGTATATTTGACTCAATTAAACCATATATGCTAACCATGCTGAGGGTAACTTCTACATTAATTCAACTAGAAATAGATCCTTTAGATTTTCTCCTAATTCTGTTTGAGTTAATAATGAAATAAAAGATGTGTCTGGATGCAATACTGGTTCTTTCTCAAATTCATTCCCTGTACACTGTTTCAATGAAGCTGAATTTCTTACACTGCTTACTCAAAACTGGCCAGAAAAAGAATTTCCATTCTGTGGGGGAAGGAAAAAAAAACCCCAAACAACAAAGCAAATGCATTTCAAAACATTTTATTTTTAATAAGATTGAATCTCCCGGCAATTTTATGCCAAGCTTGATAAGCAGTGTTAATTTAACCTAGACAACTCCCAGACAAAGAGAACTACCTATCTCCCAATCAGATAAACATTTGCTGCATCTGTAAAACACTTCAAAGTGTTCAAAGCCTTTATCAGAGCTTTGGAAAACTCTGTGCAACTTTTAGGCAGAAGTTTGTAAACAGTTTGCATGGCATTCATTTCACTTAACTTTATCTACCAGGGAGATAAGTCTTGAGGCTAAACTGAACACTCTCTACAGAGGAGAACATTATTGTTGCTGTCATGATGGTTTGAGGCAAGACAGTTTGTAAGGAGCATGATGGCTTTTGATGCAGTTGGGAAAAATCCTGAAAACATCTTTCAGTTGCTTACAGTTCTCTTCAGATCTGAAACCAAAGATGGAGAAAGAAATGCTCTTCTTGGGGATGATTCATCCCTTCCTTAGATAGATAGGATGACTCACCCTGCTGTAGGTGCCTATTCATCTCTCTTGACCATAGAAGGATTCTGGCTGGCAAGCTAACAGTAAACACCTAACTTCAAGGTAGAAAACAAAAAGATAGATGACATGGACTTTACCTTCCAGTTTTAAAGTTTCTCATATGAACTTCCTTCTATTTTTTGCATCAATTCAGGTGCAAGTCCTGTAGTATTTACAATTCATGTCTTTAGATACTGACAATCCATACATTCCCCTCTGAACTCCAGACAGAGATATCTTGGTGTTCAGAGTGATTGAATGATTTCTCCTCAGAGAGCAATAGCAGCCTTTTCATTCTCAAAACAATTCTGAGCTCTCCTGGGAAACAGATCAAGAGACTTTCAGAGATTACAACATCTCATGTTAATACCTGGTTGATTTTGCTTGATGGTAAAATGACAGTGTAGCTATTTCCACAGAATGACACAGTAAAAACATTCAGCATATGCTGAAAATGTTCTCTTGGCCTCTCTGAGGTTCTCAATATGCTACCTCACATTTTCCAGATGCCACAAGGATACAAATCCATTTTCTTTTTCATCTCCAGCTGTTCCAGTTGCAAAGGCCAGTACTTGCTGGAGATTAATCCTGAATTGGTTTGGCAGAGAAGGATGAGTATTCATACAGGGTACATAAATGTATCAGTGTGGATGAAACATCACCCTAACTGAAGACTCTCTGGTATGTGGAAGTATGCTCACCCAAGACCAAGTTGATAGAGGTAGAGCTACTGTCAGAAGCAGTATCAGTTGTTCACTTAGCTGGGCTAAAGGCAGAGTGATCCTTGTCCCCCTGTGAAAGTGTTGGATCTTCTGTAAAGAAGAAAAGCAAGACAAAAGGCAAGAGGACTTGCAATGCCAAGTAAGAGCAGTACAACTCTCAAAAGAGACCAGAAACATTAGACACCCATGTTTCCCAGGGGCAACTTTAATAGCTGGCTCAAGAGCAAACCAGGTGTAGTTTTCAGATGCAGACCAGGGTGAACTATCTCAGCAGGGACTGGATGTTGAAATCCAGACCCAAAAACATAGACATCTCTGTCTTGTCTCAGTGGGGTTGGTTTTATTTTCCAGTATTGATGACTTCTCCCTCCAGCTGGTTCAGTCCTCAGCTGCAGACTAAGCACTGACAACATCCTCTAAAGTTTCAGCAGTACTTTCAGAAAATGCTCAGTATCTGCTTTCCTTTATTTCAAGTCCCTTCTAGCTATCTTTGCCTGCTCTGAACATGCCCAACAGATAAAAAGATAGAAGCTTAAAGAGCCTACATCACTCTATATGGGATTGAAGACAGGATTACATTTTGCATAGATGTCACAGGAAGGGAGAGAAGCCAAAGCAGAGCAGTCAGAGATTCTCCCCATCTCTCCTGAAAGTCAAATGTGTCCACTCTTCCAAGCATGCTTACTGGTGTGCATTCACTCCAACAGATTAGGTTCATACACCCTAACTAATGTACCTGCTGAGAGAAGCCAAATGCTGCAGAGAATTATGTGGTTCACTGGAGAGCCAAGCCTGGCATGGGCTGCCCATAGTGGACCCATCTGTAATTTGCAGGATTTTGTCAGTGTTGTGGAGAACTGCCATGGAATGGCTAGATGTGCATGGATACTAGAGGTTGGCAGGAGTAAGGATGAGAAATCTGTGAACAATTAGTTAACTTTGGTCTTTGCTCCTTTATAATCATATAATTTGCTGTTAGTGACAAGGGACATTAAGTGTTGGTTTTCTTTTTAGTGTTTTCTTTTCTTTGGGTTCCCCCACCCTTTCCAGCTAGCTATTAAGCTCTGAAATGGTTGTGTTTTGCTGCTTCTTCACATCTCCCTGGAATTCAGAAGGTGTGTTCTGCCAAGTGTTGCAGGAGCAAGTCAACCTATAGGGAAGGTATGCAAATGGTGAGCTGCAGAGCACAGCTGTGAGCAGAAAGGCTTTGTGGTTACAGCTCTGGCCTTGGGCTCAGCAGGGTTTTATTCCTATCCTTGCTTCCTATCTGCTTGGTGATTATTGGCACATGAATTAATCACTTCAGGCTTTCTTCTGTACCCAAAGCAGTAGATTGTTAAGTACATATTTTTTTCTAGGCTGCCTTCATTGCTTTCATCTTATTTTCATCCTCTTATTTTATTCAGTAGATGCTTGGCTTCTCCTCTTTCTTGCACCCAGAATATAAACCCTGCCCTCCTGCTACCACCCAAACCACAGTGTAATCTTTTCTACACACCCTGCAGGCACTCAGTATATCCTTTTTCTCCCACCATGAGCTCCTGTGAAGACCATGGGAGCAGCTGTGGCTTTCTTATGCCTACTCTCTTGGGCTTCCCTCTTTAAAATAAGGACAAGACTCACTGTTTTGTCCCATTCATGACCTTATTTTCCATAAATTGCAACCTCCTCATGTTAGGAGATCTCTTTTACTATCTCTAATGACAAAGACTTGCATAAATAAAATTCTTTTATGTAAGTGAAAATATCTCATCTCAAGCTTCATTTGGCTAAAGAGATTTTGGGAGGTTGATCCTGTACTGAAGAAGCTTACCCTTCTCCTAGCAAATCTATTTAAGCCTACCAAAAAGCCTCACTTTCTCTGTGAAGACTATGAGACTGTAAGGTAAGTGAAGCTAAAAACCTCCAGATAAATGAAAGAAAAACTACAAAGAAAAAGCCTTCTGGGTTTCTTAACCTCCAGATCACCTTTCAGATTTGAACAAAGCCATGAAAAATTAGTATCTGCAATCAAGTTCCTGATGACTAGCCATAGATTCTCTCTAGTATCCCATTAGAGAGTCCCAAGAACTGTCTATTTTAGTTCATATCTGGACAGAAAGTCCACATGCAGCCAACTACAGAGTCCTGACTTCCATGTGTGCTTCTTACAGCTAATTACAGCTGAGAGGAAAGCCTCCACCTGCAGAGAAAGTCTGATTACCAAGAGTCATTGATGTCTCCTTCATCTCTTCATCAAGATAAAGGCACAGCTCAAAGGTCTTTTGGACCCAAGTGGAATGCCAACCCCATTCTCATCTTTGATCCTGAACATCAAAGTCCTCCAGAGAATTAGCCCATTCCAGCCAAGGACTTGTTTCCCTGCAGCCCATAGGTTTTCCAAAGACTTAAGAGACATCATTTAAGTGATAGGAAGAGAATTGTGAACAAGGTTCTCAGGGGTATTTCAACTTCGTGAAAGTTCTTGCTATGAAAATTTTTTGCTAGTCCACAAATCTCACCAGCACCTCCTGGAAAGATCAGTAAAGTGATCCAAAACAATTACCCATGGAAGGAAAAGAGAATGATAAAGGCTCCATCCCAATATTTTAGGAACTGCTCAGCACCAGCTTGAAAAGCACAGAGATAAGGCACTGTCTGCTAGTTAAATATGTAAATAAATATATTGCTTTAATGCATGTTCAAGATGGCTAATTACAGAGTTGTGCCTGCTCTTATATCCTTGAAATCAGGAGGTGTGTGGGGTTAAAATAGCTGATTAAAAGCCAGAGATATAAATACTGACACTGACTTGGAGACACACATTTTGCTACACATTTCTCAGTGTTCCAGGGTTTAACCCTGGCAGGGGTTTGGTGATCTCAATGTCATGATTTGAATCTACTGCACATTAACATTCTATTCCTCAGATCTGGCCTTCAGACAGACAAGCAAGAGGGGGAAAAAAAACCCAACAAAGCAAACTATTTTATTTAGAGACATCTGTTTTGAGATATTAACAAGTAAATAATGCATAAGCTGGGATGATGTTGTGGCACCACAGCAGTACATAGCTGAATAAAACAAATAAAAGAACCATGAAGTAAAACTGAATTTCACACTCCATCCATTTTTTGCCAGCTAATGCTAGAGGAGTTTGGGAGACTATAAGTAAAAAGGGAAAAGGTTTCTGTTTGGTTGGTTTTGTGTTTGCTTCCCCAAAGGTAGCATTTCCCTAAAGCCCTGCATGGTCATTGCCACAAAGCAATGTGCAGGTCCCATCTTCTCTGACATGGAGGAAGCAATCCTCCAGCCATCTACCCTTCCATCCTGTTGTGCAATGCAGCTCAATCATTTCTAAGAGGCTTCAGAATTCCAGACAAACCTCCTAAGATTTTTGGATTGTGTTGAAATACTGTGCTATACCCTGTGGCACTTCAGGCTCAGCAGTGACTCAGCCATCCATCCACTGGAAGGGAGGAAGAGGAGAGGAGACAGCTGAAAGCAATAACATCCTCACCTTCCTCCAATAAAGATGCAAGTCAATATTTCTTTTATTACATTTGTTTTGTGCAGGAAAAAAACTCTTCCTATTTTTTCACAATTAAGTTTTCATCTCCTTCTGTGTGGAAGCCACCAATTGGCCCAAATGGACTCAGAGTTTAATCATGAAGCATTTTTTTCTAGTCAGGAGAACCCAAAAAACCTGCCATGGTCCCTAATGAATTTGGAACTGGATCAAAATCTGTGGGAATTGTGTTGTAGGCTATTGAAGAACCCAGATTTGGTTAGGTTCATGCATCTGAAGGTCAGTTTCCACAGTTACTCAAGTGAGAGCTTCCCAATATTTGGGTTTCATCAGAAAAGTTTCCTCTGTCTCTCTGAAGACCATGCTGTGAACATCCCTGCCCCATCACACAGTCAGGGATTGCCTTTCTGCATGGCAAAGTACTTTCTCCAGTTATAAATTCATCTTCAGGTTCCTTTTCTCCTCACCACCATTGAGTCTTTACAACTAAAGCCCAGCTTGTTGATCATCTGGGTCCCAATGGCACCCCCAGACCCTCTCAGAGTCAGTGTTATTGACCTAGCCATGACCATGTTTCTTATTGCCAGTTTCTGTCTCTTGGCTGCTCTTTTGGATGCTACAGCAATATCAATGGTAACATAATAAGAGTGGATGAGTTTTGCTTCCTGGCAAAATGAGAACTCATCCAGAGAGCAAAAGAAGGTCAGCAAGGGAACACCAATAACTGAATGTGCATTTTGAACAACAAATGGGAAAAGCTGACTTCCTCAGGGCACATCCAAGGTATGGAAAGGCCAGAGCATGATTCAGACACCATCCTTCCCAGATCACTCACAGGAGATGAGGCTGTGATGTGTGTTCTGTGGGTGCTTGGCTGGATAGGATAGAGTAGAAACATTAACAAGTTCATTAACTGAACCTTTGGTGTCCAAAGTTCATATTGATCCAGCAGCAGTTTTGAGCACTGGTCCAAACAGCTGGAAAACTCTCTTTGAACCCAGCACTCAGTGCTGCTGGTCACCTCAGAAACATTTTCTACATCTTGCCTGAATGGATATGATTGGGATATCCATAAATGAATGTAGCTTGTGAAGAGAGGGGAAAAAAAAGGTATTTTTTAAAAAAGGCATCCCCCTCCCACCCTGGACTAGAGAATCCAGGGAAATGACCTTTTCAGCCTGATTTAGTCACAGGGAAAAGAAAGAATTGCCCAAAGTCTAATTCCAGTGCAGACAACTGTAGTCATGCTAAACACTCTTTCTCTGTGATGCTTGCCCTCTCTCTGCAGTTGCCTTCCACTACTTTGTATCAATATTTATAAAATCAGATGGGCCTTAAAACATCCAAAAAAAAAAAAAAGAGGGATTAAATGAATTTAGCAGAGATCTGAGGAGTATTTTGCATTTTGGAAAGATTTAATATGTCCCTCTGTGTTTAATATGTCTCACCCATTACCAATCCATGAAGTGTCTGCTGGAATTAGTAAATCTCTTTCATTTACTCACTTAGAAGAAAATGTTTAATAGATGCCACATGAATTTTGCAAATTGCTCTCATTCTGAGGCTGATTAATAGGAAACCATGGAAAATGTATAAATAATTTCTAGTCTTAGATTAGCATCATCTCCTTAAATCTGGGGGATAGATGGAGGCTCAGGACATTTTCTTATACTTGTTTTAGTCATACTTAATTAATCTTCATATTAAAAGTGAACTAGAAGAATATTAAAAGATGGAGATGAGAGTGTCATTGCCATTATATCTAAAAGACAAAATGGTGCAGGTCTGTAAAAGCATTTGGTCAGTCTCAAGTTGCTTTGATTAATCAAAACTCTGAGAACTGCTTTCCCTATGCAGTTTTAGGCTGAACAGCTAAAATCAGAGGGGGTGGAAAACAACCTAACAAACTTAGTGTTGAGTGCAGCACCTCCTAACTCTGACTACAGGCTGCTCAGCTTGTAATTTTCTACCATGGATTACATGATGGTATTTAAATATTGTCCCTTTAAAATTTTATTTGTCTGTAAAATTAACTTAAGTATTTTGGGGGTTTTTTTTAGGAACAGCTGCTTTTTCTGCCAGTGGTGCTTGAAAGCACTTCTTTGAGTCATTTATTGCAATCATGTTTCTGCTGGAGACAACATTTACTGAAGATTAGGTGAGAAGCAGGAAACCTCACTAGCAGGCATCTGATTCAAACCCAACCTAGACCTGTACAGACTCAGAATTTTTGTGGCACATCAGCACTTTACCTGAAACAGAACTGGGAACCACAGAAGAAATGTATTCATGACATGAAAGCTGAGATTAATTGGCACCAAATCATCCTCTTGCTGATACTCTCAGCAAACAGGAGAATTCCTAATTTTAACTGTGGGAATTGTACTGAATTGTTGTCACCTTTGTCCAGAACAAGACCAAGCACTTTGGTAGGGCATAAGTGGGAGGTTTGAGCACTGTTGAACAAGGGGAATTAATATGAGACCTTTTTCTCTGGGATTTCCCATCATAATTTTCTTCCAAGAGGACAGAAGGGGAAAATCATTTGGGTTCAGCTAAGATCTTCTGGACTCTGATTTACTGAAGGTATCTGGTAATTCTTACCTCTTTGAGTTAACACACAAACAAGGTTTGCTGATTTCTTTTCTGGTTACCTGTGAGGTGCTATCACACAGTCAGTTTATTTCTAAGGAGAGGATGGGAGAAGATAGAGGAAATAAAATGCCTTTGTAGTTGCTGTAATCCATATCAGCCTGGAAGAGCTGCAGCCAGTAGTAGCATAACACAGATATGGCTGCAGTCCATGAAAGTTCCTTTCTAAGCAGACAACAATTCTTAACTAGTTGTTTCAAGTTCTCCAGTGATGGCACAAAAAGGATTGGTATTTCCAGAGGGTGATTCATCACAATCTAAGATAGACAGATGTCTAACCTAAATGGGATGAATCACTCAAGAGACACTTATCTCTCTCCAGTGTTCCAAAAGGACCAAAGGAAGTAGATAGTTCAGACTGCTGAAGTTACTTGAAACACATCTGCATCCTAAAGTGTAATTAGGAGCTCAGGATGAGCAGTGTCTTGAACTGGCTGAATAAGAAGATTTGAGAGAAGAGCTGTGGGTTTCACTAGTCTTTCTCATTACTATCCAATCCTGGACTTTGCTAAGAGGTAGATGCCCCACACTGCTTTAGGTTCTCATTTTGAAGACAAAACCTGTCTAAGGGAACAAGAGACACCTCCCTACACTAAACCTCACTCTATTATTTGGCAACCAATACTTAATTACCCACAAAAAGGTGTGTAAAAGCTTGCACAAGCATATGTAAATTCAGAAGGTAGCTTTCTCCTGAAGAGCTGAGCAATAGATTTCCAAGAAGCAACAAAGCCAGTGAGATTTCTCATATCCTGCCACTCTCTGCAGGAAACTTCACCAAATGCACAATCACCTTTTCTCTTCTATACCCTAACAGAGCTTTTTGTATAGGAAGACTTCTGTATATTTACCTAAAGGCTGTTAGACTATGCAACTAACTTGACAAAGAAAAAACCCCAACACTTCATCTTTCAATTTGACCCCAAAAGTTTTGGCTATCAAGAAAACTTATTCACCCCTCTAAGGACTACTTGTGAATTCTGAAGTTTGAGTTCTAATCTATTTTTCTGTCACTTCCAGTTCCTTCCATGTTTCTTTGCATTCTGTCCTAATTTCATATTAAAAAAATGAGCTTTTTTTTTTTTTTTTGCTGCAAAGATTTTGCTGTCAACTAATGAAACAAGCCAGTGGAAAATGATCTTGCTGTTGGTCATAAAATTCCCCTTTATTTATTTTCATCCTTCATTACTCACTCCAGAATAAAGAATTGTCCCAAGCCAGCAATTAATTCAAGAGTGTTAGTCTCTCTTCAGTTCTCATATTATTCACATGCACTCTGTCATTAGTGATTCATATTCACAAAGTACCTGAGCTTGCACTGACTTTTATAGTCACTATCTAGATTGCTTTGTGTCATCACATGTTATCAGTCATCCTAATAGATGACAGGCCAACTCCTCAGGTATTTAATGAGTGTGAAAATAATTAGTGTAAATAAAGTTATATGGGGTGATTTTCACTCTCAGGCTTTATCTTTTCTTTTGAAGGTAGCAGCAATATATTTTCATTTAACTATATAAAGTGTATTTTAGTGGACACTTTCCCTTAATGGCAATACAATATATATATTTTTTATTACTTTAATTCTTGATATCCTAAGACTAGACACCATGCTCCACTGCCTGTGATGTTCCTCAGATGGCAGGATTTCCTGATTTATGTCTGAAATCTCTCCACTTTCAGCAGTCAGGGTCACTGAATTTGTCCATGCATAAATGGACTTTTCTGTACTGCTGTGGCTCTGTTTGCACTGGTTATTTTTGCTGCTGAATGGCTTTATCTTAGAAGCTTATGCACTTTGATAGCTAAGATGCTACTGGTCACAAGGTCCTAACCTCACATTTGAGAGTCCTCTTGCATACTAGAAGCTCCTGGTTTACACCCAAGACGTTGTGCTTGACCTCACAAGGTCCAAAATTTGGAATCTGAAGACTAACTGTAAACAGAAATAAATCATGAGCTTCAGATTTTATGACAACCTATACAGAAATGTTGAAGCTTTTATTTCTGTGTCCCTTTATGGTTTATTTTGCCTAGCCTTAGGATTCCTTCTGTTTTGTTTCCTTTCCAGTCAGTGAAGATAGGCTTGGATAATAGCCATGGACAACTGAAGCTCTCCAAGATCTGAATCACTCAGAAGTGTAGATACTTCTCCTTTGGATGTAGAGGGAGGATAGATTGCTATCCCTGCTCACTAGGTGATTTAGTTAAGTACTGAAAGTTAAATGAGATTAATTTATCTCTGAATAATATTCTGAGTGCTGATAGTTTTCCAGGCAGATCTTGTTGGATAGAAACCCTCAATACATAAGTAATTTAACCATGTGGTCTCTGACTGTTAGGTCTATCTTGATTTGGAAAACATTTTGATACATTTTGATACCTGCAAAACCAGAATCTGACTCATCCTGGAACTTGCTTGTACATTTGGGAACTATATCACTTCTGAGTTGTGTTTGGTCTAAAGTATCAGCTCCATGAACTGCACAAGTTCTACTTGTCCACATTGCCCTAACATATAAGAATAACAATTCCAACAAAACTCTGCATTTCCAGATTATAATTTTAACTTCATATCACCTTGTCAACTGGTGTAGTCTGCCAGTTCTCAATTTATCCTACCTCTGAACTTACAAAAATAACAGAAACCAAACAAAATACCTGAGCAGCCACTGAGACTCCAATGACTCCAGATTTGTTTGAAACCTCACCATCAGTTCTGGACCTTGTAAATGTTAGTGTGGACATAATGCAACCCCTTTTCTCCCAGCTCTTCAAAGAAAGAGAGAAGCTCAAAGAATTTTTTGGTGTTCCTCCCTCCAGGTGTTGTCCTTGACCACCTTAAATTTGAAGATGTCATTTTGTGATATTTTAAATACCACTGACATGTCCTGTGATCATTCTGCCTCTGCATCCAACCCTCTCCCAGAAAGATTGTTTCTACCTCTAAACTGGCATTTTGTTTATAAAAATCACTCAAGCAGATTAAATAAGTGACCTCTAGATCAACATCTTTATCATTTAGTAATATTTGCAGCTCTTTTTACTCTTTTTTTTGTCCTTATCCTTTTTCATAGCAGTGCTACTACTTCACTACTTACCTCATTCTGAAAGCAAAGGAAAAAGGATAAGTGTATTTTGTGCACCAATGTGTGAAATAAAGGGAATTTCAGCTAAGCTGAGACATCATTTCCTTTCTTCCTTTCCCCTCTTCAGTTTAAAGCCTGCTGAATCTGTTCCCCTTTATAAGTTTGCATATAAGTTTGATATTTCTACTGCTCAAATAGAAACCATTTAATCATAGACTCTATTAGGAGGCTAACTGGAACTTGCTATTCTTTAATTTATTTGAAGACTTTTTCCTCTTGTTAAGTGTTTTTGGTTTTAGTGTTCAGGCACTAAATCATTAACAGAGGTCTTCAGTAAGTCCTGGAGGAACAAATGACCTGCTGAAGGAATTTGAATGTTATTTTTTAATACTATTTAGTTGTGAGGAGGAGGGAGGGCTAAGCTAGGGTGTTTAGGAGAGTTACTCATGTCTGAAAGTGTCCATGCTTGACTGTCTGGTCTTAGTTAAATTATTGGAGCCAATATTTTCTGGTTTACATGACTAAATCAAAGCATCTAAAAAAGGTTATTGTGCTGGGGGGTTGTTTGGTTGTTTGGTTTTCTTTTTTTCTTGCAAGCTGTTGCTCTTACTTTAGTTAAAAAGTAAGTAATCCTGTAAAGTGTGACTTTAAACAGAACAGACCAATGCTGTAATTTAATCCACGTGTCTCTGAGTTTGCCTACAGTGTGTAAAGGTTTTGCACTGTGACCAGTAATTCTTTAGTAAACCCCTAAAACCTATGAAACATGCTGCACTTTATTAACATGTCCAAGGCTGAGAATATTTGTATGACTTCAAATTCATCCTGAAATTCATCCAAACCTTTTCAGGTTTGAAAACTGATGCAAAGCTGTTTTCCTCTCTTGTTTTTCCTTCTCAGGAGTTTATGATTCTTGAAGATATTCTACAGACCCAAGAGAAGGGTGACTTCCCATGAGTTTCTTACCAAGTAGGGCCAGAAAGATAATTCTGTTGTGATTTCCCTGCCCAAGGGGTTTCAGCTAGAATAAACAAACATCAGAAGGTATCCCTGCTAAACTTAAAATGGGCTGCAGATTCAGCTGGCAAATTGAAAAATAATTCAAACTGTTGCCATCCTTGTTTTCCTGGTGTGTGCAGCCTGCTCTGCTTGTTTTCCCAGACAACAATAATTCCATTATGTTATGGTTTTTACAGCTCTGAACCCTTCAAAGACATCTAGTAAATCAGAATCTCTACAGCAGCAAAAATTGGCTGTGTTTCTATGTGGTGTGAAATACACTTCAGGTACAGGGATTCATTAGAGATTTAGATTTAGGTTGAGATGGAAACTCAACCAGGTACTTAGATGAATGGGGCACTGAGGTTCTTAGACTTGTAACAGGAATGTCTATAGCACTGTTATTTGTATTCTGTTCCCTAAAATAGTTTAAGGATTGGTTGGAACAGAAATAATAGGAGGTGTCTCAGAGTTTCAAGAACTAGCATGAAAAGAGGCCTCTAGGGTGCCAGACCAGTGTATTTACTGAGCAGCCATAAGCCCACTCATTAAAAGGCCATTAAGCAAATTAGAAAGTGGGTAACCACTCCTCACAGCCTGTTGTTTATTTGCAGGTCAATGTAGGCTAATAGAGCTTTCTGTTCTTCACAAACACTTCTCATGACATTAACAGATTCCAGTAAAAATCTAGTTCATTTATTACCATTCCAGGCTCCCTGGAAGAGATAAATAGGACATTAAACATGTACAGAAGTTTAAATTGGCAAAACCCCATCTGTTCTCATCCTTCCTCTAGAAAGGCAGGAGCCCACAATCCATCAGTCTTGTGCCACCAGCCAAGCAATTAAGGCTGCTGACACAGTCCTTTCAGACTGACATGTTTGTGCTGAATGCAAAGTGTATTTCTGGATGCAGTGCATGCTGTGTGGAAAGGGAGCAAAATGTCATGGGCATTTGGCAGCCCTTTTCCACCTCAACAGAGCATTGAAATGACAGTGGTGAAGCTAGGAGGATAGTTTTGCTTGCCCCAAACCCCAAAATTACCCAGTTTTGAAGCTGAAGCCAACTCCATGGCAATACTAAATATTTATCTATGGGGATGTAATTGAGGGGCAATACAGTTCATATGCCTGACATTACCAACCATACACCAGAATTGTCATAGGACTGAAGACCACATGGCAGGTGTCACATACAAAGGAGAAAGCATCCCTGAAACAGCTACAGGACTGGTTTTGAGAAGGGCTATGACATTGAGTTACTGTAAACCCAGCAGTCCTCTGTGGGATTAGGCAAGATTTGAGCAAGGAGCTAAATCTCAAGAAAATCAACCATGTCCACAGCAGCAGCTTCCTGCTGGCTGAGTTTTTCTGACAGCTGGGAACAGGGATTAACAATCAGCACCTTGCCAGCACATGAAACAGCCTCAGGAGCTGAACTGAAATAGCCCAAGTGTTAATATATTTAATTCCAGTCAGGGCACAAATAATGTTGCAGAGAATAAAGATTTCTCCATTTGGGAACCTTGATTTAGCTTTCTGTAAATCTTTCCCATGCTCAATTAAAGCATCTTTTCTTAAGAATAAGATTATGGAATACTGTTCCTAATGCATCTCTGTTAAGAAATAAATAATATCAAGATGATCTGATTTGCATAGATCTGATTTGATTTAGAGGTTTTAGTTCCTCTATTCTTTTGAGGGAGGACTTGAAATCTAGTGGGTCACCTCTGCCAGAGATTTGCCTGTACTTTTTAGATGATGAATTGTCAAACATAGTCAAATTATAAGCCTTTGGATAGAAATATACAGAATTAGAAGCCATACTCCAGCAGAGGGAGATGAAGGAATGGGGGTTCTAAACTAGATGTTAAGACAGAAGAAGAGGAGATAGCCTGGAGGCATGGAAAGACTTGCAGGCAGAAGAGGACAGGAGAAGGGAAAGAATCTGGAAGAGTAAGATAGGCTTGATATAGCTTACAGTAAAATGAACTTATAGTAACATTCCATCAAAAGTAACTCTTCCATTGGCTTCAGTGAAAGATGATTTTGCAGAGGAGTGAAGTACCTCAAGATTTCTGATGCCTGCTGCAATGTTTGGAATAGCAGCAACAGATAAAACTAATCACATTCACTTATTGACTTTGTTGTTTTTTTCCCTTGCTGAAATAAATCTTATATTAGCCTTATTGAAAAGGAATGTCAAGGACAACAGTCAAGCACTCAGTAGTCATGAAGTACCTGGAAGAGCTTCTGAAGTACAAAACCTGTTTTTCTTTTGAGGCTGTGTTATGATTTCTTCAGTGAAACAGTCATGATCCTGCTTCAGTTTCTCCATTGTTTTCTAGTACAAAAGGAAAGTGAGGAGCAGAGGGACCTCTGGCTTTTTCCAGGTATTCCATTCTTATTCACATGCAAGAATGTTAATCCTGCTATTTTCTCCTTCAGATAACTTATGTTATAGTCCAGCAAAGAGGGAAATAGTTCCTAATTATAATCTCCCAAAGAAAAAGTCAAAATCTCATTGGTCAGGACTACTTTGGGCCACATTCAAATTGCCTTTCAACATAAAGATGGTGACCACAATGACAAAGTAAGAAAATGATGAGGATACTGGTAGGAATAGGAATCTGACTGAAGGCTGCCTGCTATGTCAACTTGTCAACTTGGCCCCAATGCTAATACCAAAATAACTATCTTCCTTATTAGGTGACACATCTAAATGATGTACTTCAAGTGTTTTTCTTTCTTTCATAGCTTGAAGTGAAATTGTCAGTGCTGCAAGAAGTAGGAGATATATTTAAGTCATGCCCTGACATTAGATGTGGTAAAGTCTCTTGAGTAAGAGGGTGGAATCCTTCTGAAGAGTTATTGAAAGCTGTCAACATCTGAACAGAGGACTCTAAGCTACCTTTATTGCCAGTGGAGAGCTGGGACTTAAATCTGTTGGGTAAGGCCTAGCTTTTAGCAATATCTAAAATGCTTTAATGTACCTGGGACTTCAGACAGATAGGATGTCAGACCTCCAGGAGATTGAAAATCTTCTGGACTGCCAAATGAACTCCAAAAGCAATATGCTAGGGCATCTGCAAGAGCAGTGGATGCTTTGGTTCAGTTACCTTAATTGAGTCTGTAGCCAGTAGAATTGATAGATTTTAATGTGTAATTCAAGCCTTTCCAATGCAGGCACCTACAGACTGATTCAGAGGAATTGTACCCTACACTCTGGCCACTCTGTTGTCCCAGTGTCCTCCAGCTACAGTGGAATAGCAGATAATTTGGTTTAGTGTAGACATCTACACTGAAGGCATGAGAATGTAGTGTGGATGAATCCTGCTCAGACTGAAAGCAGACAGTTGGAATATGTCCTTCTAACCATGGTCAATTGGAAAGCTCAGTTCTAACACCATTATCCTGCCTCTGATGTGCTTATATTGGACTCCTTTGTTTTTGCTCTTGCCTGTTATCCTTGGTGGGTAACCTATGACTGATATGGAGAAATGTAGCCATTGTTGTGATTAACTTGTTCAATTCTAGGGCTTTGGCTCAACAGTATTAGTTTTTCTGCCAGACCCAAGCAAATATTATAGAAGATGTGCTGGAAATGATGCCCTACCCCATAAAATACTGAGCTTCTCTTTCATACAAGCACATCTGAATTGAAAATATTGGTCTTAGATAGACACTATATTTCTTTCCTCTACCTTGCCACCAGGCTTAGAGAGATAATGACCCTGGCCTTAGAAGGCCACATTATTCACCTTGAACACACAAGTAATGCTGTTTCTGTGTGCTAACTGTACTGCATTCGAGGCCTAAATTACCTAGCCAGCATAGATGGATGAGCAAATGGTCTTCAGTGTGAATTGATTCTCCCTCCCAGAGCTTTGCATATTTATGTCTGTGTGTATCCACATCTTCCTCCTTCTTACTGATGGCTGAAAAAACTCCTTTTTCCCTCCTTATAATAGCACAGTTCATCAATGAGCTGAAAGATGGATACCTAATGGAAGATGAATGCAGAGCTAAAGGGAAAAGCTTTCTGATTTTTTTTCTCTTTTGTGGAAGAGGAAAGAAATGATGGAGAGTGTCAGAGTCCCTCATATTCTTTGAGAGGGTATATAAAACATCCACACTCCCTTACATCATTGGAAAGCTTATTTCAAGTCATTTTGTGGTGTTGCCACGTGCTCCCAAAACTCAGAGCAAGCACTAACATGAGGTTATGTTAAAGAGTGTTGAGGAGCAAGTCTCTTCCAATCAGTATCTTTTTGCAGTCCATAAACAGAAAGGTGTCCAAAATTCCTCAGAAGAAGACCTTGCTGTCCTTATTTTCTCCCTCACACAGGTCTTTGTTGCCTGCCAGAGGTGTCACCTAAAAAATGAAATGTGGTAGTGTGCTGACAGCTTTGGAAGGCATTGCTCTTCTGAGGTGGGAGCAGCTAAGGAACACAATACCCAGTGCTGTCTGTGCCTACTGCAGTATAGGCATTTTCCACCTCAGAAGAGCTTTAGATACTTCAGTAGGAGACTTCATAGCTGTGTCTCCACCACCCTGAGGGACTCATTTCCAAACCAATCATCAATCCTGCGAGCTCAGCCTTACATCCTTGCTTCCAGTATGCATTTCTGTACAACATGGACAGGGAGGCTTAAAACAGCAGAGTCAGCTCTTCAGATTTCTCCTCCTTCAGTGAAAATATGTAAGGAAGTACCTTGCATCAGAACACTTATTTTTGGCAGCTGGCCAGGGAGCTCTGAGACTGCAAGGCAAGGTCTACCTACTGTGAAAGCAGAACTCTGCATGCCAGCACTGTCAATCCTCTTAAAATACTCATAATTCCCAGCAATTATGCCCAACTTCTCACCCAGCTGACTCTTGGCAATTATCTCCTGCAGCATTAGTTAAATGCCCAGCCTGCTCAGAGGATGGTTTCAGTGTTATATCTCAATGGACTTTTCATCACTTTTATTGCAATTGTCTCCTTTGGATTTTCTCTCAAAATAATGAGGGTAAAATTGAAAATACAGTGAAAGCTGGAGGTATCAGAACATCCTTCTTATCTAAGAGCTCTGGGATCAGTTATATGACCATAAAATCAGACATGTGTTGAAAACTCAGTGCATTTATTTATGACTGTGGTACCCATACAAATCCCCTGGCTCCAATCATGTTCAGATAAACAGCCTGAGGCTGCATTATTTTATTTTTAAAAACAGGGCTTGCTGTTCAAAGACAGCCAGCAAAACAAGTTTTGCTGCTTAATTTTCCTCCATAAGCTGCTGGGAACATTTCAGTGGGGGTCATATTTTGATTACATTGACTGTTAGTTTGGATTAACAGGGGTAGAAGGAGTGAAAAGGGCTGGAGAATAGTCTGGGTGCATGCTGAAAAGATGCAGGTGAATTGTCTTCACTCTCTCACTGTCTGTAGAGAAGCAAAGAAGCCCAGCTCATGTTGCATTACCCTTCTAGTGCTAATGATTGAGCTTTCTGCTTCTCCCATGGAAGAAGCAATGCTTTTTGTGTGGCTGAGCCTGAGCTGAAATCAGTTCAATTAATGAAAAGGCACTGCTGATTTTTAATTACCTTAGCTGTAGAGAATATATTTTCCTGTCTCAGTGGCTGTATCTATATCCTTTGGAAGAATAACCTTGGAGCAAGTTTTCAACACCTTGAATGTGAGACATTTCTTTCCACATCCTTCTAACAAGGCACCTGCTCAGGTTTCATGATGATCATTTGCAGCCTGACACACTGCAGGGAGGTGCTCTATTGTTATCTGTGATTTCAAGCTTGCTTTCTACAAGAGAAAAGACTTTCTCAAGGACCACATGCAAGATGTGGTGGAAACAGAGCAACCAGAAACATGAATTGATGAAGGCTCCCAAACAGGAGCCAAATATTAGCCATGATACCTTGCATGGGCATCATTCTGAGTTCTGCTTCTGCTGCTTAGTATTCTGAGAGGCATGTTAGTTCACACTGCCTGGCACCAAGAGAAGATAAAAGCCACATATCTTTTCCTTTATTCTCCAGAATTTCAACATGACAAACTGTGATTTCTTAAACAATGAAAAAATAACTATTTTTCCCCCCATGAGATAAGAACTGCTCTTTAATATCATCAGCTGTTTCATTAGTGTACAGTGTGTTTTAATCAATACTTACTACACAAAAGAAAGGGCTCCATCCAAAGGTAAAGTTAAGATACCCATTTGAAGGGATATTCAAAGAAGTGAGTGTGCCTTATTGCAAGGAAAACATTTTGGCTTTGTCAGAACTAAAAGATGAGGTGATGATGATTCATTTTGTCATTTTCCTGGTTAAAAATGCCACTGAAACAGGGCACATTACTTTGAAATGGTTAGATTCAATTGCACTTTCTGCTGAAAAATCATCTTGTCAATTTTATTTGGGGCTGATTTTCCTGCTCCTTGTCATCTCTTTGACCTATGAGTGTAAGGTTCCTAAGCCATCTTCTCCACAGAAAGCTATCCAGCTTTGGGGTGTGGATTTCAGAGGAGAGAAGGAGTGGGTTTTAGTGCTGTTACTCATATAGTAACACAGCTTCAGTTGCATGAGGTGAGAAAAGGTTTGTACAGGGATTATTCCCATTAAATTTTAAACCTAGGCCACTTATACTAAATGAGATTCCTAATCTATTCTCTCCAGACATGGACCAGGAGCTCAGTCTCAAATTAATTTGTAAATAATGTTGTTTATACCCACCTCAGCCATATGTGGAATATGGGTTAATTTCAGGCAAATTTAATGGGAAGGTAGAACTCAGAAACATTAAATTCTTAAATACTTTGTGAAAACTGACAGCCTAATGGAAGAGAAAGAGATGTGTTAATGTTCCTGCTTAGAGAGAAATTGCTCCATAAATTGAACTTTTAGCAGACATCAAGGGATGCCTTCAGGATCCATAAGTTCAGAAGAAACCTTTGGCATGTCATTGGCTTATGAACCATTTACCAAAAAAGGTAAGTCAAAACAGTTCCCCAATTGCCTCTATTTAGAAAGCAGACAGCCTGGCTAATCCTGAGAGCTAGGAATGTCAGATTTGCTCTTCCATAGTTGCATAAGGATATAATTAAGATTGAACTATAAAGTTAAATAACAATGTGTCTAAAATTGCCTGCAATCACAGAATCACAGAATCTTAGGAGTTGGATGTTTTGCTTTCTCATACAACAGCCACAAGGCCAAGAGAGAAGGATAAGCAAACCTCAGGGGTGTCATATAATCTCCAGGACATTTCCAATCTTTAAAACTCATTCAGACTCACTAGGATGCCATTGCAGCTAATGACATGGTGGCATGAGCAGCCCTGCTGTATGTGCATGGTAAGCCTGATGCATCCTCACCATGAAGACTTACAGGTACATAAGCAGATCAACGACACTTTGCCCAGGTAAATAGGGTGAACTATGGTGACTAGAGATTGCACTGATAGCAACATGAAGGTTAGAGAAATATAGTGAATATTGAGACCATTTGTATGCCAGAATAAGACTATAACATTACAAGAATAACAGAATCCTCATCCTTATGAAGCTTAACTGATCATTTCTAGGTTTCCTGGAATACTCTGAGAATGATGAGGAGTGACAGTAAGACACAAAAGTGGGTGAGAAAGCATGACAGAAAAGACTAATTTGAAACACATTTCATGCACAGCAGCTGTACACAGACTCACAGGAAATCCCTCTGCAGATTTTGCCATGGCAAAAAATCAACAGGCTTTTCTCCATGTAGTTGAATATGGTTCCCTTTCTTTTATACACAAGTTGGTATGTAAAATCAGGATGAACTCCTAAGTGATCAGGTAGTAGACTTGAAATCAGCAAAATCATGATACATGTTTTTATAGACAGTGAATAATTTGCATAGTTTAACCACATAAAATGCAGAATTCCATCATGGTTCCATAATCAGAGGTTGTTATGGAAGGTCAGTATATACATAGACTCAAAAAGGGTATACAAAGTGTATACATAGACTCTAAATTCAGAGAGACAAAGTGTATCAGCAGTTGTGAAGTTTAATAATTCAGACACAATCAACTTCTTGGGCAAATCTAAATCCCTGACATGCACAGGGTAATATTAATCAATATTTGCCTTGTTTCTGGTGTTATTTCCATCAATATCTGTTACAATATCTGTGAATATAGGGCAAAAGGGACTCCTGGCTGATCCAGCTGAGTAGTTCTCACACAGTTTTATTTGCAGATGTAATCCTTGGAATTTAGAGAAAGCAGCAATTTTATGAACAGAGGCAGCATGACAGCACTACAACTAATTGTGAAATGTTTTCCACTAAAAAGCTGAAAATTAAGAGCTCAGTTGTTTGCTTTCGAGCAACTAAATGTTCACATTTCAGTTGGAAGCTAATTAAAGGAAAAAACAATCAATCAAATGAGCTGGTGAAACAGTTGTTCTCCAAAAAAAATCCCACATCTTGTCCTGAAATACATAGTTTTTTCTTACATAAAATAAGAAAACCCAATCCAAACCAAAACCAATACCATAAGCATTTTTTTCATGTAAATACCTGAATGAAGTAATAACAAATTTATGCTTCACATCCCTCTCTAAATGAATGTTGAGAAAACATGCAAAAATGAAATAACCACTATTTCCAGACACCAGAGAGTTGATTAGAGGCAGCTACCATCCTCACAAAGGATAAATCATGCCTGACTGATCTGATGGCCTTCTACAGGGGAGTGACTGCGTTGGCGAATATTGCTAGGGCAACTGATTTCATCTGCTGTGACTTCTGTAAGGCCTTTGACACAGTCCTACACAACACCCTTGTCATTAAACAAGGGAGACATGGGTTTTGTGGATGGACTGGTTGATGGGCAAGGAATGCACTGGATGGCCACATCCAGCTGGAACAGATGTCCTGTGAAGAAAAGGTGTAGCTTGGAGAAGACTCCAGGGAGACCTTGTTGCAGAAAGGAGGCTTATAAGATTGAGACTTTTTTTACCAGGAACTCTAGTGAGAGGACAAGAGGTAACAAGTTTAGTCTAAAAAAAAGAGTAGATTTGGATTAGATATAAGGAAGAAATCTTTTATGAAGAGGATGAAGAGGTTGCCCAGAGAAATTGTGGATGCCCTATCCCTGTGTCCTCATCAGATTGTACAGGACTTTGAGTAACTTGACCTAGTGGAAGGTGTACCTGTCCTTGGCAGGGGGTGTTGGAATTAGGTGACATTTGAAGCTCCTTTCCAACACAAACCACTCTGTGACTATGATTCTAACACATATAAGGAAAGGGTTTTTTGTGTGAGGGAGGTGACTTCATGTGTTGAATTAGTCTTCATAGATGAAATCATATCTGTGGTTGATGGTTTGTAGCCATACATCAACAGCTGCTGATGAGGTCTCCTAAAAGATGATAGAGACATCAGTTATAACATCCCAAGGCAAAAGCTATTCAAACACATAATTAAGTACTCTCTATTTCTTAATTCCTGGTTAATGCTTCCATATTACATAACTCAACAGTAATTGAAAACCTGGCCTTCAGGCTTCACTTGACCCTTGAATTTTAAAGAAATGAAAGAAGCACTAATAAGAAAAGCTGTAGTGATTATGGGAATTAATAATTAATGTATTTAAACCTAAAAAAAAGATTAAAACTTCTTTCCCAGAGAGTTGTGTGTAATTTCAGTGAGGAAACAAACTGATGTCCACTTTTGGCAGCCAGAGGAAAGAGTCATGATGGTGGTCATTTGTTTTACTTGGGAAAAATTCCTTTCAAATGCTGTTAAATAAGGAAACTCCATTCTGACAATGGAAAGGATTCCAAGGCTTAAGGTTCAGGCTGGTGAGATGCACCCATGACAGCATGATTGCAGCAGTACAACTGGGTGAGGTTTGTGTGTTTGCTTGTGAGATCAACAAGGGATGCTTACCAGACTTTTGCCTTGCCTCTACTGCCAGGCTCCCCTCCATCTCCACAGAATGTGGGGTTGGATTAGAGCTCTGGCTGGTTTTACTCTATCAGGGAAAGGAGGACATAAGGAACACCTGAAAACCACCCAGTGAGCTATCAGGTAGGTATCCTGTGCAAACCCCCCCACAGGCTGCTGACTATGCTTCATGCTTCATATGCATCCTCTTGTTGTTTGGAGAACCAATTGATGCTGTTGGCCAGCAGTATAGGTTTTAAAGGTTACCTTTTCTACTGACAGCTCAACATTCTCTTATGACAACAACCAAACACCCACTGCTTTATCCACCAACATCCAGGAGAAGATTCTCCCAGACTTGAGTATTCTATTATTAACTTCCAACATACTCCTGTTCCCCAGGGACTTTCTCATGTTGAACTACATTTTCTTTGCAAATCAGTTGTGTATCAGTGGACTTCTGCAGAGGACTCAGCTACTTTTTGTGTATTTGCTGTAAGTAGTGTTCTGGAGTTTCTCTAGTAAAAGGGAATTGATGCTATTTGGAGTGCAGGGAAGGCAGTAGATGTTTTAATTGCAAACACCACTAAACATCAAAGAAAGACTGTGAGGTTATTTCTGTCTAGGTGGCTGAAAGAAAACAATTGATAAGAAAGAATAAATTTTTAACAGCATCTTACATTTCTAAACTGTTTTAAACTACAAAGTCCAGAGGTCCAAAGAAGTCATCTTGATAGCTGCTAAGACTCAAATGTCAAAGGCATCCAGTCCAACACTTAGTGAATCTCATAGTCTGAGACTTTATCCAGGACTTTGTACTTAATGTTGTATAAGCAAAGCAAAAAGTATGAGTGAGCTGGACTTCTGCTGAGATAGAGTTTTACAGTCAACATGAGATAAGTAAGATTAAGAGAGATAGTGTTGAAGGGATTCAAGGCTGAAATGACTGTGGATGAAGTAGCATTAATCTGAGGTCTCAGAGAGATTTTAATCAAGAACATCTAACCACTGCAGCTTGGTAACCAGTATCCTAAGCTTTTGCATGCTTTACACACTCATGATCAAGGTAGTTCTGCAATGAGAACAGCAGGAAATCTTTTTTCATTCTCCTATGGTCTCTCTTTCCAGTCCTCACTCTATCATCCTTTCCATGCTGCATTCAGCTTTAATCTGTCCTTCATGATTTAACATGCCTCAGCATCCCAATTCCTTGAAAATATTTTTCAAAGGGAGGTAATTTTCACATCTCAAAGCATGTCAAACCCTGAAACTGGACCTCTATTCACAATGCCCAGGTTCACTCTAAGGTGAATTAATGTTTTATATGCATAGACAAACGTGGACAAAATGCATAAACAAGCTATGCCTAGAGCAATGAAGCTGTTGAAGCCTATTTTCTACTTGATCCTAGATTCTTGGTTACCTAAGAAAGCATAAGGGCTGATAAAGCCTTCTTCTGCTCTTTGGAATGTTTATAAAGCCCCTTTCCTGTATGGATTCTCTTATTAAGAATGAAGAGCTATTGTATCTCTCTCTGAATAGAAGCATTGACAGGAACACTTTCCCATAGTTTTTGAAGGACCTAACTTTGTGATTTTGGCCCCTGTGTCAAATATATCTGGACAAAGCTGATGATTGTGGAAGAAAATCAGTCAGGAAGACTGAAAAGACATAATTAAGGGTCCTCTTCTAGCTTTATTGATGGAATTTCCTGATATGTGGAAAAAAGTTGTTTTTTTCCTGGAGTAGATGCATGAGCTGATGCATGAGATCCAGCAAGAGTAAGATGTGGAAAAAGAAAGCAAATAAAGCTGGATTCCTTAGGTGATATATTCACATGGTTCCATTAAAATCAATGGTCTGGGAGCAGCTAGCTGTGAAATCTTAATGTAACCACTAACTCCCACATGCCTCACCATCTGACAAAGCTAGGGAGCAAATTTGCTTTAAGATTTGAATGCATTCCCACCACATTTTTAGGAAATAAAGTAAGATGTCCAAGTTGGTTGTGATCTCTGTCAGACATCTCCAGAGGATAAATCCAATCCACTGGGCTAAAACCTCTGCTGGAAGTGCTTATGTTTCTCCTCTGAGTATTTGGGGAATCTTCCTAAATAATTTAGGCTAGGCACATCAAAATTAGTTGTTGAAAGTTAGGTGAGATATCTCCTGAAGTAGTCTGTGTTTTATAATGAGCTACCTTGTATTATGCACAGGAATGCATATCCTTCAGGGCAAGAAATTCAAACCAGGTGCTAAGAACAACAATTTATCAGGCTGTTCTCTGTGACTTAGAAGAAGTGCCCATTACTATTTGTGTCTGAGTTCCCCTGAAGAGAAATTTTATAAGCAATTTATTTTGTACAGGGAGAAGTAGTGTCCTGACTCAGCCTGAGGGGATGACAGGGATTATAATATATAAATAATACAATCTATAAAGATGAAATATTTAGAGGGATTAAAAATGCAATGAAAGTCCAGAAATAGTCATTTTTTGGCATGAGTAGAGTATTTTACAGTCACCTTTTTAATACAGACAGATAAAATGTGAAGCCTGATTCACCACTCAATTACTGTGGTTTTAGACTCCTATTGAGCAAAGTCCTGAAGCAGGTGGCAAACTTCAAGAACTGACTACAAGAGAATCTTGGGCTTTTTTACTGAATACAACCTTGCAGTAAGGCAGGTTTAAAAGACAGTTCAAGAGGTCATGTAGTCCAGCATTTTCCAACCTGTGGACTGTGGCTTCTAGGAATTTTGTTGGCTGGAAGGTGATCTGAAAAACAAACACAAGTAGTTTAGACACTAGTGAACACACTCCTGAACTCAAGAGAAGAAGCAAACAGCATGAAGGCAAAGGGTTTAAAAGTAATGGATGAACTTTCAGTTATTAACACATCCTTACTTGATTGGACTAATAGAATACTTTGGCAACACAGCATAAGACAAACTTCTTTGCTCCCCAAAAGATTAATTCCTCAGTAGCATCAGTGAATAGTTCCACCTCTTACAATAACATCATCAATATATAGATGCCCAGCTAATCAGAATCACTCATGATCAAGAATCAACCTCCTCATTGGTAATCTTCCCTGCTACTTAACCATCCTCACCAACTGAAAGATTTTCCTGAGGTCTAAGTAAATATTTATCTTCTCTTTTCTCTTGATTCTCCCTGTTTTGAGCAAATGTCATTCCAGCCCTTTCAATGTTCCCTTACAGGCCATGTGCTGTAGACCTCTGTTCACTCCTAGAACAATCTTCTGGATCTTCTCCAGGTGATTTACATTTTTATTGAAATTCAGGGGCCAGCAATGGATGCAAATGTTCAGTTGACAGCTTTCCAGTGCTAAGCAGAATGGAGGGACCAGCTCTGATGTCCTCCCTTCCTGGTGAGAGTCTGACACTCTGGTATCTGTTAAGCTTTTGATTCACTCTAATCCCCAAATCCTTTGCTGACAAACTGCTGCCCAGGCTGTCACTTCTTTACTTATATCCCCTAAGTTACAAAACAATGGAAAGGGTCCACTCCCTCATCATTAGCTCTAGAGTAGCTAGAATCCAGTACATTGACCACTTAAACATGCTTTTGGTCTCAGTGCCCATCCTGGAAAGAATTAACTACCCCAAAGGGGAATACTATTGCTTCCTACAACAGGTGTCTTAAACTGGAAGGTTGATTCACTTTCCTGAGGTCAGTATTCATTAATTATAAGGGATCCAGATGACTTAATGTTTCAGTGGTTTAGATAAAGTCCAAAGTCAACAGTGTTGGTTTGTTCTTGTCTTTCCTGAATCACTTTCTTTCACGGATCCAATTCTCCAAGGTGATTCTAGTGTTGGTCTCCAGACTATTTTAGTCTGACATTGTCCATGAGCTTAGAAAGCATGTTCCATTTGTAAGTAATAAACAAGAAAAACATGCACCATGTCAACTGGCAGACCCAGCAGAGGACTACAGCATATACCCTTGAATCATTGCTAGCTCTTTACACTTTGCAGTACTTCCATCAAGGGTTTCTGAAGAGAAAGGGAAGTGGTGAAGCCACTGTCCCTGGATTTAGTAATTCATAATACCCTAGATTTATGCACTCCATAAACAATGATATTCCTTTAATGGGGAAAACAATAGTGTTGGAACTGTCAAAGGTATGTATTATAAGCCAGTCATGCAGAAATAAATCTCATTTTAATAGTACTGGAGTCTTGTGCTGTAACACTTAACCATGCCTTCCATGGCAGCTCTCCCATCAGAAGGGCTGTAGAATTGTGCCCATAGACAGCAGTCACAGGTCAGTGTTGTTTCTAGACAGTCAGTAAATTACACAGAAGAGATGAATGCCTCATTTTACAAGGCAACAGCAGTGTGGATTTTAGCAAAGAACAAGTTACTTTTCTGGGTTTCAGGCAATATATCAAGGCCTAGCTGTTCAGCTATTATTTATAATATTTTATGGTTATTGCCAAATAATTCAAAACTGTGATTAACACAACCCTCTTCAAAATCTCTCCACTGGAACAAAGCAAACTAGCAAAGCTCTTTTTGAGTAGGGGAAGGTGTTATATGAGAGATGTCCATCTCTCATTCCTTCTTCCTCAGGTAATAGAATCTTAAATACCTAAGTTTCCTTGCATGTTTCTTTTTCTAAGCATCCTTGATCCAGCTACCCTGAAAGAGATGGGAAAGGACTAGTCAGGCATTTACTGGGACATGTAGCTTAAGGATTTAATTTTGTTTGACTTTGCTCTAAGCTATTTCTTCTCTGGAGGTGCAAGTCATTGTGTTACTTTCAGTAGCACATAAGAAGAATGCAACTCTTCTTCAAATTTCCTCAAATCTCTTTGCAAGTGGCAAAACTCCAGCTATTCTTTTCTACTTAAACTTTCCACTGTGAAGAGAAATCCAATATTTGTCCCAAAGTTCAAACACACACATGCCCTGAGTGACAATAAGCTTGTAGAAAACGTGGGTAATCAATTCTGCTCTAGATGACAGCAATACCTGGCTGAGAAAGACTATGGATGATGGAAGAACAACCTCTACTGCTTGAAACTTGCAGATCTAGGATAAATTTTAGCAATTCAGTACTTTGTACTTCTTCTGTCAAAATGTTCAGAGATTTCTGCATGGATATATTTTAAATTCTGATACCCATTTGACCACTGAATTGAACATTCTTTTCAGTTCCCAGTTCACCTCATAAAGTCCTGGATGCTCAGATGCACACATATTTTTTTACCTATAGGAAATATTGCTTTAAAGACACTTTCCAAAGGCATCACATTCACTTTTTTTGTTTGTTTGTTTGGGATTTTTGTTTGTTTGCATGTTTTGGTTTTAAAGAATACTTCTAAGGGGGAATCCTATGAGGATTAAGACTTCTGCTTTGGTTGAAAATGCAATTACAGTGAGTCAGTAATTCCTTTCCCTTCCCTCTGCTCTTCTTCCATCCTGATTCATAAATCAAAATAGGTAATTGTTATAACCTCCTTTCAGGTAGTTATCATACAGGTGCCAAGCATCTTCACCTAATATTAGCCAATCTTTCTGTACCTTGTGGGTTGAAACATGATGATCTCATGAGGTCTTCTGCAACTTGAGTTACAGTAATCTGTGTGTGTAAGATTTATCCCACTACAAGAATAAAGCAGATAAAATATTGGGAAGATTTTTCTTTGGAGTCATAGGACTTTGGTTTTTCAACAGATTTCTTTCATGAAACTAAATTTGAAAGTGCCCAAACATCATAGTACTCAAAATCCATATTGAATAGGTTTAATAAACAAACCTGGTACTCTTTTATCCTTTCTGAGTATTATTCCTGGCATAAATAGACAGATTCCATTTAGCTTTAAAGGATTTGGGATATGGTATAATTATGGTCTTTGAATATATTCAGAAAGTAAAAATATTGTTAGAGCACACTTTAATAGAATGCAGCAAAAAACCAGTGCACTGAAGGGACACTGACAACAGGAAAATTGAAGCAGTGCAAGATAAATGGAGGTAAAATGTCCATTACTAGTTTCCAATAGCATTGGTAAGTATCATTTCCAAAGACTCTGAATTTCAGTGTCATTCTGTGCCCTTAAACAGAGTCTGTATGTCTTTCAGGTTAAAGATATATCTTCCACCTTATACCCATATTGCTAAGTTGTATTCAAGATCCACAGTACAAGGCTGTATGTTGTATGATAGACCAGATTGTGGCTGTTTATGATAATGGTCTCTGTTAACCTCCACAAAGTGCTCTCTCTTTGAGACTTAAATGTCCACTCATTCAAATGCATGACATCTATTTATCTACCTGAAAAGAAAAGTTTATCCAAAAAGAAGAAAACATTGGGTTTTTTAAGCCATTTCTCCCACAACAACTTCTTTCTTTTTATAGCCTTTCTTCTCCTCCAAGTTATTATTATTCTCATGCCACACTGTATTTCACACCATAACATGTTTATTAGCAGCAATGTGTGATGTCCCAGGCAGCACAGGAATTCATAATTTACTAACCCCTTTTCCCACCACTGAGCAGTAGAATGATGAACCAATTGATCTCACAATGCTCCTTGGTGGCCTTCAGGCTAACCTGATTAGCTGCTTGCCCTCTTGGTGCCTGAGGTATGGACTACAGCAGTGAGCTGGACTTGTTTAAAACTCATCATTCTCTGCTCTCATCTGATACTTCTAATTCATGTATGCTCTGCACAGATTGTGTCTACACTTAGGAAGACCTATGGCTTTTATCCTGAGCACTGTTCTCAATCTAACAGGCCAGATGCCTATTTATATCAATTCTCAGGCTGCCCCTGCAGTCAAAATTACCCAGGGACTCTGATGATGCTTTCAACCTTCTAATTTTGCAAATGATTTTCCCCAGGGCCACTTGCTATGGATTGAAGTAGCTTCAGAAAGGCTGGCTTGTCTTGGATAATTTAGGGATTGCTTCTCAACTGGTGAGGCCTGCCCTAGTGAGAAGTAAGAGGGAAATGCAAATACATCTTAGAGCATTATTCTGCCCCCTCAGAAGCTGTGTCAGGGCATCAAGGAAGCCCAGAAAGCAGTGACTGTCTGCTTTGAGCAGAGCTGAAGTGCCCCCTGGACTCCCTTGGCTATATCATCAATTCCTGGCTTGTATCAGAAATAGTGTGGCCAGCAGGAGTAGGGAAGTGATTGTCCCTCTGTATTCATCAAGAGTGAGGCCATATCTTGAATATTGTGTCCAGTTTTGGGCTTCTCACTCCAGGAAGAACACTGAGCTGCTGGAGCCTGACCAAAGAAAGGCAAAAAAGTTGGTGAAGGCTCCAGAATACAAGTGTTATGAGGAGCAGCTGAGGGAACTGGGGTTGTTTAGTTTGGAGAAGAAGGGGCTCATGGAGGACCTCCTCTCTCTCTGCAACTCCTTAAAAGGAGGTGGTAGTAGGGTGGGACTCAGTCTCTTCTCTTAGGTAACAGATGATTGGACAAGAGGAAATGGCCTCAGATTGCATCAGGGGAGGTTCAGACTGGATATTAGGAAGAATTTCTTCACCAAGAGGGTTATGAGGCATTGGCACAGGTTGTCCAGGCAATTCAAATATGGTGCTTGGGAACATGGTTTGGTGGTGAGCATGGTAGTGTCAGGTGGACAGTTGGACTCAATGATCTCAGAGGTCTTTTCCAATCATAATGATTTTATGATTTATTACAACAGGACCTTAAGTACCTAGTACACAAGCAGACCCTTAAATTTAGGTGCCTGAATCCTACCAGAAGAGATCAGCTTCATCAAACACATGGATATGTCATATTGTATCCAAAGCATCTGCACAGAGCAGCTAGATATGAGCAGGACCTTTGGAATCCACATCCAAATGTGGGACAACAAGGTGGTAGTAACAGGGCAGCACAGGACATTGGTGTAGTCTGCAGGATGAGGCTGTGATTCTTCTGACCAAATGTAGGCATCCCCTGTGACAGAAAACACATTGCATCTACACTATAATGACTTCATGACTATCTTTCCTCAACTATAAAAGGGAACACAGATTAACTTGTTTAAAAGGTGATGCTCACACAGAAAACCCCCACACAGAAAACCCCCACATTAACCTCTACCTTCAAGCTCTCTTTACAGTCAGTAAGGAGAAACAGACACCTTGCCTGAGACTGAAATGTGCTGCCATCTGGAAATGTTCATCTCTATCTGCATTGACTGCAGATAGAACCTCCAAATATTCTTAGAGCACACATATAACTCTAAATGGATAGAACTTAGACTTCATCAGCAAAGTTACATTTCTGAGCATCAACTCTTCCTCTCCTAGCCTATTAGATAGGTTCATGTCCTTAGGCTAGATCAAACCATGGTAAAAATAGTAATGCAATTCATCAGACAAGTGACTTTTAACATCCTGAATGTATAGGGAGTTTCAGAAGATATTTAATCTTTTTCTTCCCTAATTACATGTTTTTAATACTTCACTGTTTCCTTGCATCAACATTATTAAGCATCCAGAGGTGTGATGCAACAAAAGCCTCAATGGAAGGAGGGAAATACCCAGGAAAGTTCCATCTCCTCCTTGATGGTCACTCTAGCAAGATCTCTGCATCACTTCATTATGCAAGCACCTTCCTCTCTCTCTTGACTACTTGTGCTTATTTCCCCAACATTCAGTGCTCATTCCAGAGACTTAAGCCCTGTATTATTAATCAAAGAGTGATTTTGGGGGGGTTGTAATGATCTGCATTCATCCAGTTAAAGAACATTGATGTCAAAAGACAAAGGAGAAAAAGAAGACATAGTCACAATCCATCTTAGCCAACACAATTCAGAACAGCTAAACCTGTAATCTACAAAGCTGTAATGTTGTACCATGAGATGCTTGTAGGGCATTGACATTTACTATGCATTGGCAGGAGGGAAGGGTTGAATTATTTGTCAAATCTAAATTTGGGTAACATTTTTTCTGTGGAGAGTATGATAGAAATCACAGATTAGTTTCCTTTCAATTTCACAGAGAGCTGAGCACACGTCCTTTCCATAACAGGTAGATTTAATCCACATCTTCTATTTTCTGCAGCCTCCTTTGCAAACACTGGATGACTTCTATTGCATATCAACTTCTACTGCTCTCTGGGTTTGGTCTGATAGGAGAAAAAAGGAAAAACAGAATGTCTAGTCCAACTCAGCTTTGTCAAGATGAAGGACATTGAATTATCCCCAATCTAACTGAGCAGAGGAGGAGGAATTGCCTAATTTCTTGCAATCTTCATATTTTATAGCCTCTGAAATCTAAACAGAGGAACTGCTGTTGCTGCTGTGAGCTACTGATTGATTTGGGGTCACAGATGTCCACATTTTGTGTTTAGGAAATAAGGAATTGTGAACAACTGTGAGGCTTCTGGTTTTTCTTTAGCTAAACAGAGCTCCTTCACTGGTTAGGAAACAATATTTTCAGCCCATCAGGCACAGAAACCAACCATCAGCTTATAGCTTCTTAATTTCCTCATTGCTAAATAGAAGATTCATAAGAAATAGTTTAGTAATTTAATGAGTAACTTAATTTTAATTTAATTTATTGATTTTTGTGGCTGTGCTGTTACCATTTACAAGGAAAAAAAAGGAACAATGTGTCTGATGCAGTGCAAACCTGTAAGAGGTGTGGAACCTCACTTGTATCTTGTCACACAGCTTATTCTCAGAAAGAAAAAGTCAAATGTCCACATGGATTGCACTAGCTCTTGCCTGCAGCTTCCCTGCTTCACTCTTCTCTTAAGCAAAGTATTTCAGGTACAGCCAAGGTATAAGAAAAGACACAGTTACATTTCAAAGGGATGTAAAATACATATTTAGGTAACTTTGATAATCACATAGCAAAACATTCTTCATTGGTTTTGCAGTGGCTGTGATTGATGTTCTCCATCATAGCACTCCATTGGCCAATATCTAGGTCAAAAAATCCCCTCAGGTAAAAATCAAGTCTGAGTAGAATGGAGCATGAAGCTCTTCCAAGAATGTCTACAGCTTGCACAGCTACTTTGACTGCATAGTACAGACCACAGAATCACAGAATGTTAGGAGTTGGAAGGGACCTTGAAAGCTCATCTAGTCCCAATCCCCCTGCCACAGCAGGATTCCCTAGACCAGGTCACACAGAAGCATGTCCAGGCAGGTCTTGAATATCTACACCTTTCCAAATCCTTGTCCTTCTAAACACAGGTTTCAGACTACATTTTGAGCAGCAGCCACTTCATAGGTTGTAATCAACATGCTTATCCATTCTTGTTTCAAATTTATTAGAGCCAGAGCTTTCTTCCATGCCACAGGATGCTGAGTCCATAAATCAACATATTTCAGGGATACTGAATTTGAGATTAATAATTACCACACTGTGAACCTCTTGGGTTTTCCCCTCATCAGTTGATATGAATCACTGGGGCTTTTTGTAGATTTTCCTAAGTAACTACATAGTCAAATGTCCTTTTTTTAATTGCCCCCAAGAAAACCACTATTTCCACTCTTCAATGTGAATTACTGTAGGAGTACTTAGTAAAAAAGTTCAATGATGGTTTTAATAAGATGATTATTAAAACAATTCAGTAATACTAATGCATCAAGTTTATGTTGTGTTGATCCTCAGTGTGCTGTTATCTTCTCATTTTTTTCTCAGCTCAGACTAAAAGCACATTAGAAATTCACCTTCAAAGAGTTAACCAGCAACACATGTTGAAAATATAGCCACATCTGATTTCTAGCAGTTCTCCCAGAATAACTTCTTAATTATTTTTCTAGTAATTACCTTGAAATATAATTGCAAGATCTAATCTGTAAAAGTTCTGGGATGCTATTATTTGTCCAAAAAAAATGAAAAGAATAAAAATAAAATATCAAGCTTGCTGGGTGACTTTTAATAACAGATAAAGTTGTTAGTGATTTCTCCTTCATAAACCAGAACAGAACCAAACCCTTGGTATTTTTTGTAAGATTATCTAAACATATATTAAAAAGAATAGTCCTTACTCTGCTCTGAAAGACAGTACCTCAAAAGAAATTCCTGAGGGCTGAATAGGAGGTTAGTTCTCAGAAGTGAAAACAGTTAAGAATAGTTTCTTTTATTTAATAGTTTCAATTCTTTTAAACCCAAGTCATTTCTACTGCTTAGAGTGTTTCAGACTATGTAGGAGATCCTTTGGGAATACACTTCTCAGCTCTGCTTCTCTAGTGGAACATATCACCTCTGGATCTACCCACCACTGCCATAACTAGGTAGTTGACAAAATCAGTGGGTTGCTCTTCAGAGAGAAGAAGAGGCACACGTTTTGCTCTACACTTGCTAAGATTCATGGCAGGTTTCTGAGAGGATGCTGTGGGTTTGTGGAGCAGCTTGCCAAGAATCTTGCTGTTCAAGTGATGAAATTGGTGACCTGCTGCCCACAGTGTAAGGAGATGCACACATACATGGGCAAAGCATTGTCAAACTTCAGCTTTCTCTTCAACCAAACACCAAGAACAGGTCCATGTGGTGAGACGCAGAGCTTTGAGGATGGGCTTGACAACACTGTGCTGTGAGCCCCCATGCTAGCTGCCTGTCTCTCCTCATTGCTGGTTTTCAGACTGCCTGTACTGCAGGATAAAAGCATCCACACTGTGTTTGGGAAGAGATGAATTTGGCATAGCTCACAGAGTAGCTGTGTGGTTGTGCTGAACCCTCATCCTGTTTTTCTTAACCACACGGATGAAAGTTGGACCTGAGTTAAAATATCAGGTTCACCTCCTACAACTTGTTCTGGAAATGGGGTTGAACTAATTGCTGGATGTAGACTTACTGTGTGGGAGAAGGAGAAAGAACCAGGCTTTAAAGAGGCCTGAGGTTTGCCTTCCCTTATCACTGTAAAAATCCTGGAATACTGAAACAGAATATGCAAGACATGCAAGTCTGAATTCCCACATCTATAGAACTAGGTGTTCCACTGAAAAGTGATGTTTTTTGTGTTTGTTTAATGGATTTTTATGATTTCTCTTTATTTTTTTTGTCATGATGCTGAGCAACCAGCAGCTGCTTTGACAAAGATAGGGATTTGAAGCCTGTTAGCAAAAGCTTCTGTCTTAACATTTAAAGTATCCCACTCATTAGGACTAGAATATTACTGTGTAGTCTCCAAGTTCTGGAAGGAGGCAAAACCAACACACTGAGCATATAGTTAAATGGCAAAACATGTCCAATAATCCATTTCATAAGAGAGTTTTGTGTGAGGGTTTTGGTTTTTTTTCTTAAGGGCAGTTGCTGATGCTATCTCTTAAACAAAAAATATATAAAGAAGGGAAGACTGTCAAATGACTTTCTGAACCCAAACTGAATATGGGTATTTTAGAGAGCTACAAAAGTATTTCTTTTTCTAGTGCCCTCTCATGACAGCCCTTAGCAGGTAAGTAATACATCACCAGAGGTCTGTGCTTTCAGCAGCACATCTATTACTCTAGATTGCTTTGAAGGCACAGTGTAGAAGAGGGAGTCACAGTCATCAATTACAACTGCTAGAAATATGTCAACAGGTTCATGTCTGAGAATCCTCACTAGCCTCAGAAAGTAGGAGTTGAAGAGCTCCACTAGCTGCAACTTTGGTATCTTTTATACAGCTGGGAAATTTAGAATCCATCCCAACTTTCTTGCTCAAGGCCAGTATTAATTATGCAATGAAATGCATTTATTATTTTTAATATACTTAAACATGAATTTAAGATATTGTTTTTTAATGGTATGAAAATTGAGTCTTGCTTTCCCTCCAAACCTTGATGCATTTTGGCATAATTCTTCAATTCCCTAAGGATCCATGAAACTAGTATTGTTATTTATGTTCTGGGGCCTCAAGAAAGAGAAAGTTTAACTAGGTATGGCACATAACCTGGGAAGACAACGGGCATCTCTGGGGAGATGTGAGTGTGTGATCCCACATATTCACTTAGAAGGTGCCTGATGAGTAAGGAGACTTTGCAGCTAGACAAAGCTCAAAAAACCTTGCATGTTCTTCCACCATAAACATCAGCCTTTCCCCCAACCTGAGCACTACTGAGACTCATCAGTGCCTGAACTGAAAGCCATGTTCTCCAATTGCTTTAAATGGTACCTATTCAGAGCCCAAGAAAGTCAAGGATTTCCCCTTTTGTTTAACCAGCAGGACTTTCTGAAATGAGCTTTTAAGCTTAGCTGGAATGCACTTACAGAAAGGTTTTCATTTTATTCTGAATAGCCAAGGCATCTGTACTTCAAATGCTGCTCCCTTCCCAGTGCACAAGAAAGCAGTTTTCAAAGCCCTTGACTCACTGAAAAAATCACAGCTTCCCATATGCACTGGAATGCTGATTGAGATGACCTTACCTATCTGCAGCCCATCAGCCTTTTCTCCTTTCTCCTGGGAAGGAGACTTGTTTATGAAATTAAGTTTTCAATAGCAGCAGCAAGCAGAATTCTGATTAGGCCAGCAGTTTGCCCCTTGGAAAAGGAGCAGGAATGACACAGGAGCCAAGGTTTTAATTGCATTGGCCACTTTCCCCATTCATAAAAGCATAGGAGAGAGAAGGATTCAGGACAGGGTCATAGGTAAGTGGGCCATGGATATGCAGAGCTGGTGTGTACTCTGGTGCTTGAGAGACTCTGTTGCAAGCATCTCTGTGAGTCAGTCACAGACTAACAAGTAACAACTTCAGTTCCAACATATAGCTCATCAAGATGCCCATTGCTGTTCACCAGTGCAGTTCAGAGAAGCATGGGTGACTTAGCTGTGATTAAACCCCAACTAGTACATTCTGTTGTGTGACTAAGCCTTATTTCAGGATGTTTTTCCTATCAGGGTAAATATGCCAGCAGCATTATAAAATAACATGGGGAAAAAGGCAGTGTTCAAGGCCAGGTTAGATGTGGCCCTGGGCAAGCTGGTGTAATGGGTGGCATCCCTGCCTATGGCAGAAGTGTTGGAGGTAGATGATCTTTAAAGTTACTTCCAACCCAGGCCATGGTTGATTCCATGGAGAAAGAATGGCTATGATTCCATGAAGAAAGCAAGCAACTGTTAATCTTTCTTCTATTCTGAAGAGAACTGGAAAACTTCTGAAGGAAGAGTAACTATGAGAGCAGATTTGGGCATCCTGAGCTCAGGTACCTGCTGATCTCATTGCTAGCTGCAGCCTTGCTGGATCTCCAGTCCAATGGTTTCACTCTAAGACAGTGAGAATCCAGCTTCTTTTGTGAGAACTGGATGGCAGACTTACCTTGTGATGACCAATCCACACTGCATCAACAAGAGGCTGAAATAGTTTGTGAGGAAGCTTTAAATGTCTCTGTACAGAGCTGTCCTATGCACCTGGTCACTGGCAGTGCAAGAGAGGAGGTGGGGCAGGGTATGAGAATGAGCAAGCAATGTTAACTTTCATCATTCAAGAGATGAAGGTAGAACTCTCAGAAAATTTCACCATCCCTGGAAGAGTTCAAAAAACCATGTAGAGATGGTTCTTGGGGACATGGTTCAGTGGTGAACATGGTAGTGTTGTGTGGATGATTGGACACAATGATCTCAGAGATCTTTTCCAACCATTATGATTCTATGAAAATACACTTCAAGTATCTTCCTTGAAATCATTTTGAATCAGTGAATTACTGCTAGAGCTGCTGTTATTAATAAACTGTCAACAACTATGTGTCATTAGATAAGGTTTGGAAACAGCAGTGGGTTATAACCTTACATGAAAACACCAGTTATTTACAATATATTTAAGATTCCAACATGGGGCCTAATGAGATTAGTCAAAATCATTTTGAAAATAGCTAAGAATCCCTAGGACATCTCAACAGGCTAAAAGAAACCTAAGTAGAGTTAAAAAGTCACTATTAATGACCCTGCTGTGATGGGATAAAATAGAAGCTGCTACTCTTTGCTAAGCAAATGAAACCAAAGAAACATTACTGATCCCTGCTATTAATTTCATGGGTCTTAGATCCTAATGGAAATTTTCTGATCTGCTTTCCCACAAATACTTTTTCCTCCAGTAATTTGACTTACATCTTGGACAAAGTGCCAGCTTCCTTCAAATAGCTCTGTACTGGTTCCAGGTTTCTCTATAGTTTAGTCAGAGCTGTTAGGTATAATGATTTTTTGTATGTTTGGGAAAACAAGGATTTGCTTTTTGGTTTCTAACTGAAAATGTCATCTATTTTATATATTTATCTGGGGGGAGGGAGGGTTAATCAGGGAAATCCAGGGCTTTGTGCTAAGCTCATTAGAGAGAAGCTTAAAGGGTCAATTTATGGGAAGCACATGCTTGAGATCATTCAACACATTGCAACATGCATTTGAGTATTTGAATATCTTTCTAAGCTTTCTGTATTTAGTATGAAGTTTTGGGTTGGGTTTTTGTCTCTGTGGTTGGTGGCTTGTTGTGTTTCTGGTTGGTTGGTTAGTTTTGAGTTTTGTTTTGTTTTTTTTGGATGGGTGTTCATTTCTTCCCCAGGTCTCTGGCTGACTTTTGTTGTTTCTTTTTCAGATTTTCAAGAGGAACATGACAACAATTTTCAGCAAGGAGGTTAGGGGGAAATGCATTATTTTATCACATGAAAAACATGTCACTCTTAAGAGGTTTTTGCAATCTGTGGAGGTGCTTGGAAATTGGCAGGAGTCTTGCTGCTGTTTCAGATGTGTGACTTTTAAGCTGAAAATTAATTCCTTTCAGCCAATTTCTTAGCTCCCCATGAGCAGAAGGGAGCTGCCAGATACACCTTTTCCAAAGAGTAGTCAATAAGTCCCCACAATCCCTACATGGACAATAATGAGGCTGCAGGTGCCCTTTCCATATAATTCCTTCTACAAAACAAGAAATGATTATTTTTCCAGTGGCTCATCCAATAGATTAGTGGTGTTTACCTCTTAGAAGATGTGATATTTAGAGACATGCATGTCTTTGGTTCTGCACTATTCAACTTGTCCTAAAACTCCCACTCCAAAGCCATGTTCATTGTTCTGGGGTTTTTTTGACCTAAAACCAATGTCCACATCATCCATCCCTGCTCAGGATAAAGGTCCTCCAGGTTTCAGTCTCCCAAGAAACACCCTCAGGCCACAGATTCACATGAGCTGCAATCTTTTCTCAGTAACTATCTTCTCTGGAGCATTATAGGTCTTCCAGAAGAATGGACAATGTTTCATGGGGCTTTGTAAATCTTCTAACAGAGTCCATGGCTTTTCAGGGAGGTTTTCTGTCTTCTAGTAGGGTGTGTGGGACAGGTTTGGTGCTAAGATGGCAATGCTGACAATGGTGAGCATAATTCTGCTAAGGAAGAGAGGATGCAGTGGCAAGTCACATCACAGTGTTGTCATGTTAAACACCATCCACCACTTCTTTTGTCTTCTGGTTTTTTTCCTCTTGAATGTTTGGGTTCATGAAGTCTGCAAAAAGCATGAAACCTTTTAAAATACAATTCAGTTCACTACTTTCAGAGAAGTTATGGCTTCTTTGTTTCATTTCAAGGTGTCTCAATGGAGGAAGCTGCTTGGGGAGCTCCTGTCTCACACAGCGTAATGAACTGAACTTGTCATTTCAGCTGTCACCTCCAACCTTGCTTTGGCTCCCATGGATCCAAAGATGACAGTAGATATCCTAACTCACTGCACCCTTTCTGCCAGTTCCTGTGAGGAACAACTCCTCTCTGGGGTATATGCTGATTCTATCTTCAAAGAATCTCAGAATCATTAGGGTTGGAAGAGACCTTTAAGATCATCAAGCCCAACCATCAACCTATCACCACCATGCCACTAAACCATGTCCCTCAGTACCTCATCTCTAAGCCCTCCTAGTTTCACCAGACTTTCCACATATAAATGCCAGGGATGTTAAGATTATCTTGTTCCCTGATTTATTTTTCCCTTAGCTTACTCTTTTTCATTCTCATGTGAACAGGCTGACAGCTTTGAAGACTGTCATCCCCGAACCTATGCCTGGTGAAGAATCAGCCATTTAAAAGCTTGATACCATATATCTATTTTTATGACTTATCTCCCTGTAATCTTCCTATTATAGTAGCAAAAACCTCCATTCCAAAGCTAATTAACCTGATGATCAGGAAGGGAATATTCAGGGACAAACATGCACAAACAAGCTGTTGCTGGAATGGCACTACCATTTATCATCCCAGGGCTCTGACTCAGAACCTTTATTGACTCTATATTCCTACAAGGTAACAATGCTACAAAAAGAATGCAAGTGCAGTTCTATGAACCCATGTATTATGCTTTTCTAACCCCATTCTATTTGGGTGACAGCATCCATGGTGTATATTGGCTTTCTGCCACTTTCTCCTCCCTATAAACTTACCTCATGGGCTATGTGCAAGTAGATATTTCAGAGGGTTCTCCAGAAGAACAGACTAAAGGAAGGTAGAGAGAACAGGCAGATGATTTTAGAAAGAACTATGTATAATTCCATTTGTATTAAAGCTGGGAAAGGTTCAGAGTAGAGCAACAGGATGACAAAATCTCAGGGACAACTTGGATCTGAGGAACTACTGAGCAGACTAAATGTCTTCAACCTGTAAAAGAAGGGACTCAAAGGAAAGGTGGTAGAAGTCTGCAGACACATGAATGGCATACACAGGTTGTACAAAGGATGTCAGTGCAGACTGAAGATTGCTCTGTTTCTTTAACCAGAGGAAAAGAGTCCTCTGGAGCACCTAGTAAACCTAATTTGATTCAAGTTTGTAATTTAGGCAGAATTAAGAAGAGGTTATAATAGCTGTAAGAGAGATTTCATTAGGTGTTGACAACTTAGTGATTTCATAAGCAAGTGGAGGGATAATTTACTGACATGTAGATACAGTGTAAGTGTCTGCATCTGAACTATGTTCTCCCAAAGCTTTCTTTAGAGTGAATGGAGAATCAACTTAGTGAAGTCTAAGACATGATTAATCTCATCCTAAAACAGATATATAGAGCAGATCAGATTTACCCTCAGCAGGTCTGTTCCATTTCATGGGCTATAGAAGAAAGATCATGGTTCAGGTTTTGAAATCTACACTACAATTATAAGCAGTGAGATCATAGAATTGTCAGAGTTGGAAGGGACCTTAAAGATCATCTAGTTCCAAGCCCTCTGCCTGGCAGGGACACCACCCACTACCTCCAAGGTGAGATGAAGGATAATGAGCACTGCCAGCTAGGTGGTGTATCTCAGCTAGAAGGTAGCCTATGATCAGTCATATTGTCCTGACTGAGCCTGGTTAAGTGGTTGTATTCCTCCTTCCATATCACTTTCCTAACATCATTTTTCTTAAGGTCCTGCTCCTCTGCTAGGAAGTATTGCATTTTCAGATCTCCCTGTGCCACTTCCCATGATGTCACTCTCCAACCAGTTCTATCAGAAAAGTCCAGTCCTCAGAAAACCCCAAAATTTAAATCATTGAGGCACAGATAGCTGGAGTGAAGTTGGCAACCACTTACCCAGCTTCAGTTGGAGCATGGCAGTGCAGCATCTCTGATCTTTGAGTGACTTGTCTGTATTTTGTGATTTTTAAGTATATGTGTGAGCATAGTTGAAAATCTTAGTCAAAAGCAAGATCAGCACCAGAGGGAAGTGACCATCTGCTGTCTTTCATGAAAAATCTGTTTCAACAAACATTATAAAAGTTGCTTTTCCTTTTTCATATGTGTGCTGGTCAACCTAGGAACCACAGAAACCAAATGTTTCTGAGTACATATTCCTGGCAGATATGTCCTTTATTGCTCAGATGATAAATGAATGTTTCAGAAACTTGACATGTGTATAATTGCACATACAGACAAAACAACCAGCTGCACATTAGTTCAGAGTGATGTTGTAGACAGACATGCTCAAAGAGCTACAAGCAGCACATGGGCCTGGATTTTCTCATCTACCTTTATAACTTTGCTGTTCCAAATACTCCAAACACCTTAAAAGTGTCAATGATTTGCAGCTGCCACCCACTGCTGCATGACTGTTTAAATTGATTTTCCCCTTCAAATCAAGTACCAACTTTCTAGCCTGGGCCATACCTACCAGGATGGGAAAGATGAAGTTAGGCACCAAATGATCATCTCTTGTAAGAAAATAGTGCTATAAGTTGCACTAAGGAATAATTTCTGAATTCCTCTTGGGCCTGCAGCCTCCTCCAGAACAGGACTTTCAGGTAGCAGCTAAATTATAGTTAATTTCTAACTCCAAAGGCCTATTCTGTCAAAACCTACTCATTGCTCTTTTAAAATCAACATCTGTTGCATGTAGAAATTTCCCTTGCCTTCATGAGTGACTTGCAACCCAGGAGCCAAAAGTCATAGAATCATTAAGGTTGGAAAAGACCTCTGAGATCACCAAGTCTAACCATCAACCTGTCACCACCATGCCACCAAACCATGCCAAGTACAACATCAATATGGGTTTTTTTGAACACAATTCAAATGGTGCAGAAGAAAAAAGAGATTAATCAAAGTAATAAGAAGGAAAAGTGAGTCCCAATTCCTAATTAATATGAGAGGTCAGAGCAGGATCCACAAAAGACTGAATATAAAACTTAGGAAAAACCCACTGATAAGATTCCAGCCTTAACAATAAGAGAAGGCATCTAAAAAACACTCTTCTTTCCAGGGAGACTTTACTGTGGCCTTTCAATATATAATGGAAGCTTATAAGAAAGACAGAGAGAGACTTTTTACCAGGGCTTCTGGTGGCAGGACAAAGGCCAATGGTTTTAAACTGGAAGAGGGTAGATATAGATTGGAGATAAAGAAGAATTTATTTATAACAAGGGTGGTGAGACACTGGAACAGATTGCCTAGAGAAGCTGTGGAAGTGTTCAAGGTCAAGTTGGACAGGGCTTTGAGCAACTTGATCCAGTGGAAGATGTCCCTTCCCATGTTCTCTGGTGTTTTTTAAGGGCTTTCTAAATAGAGTTGAGTTGACTCCATTCCTGACCAGGTCAGAAGCTTAATAGATAGGAGTTATTAAAACCTTAACCTTTCTATTCCACAGAAGTGATGATATATTTTTAGTGCCTTTAGCTGGTGATAATTTCTTAGCTTTTCTTGTTATCTCTTAGGCTATGACCAGAGAAAAAGTCTAGATAGTAAACACCTAACTTTACATTCATTTAATGGACATTTCTGTTCCTTAATATCAAGAAATGAAGTATTCAGGTTCTACAATATCTAAAAAGCTCCCCCTACCCTTAATTAGAATATTTTGAGGATGCAAATATTGCAGCATTAGGAATCAATGATATATTGCACTGATTGTTCCCTGTAAGAGAATCTAATGATGGATCCCAATGGTTCTTAATTCAATTCCTCCTGTTCTGAGGAGGAGGAATCATATGCTCTGAGGCACTTTTAAAAATAAACTTCCAATATGCTGATGCCTTAGTGACTTTCCAAACTTTGAAATTAGTGAAATTGTCTGCAAAAGAATGGCACTGATACCTACACTAAAAGCCTTTCCTCACCTAAAATTAGTCAATAATTGCAGAGCATCAGCTAAAATCACTACCTGCTCTTACTGACAGAGCTTCAAAACAAAGCCTTCAAAACTTGCCAGTTTGTGTTAATGAATCACAAGTGGAATCACTGGGCCAGATTTGTAGCTGGTGATGGATTCAGTCATGCTTAGCTGACTTACACCTATTGAAGTTGTCTTCTCCATACCACAGATGGGCTACAAACTTTTCTGAACATGCCTAGTCTCTCTTCATTACTAGTAACACCTTCCCACACTACCAAGTGAGTGCCTGAACCCCAAAGTGGATCTCTGTGCTTTCTTGCCCCTAATAGATAGTAGTAGATGTCTGTGGTGTTGGCTTGTTCCTGATAGTATCCTGACAATATATAAGGAACTGCATCTCTGGTCTTTTGGGATCTTCATTCTCAGCAAGTGATATGCTAGTGTGTCATTAAATTAGGGCTTTTTTTTCTCTGCCTCTTTAGTTTTCTTTCCTCTGAGCCACCTTCCTCCACTGCTGGGTCTTTCCCCATCCAGAGACAAGGATTTAATCTCTTACCACTAGATGTGATCTGGATGGTTTTGGTTTTCAGCATATATTTTCATATATTTTCACCTGGGCTTGGGCTCTGCAGAGATTCCTAGAAGAGGGTGATAACAGTTGCTGGGAACAGTTTAAGACCATATGTTGCTTTAAAATTGAAGAATCAGACACAACCTGCTATACAACTGTGCTGCATGAGGTGCAGAGTTAAATAATCTGAGGTCTAGCCCAATCTTAGACCTTCTGGTGGCCTTCCAGGGTCTGAAGAGGCTACAAGAAAGCTGGGGAGGGACTGTTTAGGAGGTCAGGTATGGATAGGACTAGGGGGAATGGATGCAAGCTAGAGGAGGGGAGATTTAGGTTGGATATTAGGAGAAAGTTCTTCACCATGAGTGTGGTGAGACACTGGAACAGGTTGCCCAGAGAGGTTGTGGAAGCTCCATCCCTGGAAGCTTTCAAGACCAGGCTGGATGGGGCCCTGGGCAACCTGAGCAGCCATTTAACTGTTGATACTTAGCCATAACTGGACTAATTGTCACTGTTCTTCTGAGGAAAAGGGAATATTGGAAAGTTCAGGCTTGTGACACCCCCCAGGTGTATCAGAACAACTTGTCCTAAAGCTGCAGTGCTCACTTAAAGCTTCATCTTCCTGAAGCAGGAATCTGTGGGGTACATCAGTAAAGAAAACACTCAGTGAAATCTGGTTTCTGCTGTGTGAAGGGCATGAGAGGGCCTTGTCAGAAGTTAAAATACCACTTTAGTGTCATTCCTCCAGATTCCACCTCTGTCCTGGCTCAACTGCTGCAGCCTTTTCTGGTTGTGCAATGGATTTTTGACTGAACAACTCCTTGACAAATAATTATAAATCATTCTATAGATCTTAATAAACTTCAGGCTACTCTATTTTAACAGTGAATAAATGGGTATGCAAATTGTTATGATTAACATTTAAAACAAATCTGGCATCTTTTAGCAAGCATTAAAAATCACTGAAGTGTTTGTGGGTAGCCCTGCTGCTGGCTTCTCTCTCATTTAGAATCCATGATTTAATCAGGCATGAATCTTTTCTCATGTGTCTTGCTCTTGTTTTGCTCTTACAAATTCTGTCTTCTTCCTCTGCTGCTCTTGCCCCCATTTAACAAGCCTGGAAATAGTTATGTTGTCTAGAAAATTCAGTATGGTTTCACACATTACCCTCTGTAGAGCTTGAATCTGTTTCTTTTTCTGTGGCTGTATCATTAACAGTAAAATATTTCATACTTCTCCTTGCTGTATATCCAATATAGACATCCTTACCAACTCTCTGCAGAGTTACAAAAAGCCTCCACTTGCCCCTGGTGACCTTGTCACCACAAATTGCTTTTAGATTCTGTGCCATTTGAACAAACACAGCAATTCACTTTCATGTCCCTGTAAATGCTAAGGGAAAAAAAAACAAACCCAAGAAGCTACTCCAGTATGCAGTGTATGTCCAAAGTCATTCTCACTTGGGTGATTCCAGCTCTCTCCCTGTTACCAGAGCTGCTCAGAGTAGCAACCAGGCCAGCTATGGGGAAAGTGGGCATGGAGATGTATTTCTGGCAGTGGAGTCATGTGCCAACACATGGCTTCCTTTTCACAGCTCTGCTCTACATTGACTTGGATTTCTTTTTGGTTTTCCCTGTATTTTTAAGACTATCTCTTCACTGGTTGAGAAAGGGCAGTGTAGAAGGCCTTGATCTGGCAGGGTCTGTTTAAGCTCTTATGACTGACTTGAATTCCTGCATTAATTACTCTGGTAGAGAAGAAGAACTTAATAGCAGAAATAGTTCTCTATGCTCATCAGCCATATGGGGATCTGTGCCTCCTTCCCTGCTCTGCATGGACATTGCAGCCTGAAGCTGCTCAAGAATCCATGCTGTCCTCCACTGTCTAGTGGAGACAAAGCATTAGTTCCTCATCTAGGAAAACATGATGATGTTTATGTTTCTCTACTCCCTCTGTTTCTGCCTACATCAATTTCTTCATATGTATGCTCAGAAAGTCCCCTCAGGAACTGATTCCATTTTCCTATCACAACTTGAAATGTTCCTGATCTCCTCCTGTGACTGGACTTTCCTGACTCAGACTAAATGCCCATTTTTTTGAGGTTTTGGCCCTTCAACACTCAGAGGTCTCCTAAAAGGGCTAAGTTACCCAAAATTTTGCTGAGAGATATAACTGCAGGTGCCTGGGTGATGCAATGCCAATGGAGATGCACCCCAGAGCATCTTCTGACCCTCATCAGTAGTCTGTTTAGCCCCATGTTCCCTGTGACAAGGGGAGTAGGAGATGATATCTAGGAAAAGCACATATGTCTGGCCACTTTTTGTCATTAATTCCCCTTGTATTCTCTGAGCATGATGTATTAGGGATGCTAGAGGGTTTGTCACTGCCTAATCCTTTTAGTATCCATTTATAGACCTGCTGTCCATCAATTTGTTTCATTTCATTTTGAACTTCTGATCCTGTCTGCCCCTACTCTGGGGCAGCAAACTACAGAATTTCACTATCTATTGTATTATAAATGACTTTGTTTTACCTAGTTTACCTTGGTTTATTGATTGTTCCCAACTCTAGCATTGTGGGATTTGTTACATTCAGCTTATCTTCCATCTTTAAGATTTTGTAATGTTGAATCTTTTCCCTTCTCTGCCTTGTCCTTTCTCAACTGAAGGATCCCAGAGTTCATAGTCTCACTTCTTAAGACATCTATCTCTGTGAGACTCCATTCCCTTTATCATTTCATCTACCATTCTCTAGACTTCCCTTCACAGAGTATCCAAGATAAAAGCACACTGAGTTTTCATACAGTGACAAAAGGACATCCTTAACCTTGTCAAACACCTACAGTTTGGGGGATATTTAACTGTGCTGCAACATCAGCTCATGACTTCAGAGCTCATTAGCAGCAACTTCAAGGCTTTTCTCATGGATCATCTGGTTCTTGAATTCAGAATTTTGTAAACATAGCTTAGATTGCTTTTTTTTTATCTCCTAGATATATTTATCTTTAATGTATTTGGTTTATGTCAGAAGTCTTTGGTAGTAAGGAGTCTGCAGGAGTGGAGTCTATGAGAAGAGATCAGTACCTGCCCCTGTGTCTGACAGAATCTATTCCAGACAGGTCCAAAAAGGACCTGCCCCTGGCCAAAGCTGAGCCCATTGGTGACTTTAGTGACACCAAGTGATAACATAGTGATAACATACTAAAGAAAATGCAAACAATGCTGCACAACATCTCTGAGAGAAAGGAGTGAGGAAAAAAAGCAAGGTAAACCTCATCATTTTAATTCCTCTTCTGTCCTGTTCCTCTCTTCCCATTTTCTATCCATTGCCCTTCCTTCTTTCTCCCCAGGCTTACCACTAGCTTTAAGTCCATTTCTAATTGCAGGACAGAAATGTATTTTATTGCAAGTTGAGATCATTACATAGGTCAGAGAACATAACTGATGCTAAAAATTCTGACAACCCCCCCAATCTGCAAAAAGCACACAGTTAATTTACCCCTTATACAGAAGTACTTAACACCTGAGAATTTGTCTAGCTTAAATTCTGATACATAAAGAGAGAGTCTAAGCTGGGAGCCCTTGATACTAGTTTAATTCATGTTATTTAGCTAACTATTAGCATTAACCTTTGACTTTGTTAACATAATTAATTGAAATATGAATACATGGATTAATCTCTATGGAAGAATTCTTCAGAAAATATAATTGGAAAGGGAAATATTTAACCTTCCCTAATATTTATCTAAGGTAGTCTATAGACCCTAAGTGGTCTCTGAATTGCCTAGGAGGAAGGCAGTAATTAATGGCTGGTTGTGGTGGAAAAAGAAAGAATGGCCACTCTATGCTGGACCAGATGCCAGACATCAAACTTCTCCTTTCCTAAGGATATTTTCATTAAACCAAAGGAAAGCAGAGATTCTCTGGCCTCTCCAGTTGGAGCTACACTTGTCTATGAAGGAAAAAACCAACAAAATCATTAAGTTTTTATTAAGATACCTGCTTGGATTATAAAACTGACTCTGAAAGTTGTTAAAATGGGAAAGTTTCCTAGACTCTACAGATGCTTTGTACTTATGCTCTCTAAAAATCAGCAGCTAGCTGTACCTGGAGATTACATTGGATACAGCCTTAGTCTTCCCTAGAACCAAGTCTAACATTAGGACACTTTGTGCCTCTTAACTATCCTAGGAGTATGTCAGGTGTAGAGCCTTGAGCAGAGGAGAACAGACCCTTTCCAGACTGCCATACTCATGTGGAAATGGGATTACTCTTTAATCTGCTCTCAGACATGCATAGGAAAAGTCTTGAAAACTGCTGAGTACCAGGCAAAGTCTGAGGCAGTGTTTAGAGATTAAGTTATTTCAGTTATTTCAGATTAAGAGATCTGGTCCAACACTGCTTTAGCTCCTTTTTAACCTGTACCTTTGGCTTTTCTTCCAATAGGAAATAAAGAATATTGTGTGTGGGAGGAGGGGAACTGAAAAACTCCTTGGAGTTTACCATCCACCCTTGAGGTAAAGACTCTCCTCAATTTTCCATGGACTGAGGTGATGGAAAAGGTGCTGTAAAGTCACATTACAAAGTTTCTGTCTGTAGTTGTCCTTTAGATGCCTGCCTTGCTTTTTGATGCATTTTAGAAGGGTTTTATGGAGTGTCATTACAGATATTCTTATCTCTCTGCCTGTAATGTCAGTTCCCCTTGCAGCTTTGAAAACTGTGCACAGTTCTAGGAGAGAAAAATGTCATCCAATAAATTTGAGAAAACGCTAAAAAGTAGGGATCCTCATTCAGGTAGCTGTGGAAATGGGGGATGCTAGGTCTGCTTTTCTGCAGCTCCTTTCAAATTCTTTTCATCAGCATTTGTCCTGTTTCTTTTCTTTTTTTCTCTTTTTTTCTTCCTTTTTTTCTTTTCCTTTCTTTTCTTTTCCTTTTCTTTTCTTTTCTTTTCTTCTTTTCTTTCCTTTTCTTTCCTTTTCTTTCCTTTTCTTTCCTTTTCTTTCCTTTTCTTTCCTTTTCTTTCCTTTTCTTTCCTTTTCTTTTTTTCTTTCCTTTCCTTTTCTTTTCTTTTCTTTTCTTTTCTTTTCTTTTCAATCCTTTTCTTTTCTTTCCTTTTCTTTTCTTTTCCTTTTCTTTTCTTTTCTCTTCTTTTCTTTTCTTTTCTTTTCTTCTTTTCTTTCCTTTTCTTTCCTTTTCTTTCCTTTTCTTTTTTTCTTTCTTTTTC